>OZ010787.1:65262062-65839301 GCA_963932465.1 Maratus speciosus | reverse complement strand
AAAAAAAATGGCCATTTTTTTTTTCTATTCTGACCAGAAAATCAGAGTTCTAACTTTTTACGACTGCTCTTTCATCTTCACCTAACACTTCATTTATAATGGCTGTTTCGTAATAATAGAAGCCATCAGTCCACCAGAAGAAAATGATCCATTCCAAAGGTATAAGCCTTCATTTGGCGCCCCTTCGTTCTGGCACCCGGGGCACATGCCCCATCTGCCACACCTTAGTTTCGGCCCAGGGCCGAAACTAGCCTTTTTTGCGCCCGGGGCAAACATGAATTTTGGCGCCCCCCCCCCCCCCCCTTCTTTCTTCCTCAAAGTATATTTACAAAGAGAATTTTACTAATTTTCTAATGGCCGACTTATTTTAAAATTTAAAACATGTAATCATAAAATATGCAATACTGAACTACGTAAATTGAATGTGACGTTTGTTGCAATTATAGTTCGTTCACATAAAAGAATTCGCATGTATTACCGGCTATTTACAGTAATTGCTTATACAGTAGAGTTCCGATTATCCGAGTCCCGCTTAACCGAGTTTCCGCTTTAACCGAGTTATTTTCTTCTGATGGACTGATGGCTTTCATTATTATGAAACAGCCATTATAAATGAAGTGTTAGGTGAAGATGAAAGAGCAACCGTAAAAAGTTTGAACTCTGATTTTCTGGTCAGAATGGGGGGAAAAAATGGCCATTTTTTTTTTTTTTCTCATTCTGACCAGAAAATCAGATTTCAAACTTTTTACGGCTGCTCTTTCATCTTCACCTAACACTTCATTTATAATGGCTGTTTCATAATAATGAAAGCCATCAGTCCATCAGAAGAAAATAATCGGTTCCAAAGGTATAATCTTTCATTTGGCGCCCCTTGGCTCTGCGCCCGGGGCACATGCCCCCTCTGCCCCCCCCTTAGTTTCAGCCCTGGCTTTCGTTCTTACGCCCGAGCAAGTGCCGCCCCCTCTGCCCTAAACTAGAAAAACTATTACCTAAACTACTACCCAGAAAAAGTTAGAAAATTGCCCCCCCCCCCCCGGGTGACAATTATCACTCCCTCCTATCTTTAATATTTTTATATGTTATAAATAATATATATCAGATTTAAAAAATTTGCTTGCGGTCCCTCTCATCTCCCGCGTATTTTAAATACACTTAGTCGACATTAACTTGTAATATATTAGAATGTAATCTAAGTTATATTTAAAATACATATAATTGGAATTGACCTACAATCCATTACGGGTTAACTGGATTATACAATTAAAAACGTAATTTAAATCATCTTTGAATCCATTGCAGGTTAATTAGATTATATAATTAAAAGAGTAATCGAAATCCGCACGTAATCGATTAAAATTAATCTAATTAAATCTTAAAATGTTAAATAAGAATTGATTTGTAATCCTTTAGATAATTATCGGGTTATACAATTCAAAAGCTTAAATTGAAATTACTTTTCAGTGCTCTGCGTGTTAATCAATTGCATTATGAGGTGATTATAATGTATTTTAATTTAATCAATAATTTCATTACTCTGTAATTAGATTCTGCCCCAACACTGGTCATATCCATTGAAAATTATTCATATTTTATCGGTTTCGTTTAAATTTTTAAATCGGGTTCGACAGCCCGCGGATTTTTTTTTCTTTCTTGTTGCCCCAGCTCCCCGTTAAAAATATGTCCTAATGCTGCCGGGCTGACCAGTTTGAAAGTTTCCCTCCATTACGATGGCCCCATGCCGACCACTAAACGTTCTTTGAATAAAATCAAACAAATTCTTGAGTATTAACGAGTGCGGTGTTGGGTATGAACGCGTTCATTGAACGGAAACTCACGAACTTAGTTCAATTTCTGTGAACTTTGAGCTGAACTTAACTCAGTTTTTGATAAACGGACGTGAACTGAACGAAAGCTCAAAAAATCCGCGAGTTTGAACGAAATTTACAACTCAAACTCAATTTTTTCATAACTTATTTAAAACTGTTCCAGCCTTTAAGATCACGTTTTTCTCATTCAAATGCCATTTAGAGGCCTAAACGGACTTGGGGCGGGTCGAGTGTGATCATCAGTTTTTTTGGGTCGTGCTCGAGTCTTGCTCTCTCTGGAGGCTCGGGCCAGGCCGAACAGGACTTATTTTTGGGTTTGTGCTCTATTATTCCTAAAAGTCTGTACCGACAGAAATTTTCTGGCCCGGTCACCCCTGCTTGTATGAAAACTATTGCCCCGTCCCAGTCTGACTCGTGCAAAAATCTGTTTAATGAACAACTTACCTTGGGTCAACAATTTTTTCCGAAAAAATATATATTTTTTAAATTACCATCATTCTACAATTAAAATTCTCTTTAAAGAATAGTAGTACATATATATTTCTAAGGGGGGTGGGGAGGGCATACAATACTGAAAACCCTGTTTTAAGAATCTGTGTATTACGAATTCCTGCTTTAAAAGGAAAATTTTCTTGATCGGTGGATCTGGATCTCAGTGTTGCCAGTGGGCTACTTTTTTTTTAATTCAGTTTTCTTGATTGCCTCCACTTTTTTGAAACTGTAAAATTACCTTTGTTTTCGCTTTAATTAATATGTCATTAAGTAAGGTACATTTTAGCATATCAAAAAATTGGTGCCAATCAAGAATCCGAATTTTAAAAAAGTAGCCCATCTGGCAATACTGCTGGATCTTCCAAATGGATATAATAATCCGTTTGAAAATAAATAATACACTTGCAAGAGACGACAGACCTGATAAAAAAGGAACTTAACTATAACGATTTTTTTCTCTCTTATGTGTTTCCGTCTTAGAAGGTTTTTCGAGATAGAATTTTCAGATTTTTAAGTATCCAAGCCGTGTAAATGGATTAATGATATTGATAACAATTCAGATATTTACATACTAATAGAGATCCATTAAAAAATTAATAGCGCTTACAATAAGATATATAGAAAGAAATGTAGTAGAAACAGTATTTTGGAACGGAGGTCCCTGTACATGCAGCCTATGGTAGAGGTCTGCAAAGGGCCTAAATTTCTAGGCACGGGCCCGTCCCGATCCATAGAAGAAAAATTCGGCCCGGCCGGTATAAACATTAAAAGTTCGGCCCGAACCCGGCCTGAACCCGTACAAAAAATATTGGCCCGGCCCGTAGAGAAAAAATTATTGGCCCGACCTGGCCCTATATAATAGCTGAAAGTTCGGCCCGGAAAAAAGTCAAAATCTCTCGGCCCGAGTCCAGTCCGGCCCAAATGAATTGCTACAAAACTCCATCGATTTGGTTAAAAATTTGTCTCGTATGAAGAGTTCTGACAAAAATACTTATCTTTGATTCTTATTGTCATGTTTCCAGTTTCATTTTTATAAATGCTATTGCGATATTTATTTATTTTTTATGAATCGCTATTTATTGTACATAAATGTTTCAGTTATTATTAATATAGTTAATCCATATTCCATGTATTGGAGACTTAGAAATCTAAAGAATGTTATACAGTAAAATATTCTAAGACCGAATTGCATAGGAAAGAAAAAAATACATTATAGACAAGTTCCCATCTTAACAGGTTTAAATGTATTATATATTCTTTTCTCATGTATTAGCAAATCTATTTTGCATGGATCAACATATTTTTCAGGTTAAAAGAGGATTCCGTCATAGGCAGGTTCTTTTTCACACGTTTTACTATTTTTTAATTTAGCTACATTTTAATAAGCCTAGAAATGTACTATTCTTTATAAAGAATAAAATTAAATCTTTAATTGTAGAATAATGGCGATTTAAAAATGTATGCATTTTTTGCAAAAATTTTTGGGCCATGCTAAATTTTACTGATTTTTGAATGGACCAGGCCACGCCGAGACAATGATTTTCATACGGGTTAGGTCAAAACCGGGACGGAAAATGTAGGCCCGTGAAGACTAGAAAGAATGATACAAATCCCGGTTTGGTAAGGAAAAAATAAGTTAGGCCCTGCCTGGTCCTTCAGGAAAAAAGTCAGAGCCTGCCCCGGAAAGAGAAGTGACTAGGCCCGGCCCGAGCCTTCAGAAAAAAGTATGTCTGGGCCCGGCCCGACTGCCGTGAATGAAAATAGGACCAAGCCTGGGGCCAGCCCGTGCCGAATCCGAAATGAAATGAAAGGAAATTATGTTTTAATGCAATTGTGAAAAGTAACCTACATTTATATCTCTACTACCAGTTTTATGCTTTTTAGGGAAAAAAAGGCAAGTGTTTAATATTCAAATAGTCATAAAATTTATGTTTTAATATTGAAATTTAGTAAAACCTCTGAATAGTAGGGACATCGGGATTATTGAATAGAGTCTTTCATCGGTTCAGGTTGTATACAAATTTCTGTTTCCATGTTTTAATGATTCTAATATTCTTTTTGCGGATGGGTAGCCTAGAATAACCCTTGCTAGCCATAGTTAGATCTTTTGGAAGTCAGGTTGTTTGCATTTTCACGAAAAGTTTGAGCAAAACTGTGTTTCAGAAGGAAATAAATATGTTTTAGTGTATGAATGAGTATATATTAAATTACTGCATAAGAAATAAAATTTATAAAAAATGTGACCATAGATTATTCCTTCTTTACGGTACAGTTAAGAACAATTTTTCTTCTCTCGGAATATGAAAAATGTTGCCAACATTTAATTTTTGATACACAGCAAAAAAGCATGTATGATACTTGTCAGGGCCGAAACTAGCCTTTTTTGCACTCGGGGCAAACATGGATTTTGCCCTCCCCCCCGCTCTACCGTAAAGTATATATACAAAGAGAATTTTACTAATTTTCTAATAGCCGACTTATTTTAAAATATGTCATAATAAAATATGTAATACTGAACTACGTAATCCACAATGGCGGATCCAAGGAAGAGGTCACGGGGGATCATGACCCCCCCCCCCCCAACCTCTGAACACCAACAAAAAGATTCTAAAGATTATTTTTAAAATGAAATATACAGTAGAGTCCCGCTTAACCGAGTCTCCTCTTTAACCGAGTTATTTTCTTCTGATGGACTGGTGGCTTCCATTATTATGAAACAGCCATTATAAATGAAGTATATTAGGTGAAGATGAAAGAGAAAAAAAAATTATGGCCATTTTTTTTTTCTTATTATGACTAGAAAATCAGAGTTCTAACTTTTTACGTCTGCTCTTTCATCTTCACCTAACACTTCTTTTATAATGGCTGTTTCATAATAATGGAAGCCACCAGTCCATCAGAAGAAAATAATCCATTCCAAGGGTATAATCCTTCATTTGGCACCCCTTCGTTCTGGCTCCCGGGGCACATGTCCCCTCTGCCCCCCCCCCCTTAGTTTCGGCCCTGATACTTGTGATAGTTTATACACACATACACATGTTACATGTGTGTAGATTGGGAGATGCCCAAATTAGCTATATAAGCATATAAAGTACCATATTTTATGGAAGAAACGCCGCGGCGTTTACGAGTTCAAAAGTTAATTTTTTTTTCCAAGTGCGGCGTTAACGCCATGTGCGGCGTTTACGATTTTTTTAAAATACCAACTGATTTTCCTTAATTTAAAAATTCATAAAAATACTTTACAATCGGATTTAAATATTTTAAATAAAACTTCAGACATCTTAAGATATTAAAAACGAGGCATCCTACACCGCTCAGAAAACTTTGATTAAAGTTAGGTCAATGTGACGCCGTCGACAAAAGTAAGCGTTCCGACGGATGCGGCGTTTACAACGAGTGCGGCGATTATAATATTTTTAAGCTTATTCAGGCCAATTTGAGGAGTGCGGCGTTTCTGCCATAAAATACGGTATTAGGAATTGCAAAAGTGTTCGCTAACTAGATATGTGCTTTCGGGAGTATCCATTATGAAGATCTTATTGTATATAGATTTTTAATGTGAAAAAATATTTTGGATATTCTTTTGAAAAATCTGGTCAACCCGAACCCGAATCACAAGAGTTAAAATCCAATCCAAACCCGAAAAATTATAGTCAACTCGACCCAAAACTGACCCCGAACAAGACTCGCAACGAAAAAATATAATGCCCTGGGTCGAAAATATAAAAACCCAATAACTGCAAACACTTATAATTATTAATTAACACTACACATCGAAATTTTTCCCAGAACGCATAAACACCTCAATCGTGAAATAAAATAGTATTATTTTTCTGTTAGAAATAGGAGAATTTGTGGAACAGATAGTATCTTTGTCACAGGTCCCAGACTAGTATCAGAAAAGAATAGCGAAAGCATATAAAGGAAAAACTCCACACTAGGACAAAAAGTCATGTTCAGTTAGACTATATAAGCAATACCATTACAAGAGGAGGCGCCAGAGACTTTTTTTTGTGCTTTGTTGCACAGACTAAGTAATTGGTGAATTTCTTATTATATCCATTTTAAAAGGATGGGGAAAAAAAAAAGAAAACGAAAAAGCCAACGGCTTGTTTCAAGTATCATTTGATAGTCTTGCTAGTGTCTTCAGTAATCTAATCGTAGATCGGTAAACTACTATGGTATGAATAAAAACTTGGATTTCCTTGCATAAATGCGCATTAGGTTCCCTTAGAAAGACCCCCTACGGAGGGCACTCCCTCCCCTTCGTGCCCATACCCCTCGTGTAGATAATTGGTCGTCATAAACAACAACTATAGATGAAAGTTGTTGAAAAAGACAGAGGACGGACTATTCTAGGAAACGAGAAAAGTGGTACGTTTTCAATCAATTTGTCAATTGTTGGAAAGCACCTTCCCTCTTCTTTCGAATCAGAAGCAGTAACCTCTTTCATGTAGATTTCCTTTAAATGAAAGAGATTTTTTTTTTCGGTAGAAAAATGCTATCAGCTTTAAATTTGGGGATGAATCACAAATCCTTAAATATACAATGATTTATTTAATTATTTTTAATTATTTGACCTTTCTAGCACCAATGTGTTGCATGTATTTATTAGAATAAGAAACTATATGTATAAATATAGTTTATACATGTATTTTTTAATGTATAACGCGATGACAATTGATTAATGTAAGATTTTACTTCATATGCATTCTCTATACGTGAAAAATTGTTATGAAAAATAGCAATTTGAAACGAAAGATGAAATCCACTTACTCAAATATAAAATTTGAACAAAACAAACATTAATTTCTTTAGTTTCATCTGATAAAGTTCTTCTATTTAATAAAAGTGTTTTGTTTGAAAAACTTATTTTTTAAAGACTAACATAATAAATATCATTTATGAAATGTACGATTTCATTAAGGCTGTTCTTAACTGCTCTGCTCAACAAGCGCAAAATGTTTTGACACATTTACAAATTCATTTTTTAACGGAAAAGTATAAAATACGGCTGGCCATGGAAGCGATTTGGAATAACTGTTTTTTTTTTCCATTTTTTGATCAATCAATTATCTATTGAGTTATAAGCAATTTTGATCACGTGACAAACACGTTTTTCGCCTGCTTTTAAGTGCTCTTTCTTCCTTCGCGCGGAAATTCGGTTCAAAACGCCCACTTTGACGCTATTTTCTGAAAGATCTATTGAGTTTGCAAAAAAAAAAAAAAATGGGAAAAACAGCTCAATTACATAGTTTCTGAACTACACCAGCTCGTTTCATTCATTTTCGAACAAAAATAAATTAAAACGTATGTCAGAAAGTTGCCCTTTTGGATTTGAGAACACACTTAATGAAGTGTGTCATTAATGAAGTGTAGGATTTAAAAAAAGTGTTCTGAGCTGTGGTATTTATTTTTTTAAATGCATCTGATTATATATAAATATCACTGTTACCATTAATATCCTTAATCCACATTCTATGGTTTGGATATTTGAAAAATTTAAAAATTCTATGCAATAAAATGTTTGGAATTGCATAGGAAAGAAGAAAAATCCGTTGTGGGCTGGTTTCCCTATGAGCAAGTTCATCATCGGTTTAAAATGCATTACATTCTTTTCACAAGTACTGTTACGCTCATTTTACATAGATCATCTTTTTTTTTGGGGGGGGGGGGGCGGTGTTAAACACGGGATTGCGTCATAGGCAGGTTCTTTTTTTCGGGTTTTACTGTAATTTAATTTTATTGCCAAGAAATGCATCTACCATCTACCCATCTTAAAGAATAATAAAAATAAATATATATGAATTTTAATTGTGGAATAATAGCGATTTAAAAATGCGAGCATTTAAATTTAAAAAATTGGGCCGGTTTAAATTGCACTGATATTTTTACTAGATAGGCCAGAGTAGTGCTGGTTCAGTGATTTTCAAATGAACTAAGTTGGAACGGGGACTAAAAATTTCTGCTAGTTCAGACCTCAAGAAGAATGCAGTCAAGCCCCGGCTTGTGTCGGAATATAAATCCAGTCCCGGTGCCGGCCCATCTCGTTCTGAACCTCTAGAAATAAGTAATCCACAAACCACGCTCGGAGCGAGTATTAGAAAGGAAAATTGAGCCGGGCCTATGCAGATCCTTACATCGAATAACCAAAAGATTTGTTCACAAAATTTTGTAAAGTTAAACAAAAAAATTCTAAAAAAAAAAAAAAAAACGAGTTTTTAGTGAACTTCGCTCACTTTTATAGATGAGTTTGAGTTGAACGAGTTCGTTCCAAAAATTTTGAATTTGAACGTGAACTTGACTCATTTTTGAGAAACTGAGTTTGAGTTTGAATTAGTTCGTTTATTTTGTGAGCGTACCCAACACATACATGTATATTGAACTTTATCCTTAAAAGTTAAAATCGATACTAGAGGTATAATTGTAGACTACTTTTGCATAGTTGCATTACAATATGGATATATATATATATATATACATTTTTTTTTTTTTTTTTAATTAAGAGGTGGGGTTTAGTTGAGGTTCGAGTATTTTGAGTTCGGGTCGAAATGTGGAGCATGAAATTTTTTGTCGTGCTTAGATCTCGTTTCGGGTTCGAATCTACCTACCCTGTATCGAGATGGGCAAACAAAACTAAACCCGACTGATAGTTTGAATCGGATCCGGCTAAACTGAATATTTTTTCAGAGAGGTTCGAATTGACTTATATTTTACGAGTTGGGTTAACTTAAATTGCTTTTGGTGGGTGGGTTCGATTCTACCCGATTTCTCAAAATATTCTCCAAAATATACTTAAAAATGAAACATTATATTACTTGGTATCAAGGAGCACATATACAGAAATATTGTTTTTTCTTCATAAAAAATATAATTGATACTAGAAATACAATTGTAGGCTACTTTTCCATTATTCTATTGTGGATTTTTATGTTTGTTCTTTCAGTTTGGGGGTGGAATTGGGTTCGGATTGAAACCTGTCCGTTCTGGGTCGAAGTTTGTCAGATTAGGATCAATTAATCCAACTAATTTTTTTAAACTGGTTCAGGCTGAGTGGATATATAATTTACAGGTTCGGGTCGGGTATGACCCAAACCACGCAGGATTCTATGCTCTCAAAATAATCCGTGAGTTAAACTAATTTTTCCCTTGATTATCTTTTATTAAAACATGAAAATTTGCGCTTTTTTACCCATTCCCCCTCCCCACCCATATATATATATATATATTATATGCCCGACCCGCGCAGGACTCTAATCCGGCCCCCCTGTCGGGATACTATGCCCCCCCCCCCCACCCCGTAGGGCAAGTTTTGGCGCCGCCCCTGACTGCAACCTTAATGTTAAACCTATGGGAGCGTTCTTTAAAAAACATTCTCGCTTGCATTTTAATAGTTTTAAATGATTTTTTTTCTATTTTCGTTGCATATTTTTAAAATTTTACTTTTGGTTATTTTTACGTGTTTGGATTTTTTAACTGCAAGACAATTTTATCAAAATTCCATATATATATACATTTTTGTATCAAACGACAAACAAAATTTCCATTTGGCGCCCTCTTCGCCTAGGGCCGAAACTAACCTTTTTACACCCGGGGCAAGCATGGATTTTGGCGCCCCCCCCCCCCTTTTCCGCAAAGTATATTTACAAAGAGAATTTTACTAATTTTCTAATAGCCGACTTATTTAAAAATTTAAAACATGTAATCTTAAAATATGTAATACTGAACTACGTAATCTACAATGGCGGATCCAAGGGGGGGGGGGGGTCACGGGGGTCATGACTCCCCTCTAAACACCAACAAAAATATTATAAAGATCATTTAAAAAATAAAATATACAGTTAGAGTCCCGATTATCCGAGTCCTGCTTAACCGAGTTTCCACTTTCACCGAGTTATTTTCTTCTGATGGACTGATGGCTTCTATTATTGTGAAACAGTCATTATAAAAGAAGTGTTAGGTAAAGATGAAACAGCAGTCGTAAAAAGTTAGAACTCTGATTTTCTGGTCAGAATGGGAAAAAAAATGGCCATAATTTTTTTTGGCAAAAAAAAAAAAAAAAAAAAATATGGCCATTTTTTTTTTCCATTCTGACCAGAAAATCAGAGTTCTAACTTTTTACGACTGCTCTTTCATCTTCACCTAACACTTCATTTATAATGGCTGTTTCGTAATAATAGAAGCCATCAGTCCACCAGAAGAAAATGATCCATTCCAAAGGTATAAGCCTTCATTTGGTGCCCCTTCGTTCTGACACCCGGGGCACATGCCCCATCTGCCACACCTTAGTTTCGGCCCAGGGCCGAAACTAGCCTTTTTTGCGCCCGGGGCAAACATGAATTTTGGCGCCCCCCCCCCCCTTCTTTCTTCCTCAAAGTATATTTACAAAGAGAATTTTACTAATTTTCTAATGGCCGACTTATTTTAAAATTTAAAACATGTAATCATAAAATATGTAATACTGAACTACGTAAATAGAATGTGACGTTTGTTGCAATTATAGTTCGTTCACATAAAAGAATTCGCATGTATTACCGGCTATTTACAGTAATTGCTTATACAGTAGAGTTCCGATTATCCGAGTCCCGCTTAACCGAGTTTCCGCTTTAACCGAGTTATTTTCTTCTGATGGACTGATGGCTTTCATTATTATGAAACAGCCATTATAAATGAAGTGTTAGGTGAAGATGAAAGAGCAGCCGTAAAAAGTTTGAACTCTGATTTTCTGGTCAGAATGGGGAAAAAAAATGGCCATTTTTTTTTTCTCATTCTGACCAGAAAATCAGATTTCAAACTTTTTACGGCTGCTCTTTCATCTTCACCTAACACTTTATTTATAATGGCTGTTTCATAATAATGAAAGCCATCAGTCCATCAGAAGAAAATAATCGGTTCCAAAGGTATAATCTTTCAGTTGGCGCCCCTTGGCTCTGCGCCCGGGGCACATGCCCCCTCTGCCCCCCCCCCTTAGTTTCGGCCCTGGCCTTTCGTTCTTACGCCCGAGCAAGTGCCGCCCCCTCTGCCCTAAACTAGAAAAACTATTACCTAAACTACTACCCAGAAAAAGTTAGAAAATTGCCCCCCCCCCCCCGGGTGACAATTATCACTCCCTCCTATCTTTAATATTTTTATATGTTATAAATAATATATATCAGATTTAAAAAAATTTGCTTGCGGTCCCTCTCATCTCCCGCGTATTTTAAATACACTTAGTCGACATTAACTTGTAATATATTAGAATGTAATCTAAGTTATATTTAAAATACATATAATTGGAATTGACCTACAATCCATTACGGGTTAACTGGATTATACAATTAAAAACGTAATTTAAATCATCTCTGAATCCATTGCAGGTTAATTAGATTATATAATTAAAAGAGTAATCGAAATCCGCACGTAATCGATTAAAATTAATCTAATTAAATCTTAAAATGTTAAATAAGAATTGATTTGTAATCCTTTAGATAATTATCGGGTTATACAATTCAAAAGCTTAAATTGAAATTACTTTTCAGTGCTCTGCGTGTTAATCAATTGCATTATGAGGTGATTATAATGTATTTTAATTTAATCAATAATTTCATTACTCTGTAATTAGATTCTGCCCCAACACTGGTCATATCCATTGAAAATTATTCACATTTTATCGGTTTCGTTTAAATTTTTAAATCGGGTTCGACAGCCCGCGGATTTTTTTTTCTTTGTTGTTGCCCCAGCTCCCCGTTAAAAATATGTCCTAATGCTGCCGGGCTGACCAGTTTGAAAGTTTCCCTCCATTACGATGGCCCCATGCCGACCACTAAACGTTCTTTGAATAAAATCAAATTCTTGAGAAAGCCCCCCCGCCCCCCCCCCCCCACAGACTACTTTCTTATCTAGCTTATCTCTTTCCTCATCTGTGAGCTCGCCTTTCTGCCATTTCCGAGGGCATTTCTCATTTCTGCTTTTGCCTTCCCGCCTTCCCCAACTTCCGTCTAAACTGAAGACAGCGAGAGGAAGAAGACAGAATGGCGACAAAATAGATTTTTCTCGAGATTTTTAATTCGAGATTACACTTGATTATACATGATTATACTATGATTATACTGATTACATGTGATTACGTTAAGATTTCATTGATTACCACCGATTACATGGATTACATGTGATGACATGATTACGCATGATTAAGACTTGATTACAGTATGATTTCACTGATTACAGGGACGGTTGTACGAGATTACACCCCATTGAGAGACCCCTCGCTGAAATCGCTTCCTATGGCGCCCAAATATAAGGCGAATTTGGTGCTCTCCATTTGATTTTTTTAGACTTATTTGCACTATAATAATTAAAATAAGGAAGCTCTAAATTAAAGAGAAAGATAACACGTGCTTTTAAGGGCAAACGGGGAGTTCTGTGCTCCAGAAGCTATAGTATCAGTCGTTGCTAATAGCAACGTGACGTCAATGCAAGGGGTCTATACGAAAATCCCGCAGATGTAGCTGCGATTGACACTTGGGATTTTAGCAGTATCGTCGCACATTTAAGGAATACAAATTTTTAGCACTGTTTGGATAGCATATTTCCACACTAGGTATTCTAGGCGCTGTAGTTGTGTGGTGATATTTTAGTGTTGTGTTTCTTAAAGTGTTTCTTGTATCGGTGTTATTTTTATAGTAAATCTTTTTGAATTGTTTGTGCTATTGTGTGTGGATTATTGGATTCCGTGTGTTGTAATTATGCCAGGTCAAGCTGCGGAGTTCGTTGCATGGCGAGTTCGTTGATTAATATAGTGGATGATAAAGTATCTCAGCAACCTCCGGTGATAACTGTGGAGTCGATGGAAGTGGTGGAAAATAATTTGGTTAGTGACGAAAATAATAATAATGTGGTTCGTTCGTCGGTGTCGTTGGATTTACTTCTTCAATGGGCGGCGGCAAATGGAGGTAAGGTGTTTAATATATTTATACAAAGTACAGACTCTAAAGCTATACCACAACGTGACCCAAGAGCGGTGCAAGCAGAGATAAAAAAGAAAATTACTCAGGTGGAGGACATTGATAACGTCCGTTATACGAGAAACGGGTGTATAATACTCAGTACAAAAAAAGTAGACTGTGCAGCTGAAATTGTAAACTGGTCAGAGTTTTTAGGGGTGACTATTAGAATTCGGGTGGTGTCGGAAAACATAACAAACAAATTTTTAATTTTCAACATTCCCGTTGGCATTCCTCTGGCCGAGTTAGGGCAGGAAATTGAGGAAGTCAACTCAGTAAAGATTTTTGAACTCAAATGATTCATACGGAAGGATTCACTAAACAAGGTGTTACCGGTTTTGGTAACGTTATTAGGTATGAATTTACCAGCAGAGATAAAAATCTGGAGCTCGATACATTCCATACGTCAGTTTGCAGACAGGCCACGCCAGTGCGGCAAATGTCACAAGTTTAACTACACAACTGGTAAGTGCACTTCGGAGCAGATTTGTGGCACGGTGCATACGGGTTCTTGCACGTCGCCGGTTAGATGTTCAAATTGTTGGGGCGAACACAGAGCAGATTATTTGCAGTGCCCATCCCGTTTCAAAGAAGTTGAATTTTTGAACTTTAAAAGTAAGAATTTTTTGTCGTTTGTGGAGGCCCGGTGAAGATTCTCTCAGAGGTCGAGCACCGGATCTTATGCCAAGGTAGCCACTATAAAAAATCGGACTATGAGGAAATACAAAGAATAATTGAAACTAGGACAAAGAACCTGGTTCGCGTGTTGGTGGAAATGTCTGCCAAACACTCAGAAAAGGTACTAGACTCGATTAATGCACTCAGTAATGTCATAATGAAATTTGTGGCAAAGGTCAGCGACTTGCAGCCTGGGCGGAAACGTCCTAACAGAAAGGAGGACATAGGATAAAAAAAAGTTTTATTTATGCTTTTAGTTGTTTGTTTTCCCCTTCCTTTTTTCCTAGGTGTCGTCACGGAACGCCTAGGCTTTCGTGGAGTGGCTGTGTGACAGTTGTCTAATGAATTTTTCTGATCCAACCCATATTGCCCCAAGCGGAGTGTGCTCCTTAATTGATCTGTCTCTTTGCTCGTCGGATTTGTTGGTGGGCTCAACTGTTCAAGTCGAAGAGGATACATATGAAAGCGACCATTTTCCAATTAACATTAATGTAGAAATCAGGACAACTCTGCAGCCAGGTTCTATTCTTTACAAATGGCCTCGCATTTGCCAGGTGGTAAATGATTCTTTGGAGCTTTCACCTATTGCACACTATAAGTCTTTTCTTGATCTAGTCCGCGGTGCCATGCACCAGCATAGTTTCTCAAGGAAGCGCCCCGGTAAAGGCCTCCCGGTGTGGTGGTCAACTAAATGTAGTGGTTTGCTGAGGTAAAAGAGATATTACCTTAAAAAGGCCCGCCAGCTGGTGTCTACGGAGTTCTGGGTGAAATTCAAAGAGGCTTCTGCTAGACTTCGTCAGGCAATACGGGAGTCTAAACGACGGTACTGGGACTCAGTGTGCTGTGATGCAAAAGATTCGGGTATCCTGTACAAAGTTTTACGCAAGTTTAAGAACCGGCAGTCCTTGCCTCCTGATTTCCATCTCTGCCTGAGGCATGCTGACACCCTTAGTTCAGAGGCGAGCACTCAATCAGAACTCTTTGCAGATCATTTCAGTGATTCTGCGTGCCATGATCCGATCCCTCTAACCTTTGGGGCTGACGAATCTGAAAAGCTGAATCGTAATTTCACAATGACGGAACTGAAGGACGCCATTCGTCGGACAAAAATAACAGCTCCTGGTGAAGATAAATTCAGTGCTGCATTCTTTAAGGGACTCTCGGATCACTCCTTGGAGTACCTTCTCAGTATTTACAACAATATCTGGTCCACGGGCGACATGCCTTCGGGGTGGACCTCTTCCCTGATTATTCCTATTCTTAAACCAGGTAAACCTAATTCTGACACCGCTTCCTACCGACATATTGCGCTTACCTCGGTCATGTGCAAAATTTGTGAAAGAATGATCGCCAACAGAATCACCAATCATCTTCTCGAGAATAAAACCCTTGATCCCAGATACCTTGCATTTCAACCGTTCTGTGACAGCCAAACTGCAATCACAGCACTCCACCTTGACATCAAGCAGGCCAAACTGGAGAAGAAGTTTATCCTGGGTATTTCGCTTGACATCTAAGCTGCTTATGATTCGGTGTATATTGATGTTCTAATACTCAAGTGTGCTAAGATTGGAATTGTCGGTCCGATCCTCCTCTGGTTTCATCGTTTCCTTTCCAGTCGGAGTATCAAGGTGCTGTGAAGGGGTATCATGTCGTCTTCCCGTACTACTGGTCGAGGAATCTTCTTGCATTATTTTTTCGAGGTGCTGGAGGGGCTGGGTATCAAGTTTCTGATTTATGCTGATGATATCGTTCTCTACGGCATTAATTCTACCCTAGCTACCTGCTATGCAAACTTACAAGAAGCCTTGCGCCTCATCACCCAGTGGTGTAACTACTGGAAGTTGACCATTCGCCCTGATAAAAGTCACGCGATTAACCTCTCCCGCAGATGTGCAGAATGTGATTTTAACTTCAGCATCAATGGATGCCGGATTGAATGGAGCGAAGATATCAAATTCCTAGGATTCCATGGGGCTCGTCGTGGAGGGTTCAGTAGCCATGTTAATTACTTGCAAAGGAAAGTGTTCTGTCGTATTAATATGCTTAAATCTCTGGCCTGCAAGAGTTATGGTGCGAGATCTAGGCACCTGCTGACGCTGGCGTCTGCTTCAGTATATAGTTGTATTGAATATGGGACTGTGGTCCTTAACATGGCAAGGGTCTCAGTGTTAAACAAGCTCGAAGTCTTGAAAACTAGTGCTATTAGGGTGGCTTTGGGGCTCCCGAAGTGGACCCCGAATGTCATCCTCCGGAAGCATGCTGGTGTTGTCCCGGTGTTTGATAGGATCAAAGGTCTTGCTTGTGGATTTTGGATCAAACACTTGGCTTTAAGGAATTGGTCCCATCTCTAGGAAAATGAGCTGCAAACTGTTGCTAGCAGCATCCCGTGTGTTTTGGAGGTTTTTGATGCTTCTTCTTGCATGCCAGAGTTTCTGTTAGCTTTCAATACCCAATACCCCTTAATTCGAACAGTGTGTATTATCAATTTTCACTGCGGAGGCTCTGGCGATGGGCACGGCTCTTGACGAGTTGGTTCCTGCGGCCTCTCCCACCATAATTCTTACTGACAGTTTATCAGTATTATCCGCGCTTCAGTGTATCAGTTGGCGGTCCCCCAAAGTGATTATCTGGCTGCACAATGAAATACAGAGAATGGCTGACCACACGACGAACATTGACTTCTACTGGGTTCCAGGTCACCGGGGGATTCCCCCCCCCCCCAATAAAAAAGCTGACAGTCTGGCCCGTAGTGTCACCGAGGCTGACGCATTGCTGGACTGGGTTTCTCCAGGAGACCTATACCATGGAGGAATGAAGACTAAAGGAGGAGACATAAATGACGTCACTTGAAGCTGTTCCTACCCCCCCCCCCCTGCTTCCGCCATACTTGGCCGCGGTGAGCTGCGCTGTGAACCAGTTCTTCTCACTGCGCAAATCAACTACGGAAAAGTCGAATATGGCGGACGCTGGAGAGGGAAGAAAGAACCCGTCTTTTAGCTTCCACACTCTCCACGGGGCTAGATTGATATGTCGTCTCCTTTTAATATTTATAGCTCCATGACCTATACCGATCAGGCAAATCAAATATCAGGAAGCAGTGTGATCAGAGTTTCTCTGCTAGCAAATACCAACCGCCACATGGTAATATACCCAGCATCACGCAGTCCCACACATGGGCTCTGAATAGACTTGAGGAGTCCCACACATGGGCTCTGAATAGACTTGAGGATATACCGATTTTCCGGCTTATGTGTAAGATGGTGATCCCCCCGGCTACGTTAGCTCGTTTTGGGTTGGCGGATGATGGTAACTGCAGCGTATGTCATGTTTCTGACTCGTTGGAGCACATTCTTTTTTCTTGCATAAAGTATCGACAACAGCGTGCTTTATCTTGGAATGTTTTAACTTTAAATAGTGATTGTTTTCGGTCTTTTCAGTTCTTTCTGGATAAGTTTGTTTCATCTGGCGATTTTCGAATTTCAACTATGGCTTTTTTGCATCGTATTAATCATTTTTATTTATGTCTTTCATGGGTGTTATTTTGGTTTGATGGATCATTTGAGACGACAGCCATGCCACTATAGGTCTCAAAGCAACCCCCCCCCCCTTTCAAAGTCAACTTTTATTAGATAAATAACGCTGTGTTTCGCAGAGCGTTTTAAAAAGAGAATATGCACAGAACGACATATGCACAGAACGAATTTTCAGTTGCAAACTTTTTGTCCAATCTATGGCAGCCTATTACAGAGCTTTGTGATGGCCTAGTCTATTCCTTCGCTTGAAAAATAGTGTTATTTTTTATAATTATAACTTTCATTTTGATGCATTTTCTGATAGAAATTTTGATGAGTGCTTTGTAATTGTTGAATATTTGCAAAAAAAAAATATGTCCTTTTGGCAATAAACTGCATGTTAAAGCACATATTTTTCTTTTTCAGTGTATTTAAAGATAAAACTTTTTTAATCATTATTTTATAACGTTGGAAATTATACTTTTAATCTATGCGAGACACATTATTTTCCTTTGAAACTTGTTTACACTTGAGAAAAAATCATTAGGGAGAGAACTGCTTGTTAAGTTATTTGAATCCCACCACTGTTTTTTTTAATGGTGTGTTTTGTTTTTTTGGTCGAGCTGTTCAAGCGAATAAATCAACTTACCAAAACAAGTGAAAACGTAAACAAAAAAAGCCCAAGCACCTGATAATAATTACCTCAGTTTTTTTGTGGGTCAAGTGAGCGAAGACCGGGCGTAAAATTTGCTGCTGATCAGATTTATATAAGATCACGTGATACTTACCATGAATGTTTTTGATTTTGTCTGAGTGCATATTGACATGCATTCCTATTACGAGAGACATTGCTTGGAAAGATAAGAAGATTTAGTCATTAGTTTCACCTGTTTTGAACCATAAAATTACGAAATAATTAAATTATTTAGAAATAAGGAAAGGGTAGCTGATGTCACTGTTGGTCGAATTACTGTTGGTCAGCAAGAAAAACCTGTTCATTCATTATGATTCCTACTATACACATGAGCTCCGGGAATTTTATTGGTCTTTAACAGATTGATTTAACAGATCTATCATATGATTACCTACATCACAAAGGTTGATTCCTGCAATGATCGCTACGATAAAAATGTAGTGGTAGATTGGTTGACGGAAGTGTTTGTTTGTAAACATGCCCTTTCCTTATTCCTTACTTCTTTAAGGCCTACTCCATGAGGGATATCTCCCTGAGCCCGGGTGCTCCGATCTGCGTCCGTAAAAAAGCTCAATGATTTTCGAAAAAAATTGGCGGTAGTTAGCCAAGATGCTAATTAAAAAACTATCTAGCAAACAGCGGCACACACTAAGGCGGAGTTGCTGTTTTGCGAACTCCTTTCGAAGCACGATTGGCACAAAGCGAAGTTTAAACTTGGTACTAATAGTCCAAGAGACGACAGCAAAAAAACCTATGTTATCAAGCACAAGAAAAAAAAAACTTTATTTTATAGAAGAGTAGAAGTACGTGGAATCTAATGACCCATGTCTGCCGGAAGTGAAGTGGTGCATAAGCCAAAAATTAATATCACCAGTGGTTCACTCGTAGGTTTATCATCGTGTTTCAATGTCCTACAAACAAAGGTATGAAAACATGGAGGATAATTGTAGGACAAACACAATGATAAACCTACGAGGGAACCACTGGTGGTATTAATTTTTGGCTTATGTACCACTTCACTTCCAGCAGACATAGATCATTAGATTTCCCTACTTCTACTCGTCCATAAAGTAAAGGTCTTTTCTTGTACTTGATAACATAGGTCAGGGTTGGTGAAACTTTTTATAGCCGCGTGCCAGTTTTTTTCCAGAAATATTTTACATGATCTTGGCGTACCAACAAATTTAGTGAATTGAAAAATCATGAATAAAAACCACATATTATGATTTTTTTAAAATGGGTAACATACAGGTGAGGTATTACACAATAATAATCATAGAAACAATTAAATTTTAGAAATTATTTTAAAAAATTGTGATTGTGTTGATGCATCTTGGAAGAAAAATAATTAATATCAGGTTCGTACTAAGTTAATGGAGGATATTCCAAATCTGGGTTCGAAGCTGTAAAAAGTCACGTGATACCGGTAATTTACCCAAGGAACTTCTAACTGATAAGAAGGTAAGATACTACTGCTTTGCCTCATGAACTGTTTCATTGGCTAGCGGGGATTTATATTACACGTCTACGGAGCCTTCCCTTCTTTACGCTAGAAGTTTTTACCTTGACCACGTGATCAAAACGTAGATGGAATATCCTCCATTTCAACAGAAATGGAGGATATTCCAAATATGGGTTCGAGGCTGAAAAAAGTCACGTGATACCGGTAATTTACCCAAGGAACTTCTAACTGATAAGAAGGGAAGATGCTACTGCTTTGCCTGATGAACTGTTTCATTGGCTAGCGGGGATTTACATTACACGTCTACGGAGTCTTCCCTTCTTTACTCTAGACGGTTTTACCTTGATCACGTGATCAAAACGCAGATGGAATATCTCCATTAAAAAGAACTGGATTTATCTGACAATTGCTTTTTATTTGATTTTTCGTATTATTCATTTGAGATAATAATGACTTTGCGGAAATAGATAGAAAATTATTAAAAGGGCAAACGCCAGTTTCTTTAAATAGCTCTGAAATTAATTTCTACATTGACACAATTTTATCACTGGTACTTTTACCAATGTGGAAATCTAGTGTATTTAAAAAAGCCACAATTAAATTTCTTCAATTTTCAATTAATCGAATTTAGACAAGATCAAAACATCTAAAGTTAGTGTATTTTGTGCAATATCATTGTATATTGATTTAGAACCACAAGCAACAACGTGCCAAAATTATTCTTTTGCGTGCCACTTTTGGCACGTGTGCCATAGGTTCGCCGTACCTGACATAGGTTTTTATGCTGTCGGCTCTTGGACTATAAGTTTTTTGTTTTACGGAACCCATTTTGGTCTAGTAAACCTCACACTTGGCCGATTTTTATATAATGTAAATGTTTTAGTATTGTAGATTGTCAAACTATTAGTAGAAATTTGCTTTTTTAATATTGAATATTTTGAAATTTTTACCAATTTTGTGACAATTTGCCCCAGTCATGGGTTGATTATCACAATGTGTAGGATTGATTGTATGTCAAACAGCATATCTATGAAGTTTTGGCTGGGAAATTTCAATATAAAAACTCAATCTGATACAAAAAATATAACATAAATGCATTATTTTTATCACATTATGCAACAATAATGAGTAGGGAATTGTGAAAGGATATTGAGAAAAATAAATTTAATACTGTCAAGTTTATTTTTATTTTGAAGGAAATTGTGTTACACTTAATAAAATTAGCTACCCAAATAACAAAAATTAAAGGTTGCTGAAATATAACAAATTTTGTGTTCCATCAATATGAAAATAGGCTATGGATAAATTTTTGAAGACGTTTGGAAAATGCCGTATTTTAATAGGATGAAATAAAACTTTCCTGTATCTTTTCTTTTTTCATATTTTTCATAAATTATTGGTTCGGACAAGTAGCCGCTATTTTTAAATTTAAAGAATGAAACATATGTTTGAAATTAAAGTCTCAGCAACGATGTACAGAACTTTGTGAACTCTATTTCGTCGTGTCCTCTACCATCCCTAGTTAGTTAAACTTTTTTAACCCCTTAACGGTCGCGTTAAATTACGGTTCAAATTCAAATTGCTTATTGGCACCACTTTTTTTAAAAAGAAGAATTCACCTTATTTAATGTCAGGTAAAATGATACCATAATAAAGCCAATTACACTATTTCATAAAACTGATGGGAATCAAACAATCTGAATAAAAGACACAGTCCGTGAATATCACGGGAACGAGAATTAAGGGGTTAAACAACCTATAGTCTCAAATATTTTATTTTACTTTTTACTTAGAAAATATAAAATATTTCTTATTCATAACTGCACATTTAATGGCACACATCCTTATTAATAATTTAGGTGACAATCAAGTAATATAATTTCTAAAATAAACATTACTTTTATATAGGTATATAGATAGAATATTTCTGAATAAACCCATATTTTCCACGGGTAAAATTGGGTTTAGTCTATTTCTTTTATGAAAAAGGTGCAAAAATCCCACGTGGTTAGTTTTTTAGATAAAACCCGGTTTTATTCTAACTTTAATATTAGCAGGTACAATTGTATGTTTTCTTCCGTCGAGACCGTCAAAGTTGTTGGTGTAAGAAAGAATTCTGTTAGAGACAGATCCAGTGTTCACAGTTTTTACTGTATTTATGATAATTTTATTCAAGTAAAACATCAAAAATTCCGTTTTTGAACGCCCAACATTTACTTACCAAGCTGTGATATTTTGCATTTTTTGAACTTTCAGCGTTTTAAGCCGCAGACATTGAAAATGCGACCATAAACTTCCCTTTTTTTTTTTGGCCAAATTCGGTGGTTTAGTCCAGGGATGAGATTTCCGCTTTTTTGCCACCAATATTTTGTTAGAGAAGATGTTATTTTATTTAACCGGATTTTTTTTTTTTTTTTTTCGATTTAAGAGAACAACATTTTTTCCAAGAAAATATTGATATGTAATAAAGCGGAAATCTCATCCCTGGTTTAGTCTTATTTTGAAAAAATGCAATTGAAAGACTCCCCACTGTACTGCAGTGCGGCTGGAAATGATCAATCATATAACCTAGCTAACATTGTCTTTTTTAAAACAAGTGACCAGTTTTCACAAGCAAGTGACCAGTTTTCATTATGCGTTTTTTCCATTTTAGATACAATATCTGCCGTTTTAATTAACCACGGTGGTTGAATAGCATTTGATTTAATAAAGCAGTGGATTCCGATTAACCCCCTAATTCCCACTACAAGAAATTGCAATGGAAAAATATATTTTTAGGTAGCTTTCTTTACAAAAAAGCTACCTATTGCAGCCGTTCGGAGGAAAGCGATTTCAAAAAATTTTGGTATATTTTCATCGATCATGACCCCCAGACCCCGAAACCACCCTCCGTTCGAAATTGATATATATATATATATATATATATATATATATATATATATATATATATCTATATATATATATATATATATATCTGACCTATGTCACACTGTAACTCCCGTAATTATGAACCGATTTCGATGTAATTCGGTGTGTACATAGTACATACCAATGTCTCGACCGAGTTCGTTGGCCAGCTTCATCCGCCGTTTTGTTTCAAAATGGCGGCCATTTAAAATTTTTAAAAAAATTTAAAACTTGAAATGTGGTACTAAAAAATTAAAAATCGAAAAATATTTTTTTCTTATGTATTTGACCTTTATACAAAGATTTCGGAGCAGTTTTTGTTTCGTCTATATCTTAAAAAATGGCTGAGTTATAGCATTTTGAATTTCTAGCGTGGCTGACATTTTGAAACGTCCTGAATTTTGTCACGCGATAAAAGGCGTATTTATGAACCGATTTGGATGTAATTCGGTGTGCACATAGTACATACCAATCTCTCGACCGAGTTCGTTGGCCAGCTTCATCCGCCATTTTGTTTCAAAATGGCGGCCATTTAAAATTTTTTTAAAAATGTAAAAATTGAAATGTGGTACCAAAAAATTGAAAATGGAAAAATTTTTTTTTCTTATGTATTTGACCTTTATATAAAGATTTCGGAGCAGTTTTTGTTTCGTCTATATCTTAAAAAATGGCTGAGTTATAGCATTTTGAATTTCTAGCGTGGCTGACATTTTGAAACGTCCTGAAGTTTGTCACGCGATAAAAGCCGTATTTATGAACCGATTTGGATGTAACTTCGTTTATACATAGTACATACCAATGTCTCGACCGGGTTCGTTGGCCAGCTTCACCCGCCATCTTGTTTAAAAATGGCGGCCATTTAAATTTTTAAGAAAAATTTTAATTTGAAATGTGGTACCAAAAATTGAAAATTGAAAAAATATTTTCTTCTTATGTGTTTGACCTTGATAAAAAGATTCGGGAGCAGTTTTTGTTTCGTCTATATCTTAAGAAATGGCTGAGTTATAGCATTTTGAATTTCTAGCGTGGCTGACATTTTGAAACGTCCTGATTTTTCTCACGTAATAACAGGCGTATTTATGAACCGACTTGGATGTACCTTTGGTGTGTACATAGTACATACAAATATCTCGACCGAGTTCGTTGGCCAGCTTCATCCGCCATCTTGTTTCAAAATGGCGGCCATTTAAAAAAATTAAAAAATAAAAAAATTTAAATAAGATACCAAAAAATTGGAAAATGAAAAAGATTTTTTTTGTATGTGTTTGACCTTAATACAAAGATTCCGGAACAGTTTTACTTTCGTCTATATCTAAAAAAAAAATGGCTGAGTAATAGCATTTTGAATTTCTCTTGTGGCTGACATTTTAAAACGACCTGATTTTTGTCACGCGATAACAGGCGTATTTATGAACCTATTTGGATGTAACTTGGTTTGTACAAAGTACATACCAGTGTCTCGACCGAGTTCGTTGGCCAGCTTCATTCGCCATCTTGTTTCAAAAGGGTTGCCATTTAAAAAAAAATAAATTTAAAATTCAAAATGAGGTATTAAAAAATTGGAAAATGAAAAAGATTTTTTTTATGTGTTTGGTCTTGATACAAAGATTCCGGAGCAGTTTTTGTTTCTGAAAATTTGTTATTTTGTTGATATCTTAAAAAATGGTTGATTTATAGCTCTTTGAATTTCTAGCATGGCTAACATTTCGAAACGATCTTGTATTTGTCACGCGATAACACGCGTATTCGCCTATTTCGATGTAAGAAGGCAGGTGGATAGTATACATCAACACCTCGACCAAGTTCGCTGGCCAGATTCATCAGCCATCTTGTTTCAAAATGGCGGCCATTAAATTAAAAAATATATATATATATTTAAAGTGAGGTGCAAAAAAATTAGAAATTGAAAAAGGTTTCTTTCTTAAGTACTTGCTCTTGATATAAGGATTCAGGAGCATTTTTTGTTTGTCTTTACCTTAAAAAATGGCTCAGATATAGCAGTTTCAATTTCTATTGTGGGTGACATTTTGAAAAATCTGATTTTTTGCATGCGACAGCACTCCTATATATTAACCGATTCCGATGTGAGTGAGCATGTGCACAGCAATTACTAAGGTCTCGACCAAGTTCACTGCTCAGCCTCATCCACCATGTCGTCTTAAAATGACAGGCACTTTAAGAAATTGCCGAATTTGGCAGCCAAATATAAGTTACTTTAAAGAAAAGCAGCTTGGATAAAGCTGACTAATTTCGCGAAATTCTCATTCATTATATTGATAAAAATTAGTATTGAATCTCCTATATTCGGTTTCCACTAAATTGAGCTTCGTGTGTTTGCATGATATAAGTTGGCTTTTTTTAAATAAGGATTATGAAAGCTACCTCTTCCTCCCGGCACTGGCCGGAAGGACTTTTTTGTCTTATTTATGCTGTTGTGGGTAAAATAAAGTAAAAATATGAAAAAAAGAGATTTTATTATATTTTAAAGGATTTCTGTATGGTATCATATATGCTATCATGGGCAGATTAGGAAGAAATGTGAAGGATTTTACCATATTTCAAAAGCATTTTATTTTGTGAAAATAAATATACTTTTACATGTGGTATGACCTAAAACTATTTCTTTCTTTGTTTATATACAGGGTGTTTCATAAAAGATGGACAAAACATTAAGAGGTGATGGTACACATCCAAACAAACAACTTTCATCAAAGAATGCATGGTCAGAAATAAAACGCAAATCGCTGGTGCATTTGGAAACTCGGTCTATGCAAACGTTAAAGCTCCATTCCTGATGCGAGTGATCGGGAGAAGAAATACACTAACAGCATGCAAATGTGATATGGGGAAGAAGAAGAACACGTACGCAAAATTTCGCCTCGATTAATACGTAAAAGCCGCTGATCTGAGTGCGCAACTGTCAATCGCGGTAGGAACGTATCAGAAGATGTTGCCCTTCACCAATAGGGAAAAAGGCTGATATGCATTCTATCTACGGAACTGCAAATGGAAATGGCTCAAAGGCTCAATGATTGTACGGAGAGCGGTTTCTCAACTTCCTTTTGTCACGTAATCGTTCTTTGTGTGGTTTTTGCATCGTATAATAACATCACCTTCGGCGCCCTCTAGAAACTTTGCATTTTAATTCCGACCACGCACTCCTTGATGAAAGTTTTTGTTTGGATGGGTACTATCACCTCTTAAAGTTTTGCCCATCTTTTATGAGACACTCTTTATATATATATATATCTATATCTATCTATATATAGGGTAACTCTAGGATAGATGGTCATAGAGGAGAGATGGCCAGTCTAAATATTTCCAAAACTTGATCATAGATTGCAACATAAACTTTGTTCGTAGGAAATAGTTCAACGAGTTTATTTATTGCGACGTGCAGTTGTGTTTTTCGATTATAAAAAGTAAGTGTAATTTCAATGTTTATTTAATTAGGTGGTTGAATATTTTTTTCTGACTTAGGTATCTGAATGTTTTGCAGTACGTACGTTATATTGTTTCTTACTATATGGACTTTTAAGGCATATATATATAATCTAAACTTTACTTCTAAGCCTAAAACAAAGACGTACAATGGCTATTGATGCTTTAAATTGGGCGACCTCAGTCCAGTGTTGCCAGATTGGGGACTTTTTAATTCAGATTATTTGGCTGTCACCACTTTTTTTAAATAGTATAATCCACTTATTTTTCAGAATTTTTAATATATTTTTAAATAGGTTGAATATTTCTATTTCAAAAAAGCGGTGACAATCAACAATCTGAGGACAAAAAAGTCCCCAATCTGGCAACACTGCCTCAGTCCTTCTATTTCAGGAGAGATGGCAACATGAAACCGAAGAGAGACTGCCACCTTTAATCAATATTTCAAAATTATACGGAGTGAGGATTTTAACTAAATATAATTAAATTTAAAATAAATATATAACGTTTATGTTTATAATTATATTAATTGGTATAATTGTTTAAATTTTAACTAATATAAACATTTCAATAATAATATAACAAGACCTAACGATGTATTTATTTCAGAAAATACTGAAAAACGTCGAAAACATTCAACCCAGAAACTGATAAAGTTGATAAATAAACTAAATTAACGCAATAAACCTAAAATCAACGCGAGAAAAAAAAAAAAAAAAAAAAAAAAAAAAACGACACTTACAGCAGCGAAGAAAATTAAATACATTTAAAATTATCAGATTCTACAGATTCAGAGTGAATAGAATTGGATAAGGATCACTGTGTTTGTTGTGCAGAACAATATAATATCACAACCGAAAAGGATACCTGGATAAAATGCATAAGGTACAGTCGTGGAAAAAAAAGTAAACACCCCCTAATAACTCCTCAACAAATTATCGTAGACGAAAGTTACTGGTACCGAACGATTGGAAATAAAGTCTACTTTTAAATGACGCATATAAAATTTCCTTAGGGAGCCATCTACATATTAAAACGAATCCAAACTTCATTTTTTTTCAATGGCAATACCTCATTTTAGCGCGATATTTCAAATCTTTGGTTCAAACTATGCCTAGACACCAAATTTCAAGTCATTTGAATGATAAGTTTTTGAATTATAAATATTCAAAATTGAGTGCTTCTAATGTTAAATTACATTGTCATATTTTTATTTATAATTTCTGAAATTATGATCCTAATGTTTTAATTTTTGGTGTAGCAATAATACTAATATACCCAAATATAAATACGTTGAATTTGCAATTTTTATAATTTTCTAATATGAATTATGAAATTAATATTAAAAAAATTATGAATTTCAACCTACATTTTTTTTGATGGATTCAGATTCATTAAGTCTTGCTTTCAGGGCCGGAACTAGCCTTTTTTTGCATCCGGGGCAAACATGGATTTTGGCGCCCCCCCCCCCCCCCCCCCAATGTTTGTTAAGTCCTGCTTTATGGAAATCCAAAATTACACACTTTTCTTCCAAGTAGTTTTCAAATTATGCTTAAAAAAACGGCAAAAGAATGTTTTAAGGGGCTGTCTATGATAGAAGCGACTAGATATTTTGAAATTTCTTCTGCTCTCCTGTAATCTAGCAGGCTTCATTGGCTGCTTGAGTGCACTTAAGGTGCCTTGATTAAGAAGGAGTCTCTCTTAGTTAACAATCGTGTACGGAATTTCAATTTGGATACATCCCTTAAAATACGCTTGTTTTAAATAATTTCTCGAAAACTTATGGTACGAATTGCATAAAAATTTGGTTTTCGGCTAATTGAAGGGCGTAGAGTTCATTTATGCTGTCAGAATTGTGTACTGCTATTGAAAACACTAAGTTATGGTTCGTTTTAATAAGTAGATGGCCCCCTAAGCAAATTTTATATACATCATTTAAAAGTAGACTTTATTTCCAATTGTTCGGTGACAGTAACTTTCTTCTACGATAATTTGTTGAGGAGTTAGTAGGGGGTGTTTACTTTTTTTTACAAAACTGTACCTGAAGTGGTTCCATGAAACGTGTACAAATTGTCAAGACCTTTGCCAAAATTGTGGTAATATTATACGAAAAGTGAGGTATTGAAATTATACTTCAAATTTTGTTTATTCGAGTTTTATTCACTCATTTTCTATCATATAACTGCATCTTTACAAATTGCTACATATTTTTCATGATTAACTATATGAAATGTGTTATTTTTTTGCTATTTAACTTCTCTTTTTCTTTCTTGTATTGAATGCCCATCTCTCCTCGGTTTTAAGGAGAGATGGTCATCTGCTATTTTAATTTCAATTTTGTTTCCCAATTTTTGTTCTCAATATTTAATAATTTTTTGCCCAAAATCTGTTGAGTATATGTATAGTACAGGCAATAGGGAATTTTACCTAGCAAAATTAATTGTAGTTCTGGAAATCGGCTTACTTTATGTTTTTTGGGTCGCTGAATCCGAATTTATAACTTCCCACCAAAATTTCCCCCGGCAACCCCCCCCCCCCCAAATTTTGGTAAAAAGCCCCCCAAAAAAGGTTTTTATAAAAAAAATCAATTTTTTAATTGTTTTAGGGGAAAAGTATCTAGATTCAGAAAGTAGACAAAATTTGCAATAAATTAGATATATGACATTATGACTTAGGAGGAAGGGGAAGGGGGGATCTGCCTCGGAACATGCGCGCGGTGCTGCGTGGACTAAGTTGCGCAATTCCACTTAACGACTCACACGTTTACATTCACCCTCCCATCTCCCCTCCAAATTTTTCTCATAAGGTTTACTTTAAGTTTTTTGGGTCGATGAATCCGAATTTTTAACTTACCCCTAAAATCTCCCCCCCGACACCCCCCCCCCCAAATAGTTGTTATTAACTTAAATTTCTTATTGCTTTAGGGGAAAAGCATTGCGAAATTTAGAAACTAGACAAAATTTGCAACAAATAGAATATATGACATTATGAAGGTAGGATAAACGGGGAGAGAGGGGGCTGCCTGGGAACATTCCCCGCGCGCTTTTCTCAAAAACCAATTTTTTGGGGGGTTGCCGGGTGAAATTTTGGTGGGAAGTTACAAATTCGGATTCAGCGACCCAAAAAACATAAAGTGAGTCCAAATACAGAACTAGTATTAATTTTTCCAGGTAAAATCCCCTATTGCCTGGACTTCATAACTTAGTGCACGTAGCGCCGCAGTGCATGTTCAGAGGCAGCCCTCCCCCTCCCCGCTCATATTACGTCATAATGTCATGTATCCTATTTGTTGCAAATTTTGTCTAGTTTCTGAATTTTGCAATGCTTTTCCCCTAGAACAATAAGAAATTTAAGTTAAAAACAACTATTTGGGTGGGGGGCAATTTTTGGGGTAAGTTAAAAATTCGGATTCAACGACCCGAAAAACTTAAAGTAAACCTTATAGAGAAAGTTCGGAGGGGAGATGGGAGGGCGAATGTAAACGTGTCAGTGGTTAAGTGGAATTGCGCAACTTAGTTCACGCAGCACCGCGCGCATGTTCCGAGGCAGATCCCCCCTTCCCCTTCATCCTAAGTCATAATGTCATATATCTAATTTGTTGCAAATTTTGTCTACTTTCTGAATTTTTAGATACTTTTTCCCTAAAACAATAAAAAATTGATTTTTTTAATAAAAACCTTTCTGGGGGGTATTTTACCAAAATTTGGGGAGGGGGGGGTTGCTGGGGGAAATTTTGGTGGAAAGTTAAAAATTCGGATTCAGCGACCCAAAAAACATTTAGTAAGCCCTTTTCCAGAACTACCATGAATTTTGCTAGGTAGAGCTCTTATACGGTCTCTATTGCCTGGACTAGTATAGCAATTTTAAATATGCATAAATATTTCTTGTATTTGCATTCTAAGAATTTTTATTTCAATTTGTAAAAACTATGTCCATCTATCCTAGAGTTACCCTATATATCGAATGTTTTCAAATAATTTTATTTTTTCCACCATTTATTCAATTTTACACAATAATAATAATAATAATAATAATAATAATAAAAACCTCATTTTACTTTTTGATTTTGTGTACAGTTATAGTATACTCACAACCATAGTAGACCAAGTTTATATTGAAAAAAAAATAATGAGATTGTCCATTTAGAAGGCGCATAAAATCTGTTTTATCTACTCCTACAGTGAACCAAACCTGTTTTCACATACTTACTCATATATGGCATCTGTTTACAGACTTGGTTTAGTGCGGGAGTGAATGAAATAGTTTTTATTCACCTTCTAAATCGACTATATCATTTTTTGTTTCAAAATGGACTTCGTTTGCTATGCTTGTGAGCCCTCATACATAAAATACTAATGTAGTACGTCGGACACGAAAGGTTTGTTTATCTATAATACATATAAAAAAACTGAACTCAATATATAACAGGTCATTTGCTTTACAAACTTCTGACCGCCGCCGTCTGAGAACTCCTGTAATAAGGAAGGAGTAGCTGGCGTCACTGTGGGGAAAATTATTGTGGATCCATAGCAAATTCCTGTCCGTATTTACGACTCCTACTGTACACAGGAATTCAGTTGATTTGATTGTTCTACAATTAACAGCTTTGTGGTACGATTGGTCAATGTCACCATCATGATTTCTGTAATGATCACTAAAGCAAAAACGTGTTGGTAGATTGGTAGAAGTAAGCGTTTGTTTGTAAACATGCCCTTACCTTATATATGGAGCTCAGTGTATAAAAATAAAATTTTGAAACTATGTCTATCTTTTTAAAAATATACACAATTAAGAAGCTAGAATCGTGAAATTTTACATACAGGCGAATTAAAATATTGCAGAGACAAAAAAAGCAATCCTGATTCTAAATAAATTATAGTTCATTTTTAATAAATAAAAAACAACAACAAGATAACAGCCATTTCGTATAAGGTTTAATATTTTTGGTTGCCAAAACTTCAAAACTCAGAATAAAATTTAACGCATAATAGAAACAGCAATTAACCCGTCAGCACACGCGCTGGGATAAAATACACTCCAATCACAATTTTTCTTCGAAAAAAAAAAGTATAACATTTTTGAGGACTTTTCTGACCTGTCTTGTACTTTTTAAGGTCAAGGTCGATAAGGGTTTGGTGAAGGAATGTCTTTTATTTCTTCATTAGGAGGGGAGAAATATACCTCTTGGGATTAAAAAATCACACGCGTGTACAAACGTTTCATTTCGATACGTTCATTTCTTACGGGATACACACTAAAATAATTTTAATGAACGAGTACAATAAAAGCTACTTGTATATATCGTTGAAAGGTTATTAAATGCATTTAATATCCATTTTGTGAAATAATTCGTGTTTTAAGGGATAAAACAAATCGTTTGTATATTTTCTAGGAAAAAAAAAAAAAAAAAAAAAAAAAAAAAGTGATTTTTACAGACTGCTACAAAATCTGAAAATAAATATAAAAAGCATGATTTTTTCCCTAAAAAGAAGTAGTACTGATGCGTTTTACAATACAGAACAGTAGATTTGTTTTTAAAACATATGTAGCCAAAAATATAACGGGAGACAAAATGGGGGTGTTATTTATCCCACGCGTGTGCTAACGCTACCAATGCAGGCACGTGTGCTGACAGGTTAATTAAAAATATAGTAAACTACAGCGCAGTTGATCTGCGCGGTTCAACTAGTGTAATATATACTACGTAGTATAAACATACTAATTATAATATACAGAGTATCATAAAAGTTCCCGTACTGACGACATATGTATTTGTTATTAACAAAACAACAAACATTAAAACGATTACTTTTATATTAATGATAAAAAGCACTTTTAACATCACGTACTAAAAAATACTGAACTTACATTTATAATAAATTTTCAAAATGTCCACCCCTTTCTAGGAGGCAAAGCTGGACTCGTTTGCGCAATAAACTCATTTCACTATGAACAAAATAATATAGAACTTTATTCTCGCACCAATTGAGCGCGAAAAGAACCAAACGATAAAAACTCAAGAATTGATGCAAGTTAAGCAGACGATAAAATTTAATATTTCAAACAAAATCACGAACAATGAGTTCTTTAAGTTGGAGTAAAAGGGAACTTTTAGAACGCACCGTACTTGAGTGACACGGCTCAATAAAAAACGTTTTATACTAACGCAATTTATTTCGGATTTATTTAACACGTCGAATGCCACGTCAGTCATCGGTGACTGACACTCATAGATTGTGTAACGGGAATCTTATTTTATGGCCCAAAGGGAAAGACAGAGAAAATAGACTTGGCATTCAATGTGTTAATAACGTGAGCATGTGAATTAAAAGTAATATAGTATATAGGTATTTGAAGTACAAAGCTAAGACTAAGAAATGCAAACTTCATTTGAAAACAATAATGTAGCAAAAATGCTACCATGATGGCTCATGATCACTAATGCCCGTGGTAGCAGATCTGCTACCTAATTTTAATTACTCATTTTATCATTAAAAAACATACTTACTTTTATTCTCTGCCCAAAAAAGTTCAATGTAACTCTTTTTATACCTATACATCATATGTATTTAGTTTTATTTCTATAAAATATTTGAAAAATTGAGAAAAAACGTACCACTTTAAATACCATTTTGTTCTGTTTGTTAGACATGCTGCTTCAAACTAATTTTTTTCTTATTTAGTGTTCCATTTGCCTTCAAAATTCATATTACCTAAAGGTGCAGGTGCAATTATAGCTGTAATGACTTAAAATATACATTGGTTATGAAAGATTAAAGCTGAACCATATAGGTAGCAGAAATGCTACCATGGGCAATAGAGGGTTAAGGTAAAAATAGTATTGATAAATATTGAAGGGGATAAGCTCGGAACGGCTTACGCCAAATACCCAGTTATTCATTATATTTAAATTGTTAAAAACAATAATAGCGAATATAAAATGAAATCTCTTACCTTTTCTGGTAAGCACACGAACATTCTTCTTTCGTGATCAAATAAGCAACTGAAATATTTAAAATGATTTTATTTGAATATAAATGGTGGTCATGTGAACTACCTTTCATCAGGAAAGAGTCCGACGTTCCAATACTTCTTTTTAATTAAAGAATATGGTCTGGGATAAATATTGGTGCACTACAAAAATAAATAAATAAATAAATAAATAAATAGATAAATAAAAAAAATAAAATTAATTAGTTAACATGATATTAGATGTCAAATTCACACAGGAGAAGGAGTATTCCTTTAAACAGAAGGTATCGCACAACAAATTTGTGCAGTCCGGCTTGGTCGAGACCAACACATACACTGAAAAGTTTGGGGCCTGTGAATGTTCTCTGAAAGTCTGAAAACAAAGCAGAAACGCGAAGTTTGCATATTTCTTTCTTTTCATAGCTGTCCTGTTAAAAGTTAGATAGAGCGGCAAATTTTAGTGCTGCCATCTGTTGACACCTTCCACTAACATCTGGTGGGTCACTGTCGAAATACTGAAGGAGTTCCTGGTTATTATTCACTAGAGTGTTAACAGCTTAAATTGAAGCACTGATTAAAGCATATTTCACAAACAAATAATTATGTAGGGAACACACCTCACAAGAAAATGGATGTTTCACAAGCGAGAAGGGGTAGGCACAAAACACGCACAATTGAAGAGGAATTCCATCACCACCGCTTTTTGTGTCAAACCGACGAGCGTATAATATTTAGCTTATTTCTCAAGCACTCGAAATGGTGCTTTGGCAACGGCTTGGTGAGGATGTCTGCTAACATCAATTCTGACGGGCAATAAGTTATTTTTATAGTACCATTCTGGCATAGATGTCTGATATGGTGGAACTTTATTTCGATGTGTTTTGTCCTTGTTTGTGCTTTTTGTGATTGATGAAATCTTGCATTTAGCTAGTATTTGTGTCACGCAAACCGCCTTCCAGATTAATAAGTCTTTCTATTCTCAAACTGAGGGTTTGGCCATGGGTAATCCACTGTCTCCTCTTCTATGAGATATTTATATGCATTTTGTTGAAGAAAAACTCTTCAATTTATATACATTTCCTTTAAGGTTTAGGTATGTTGATGATACTTTCATTTTAATTCCCTCTGACCTGGATCTTTCTAATCTGTTTTCTCTTGTTAATTCTGTTGATCATTGTTTTCAATTTACTCTCGAAGTCGAAGAGAACAATTCTCTTCCTTTCCTTGACGTCTTGGTTTCGAAACACTTCTCTACCTCCGTTTATAGAAAACCTTTCGCTGTATCTCTTCCTCCTCATGCTCTTTCAAATCATCCTCCTCAACAAAAAGTGGCATCCTTTTATACTTTTGTATTCAGGGCGTTACGCATTTGTTCTGACTGTTCTGCTCTGAATAATGAAATTAATTATCTCAAATCTCTTGCCCTTGCTCGTGGTTATAATCCCTCCTTGATTGATAAAGCTCAGTATAAATTTAATAAGCCTAAACGTCCTTTTTTGATTCAAACAATCCTCCTAATTTTAACTCCATAGTTCTGCCCTTTTATTCTCTTCTCTCTTTTAAAATTGCTAAAATCCTTTCTCGTTTTAATTTTAAAGTTATCTTCAAACCTATGAATAAAATTAAATTCTCTTCTCTAAAAGATCCTATTCCTACTGAGAACCGGTGGGGTGTTTACTTTATTCCTTGCTCTTGCAATTTAGGTTATATTGGTCAAACAAAGAGAGCTTTAAAATTCAGATTAGGCGAGCATCAGAGGTATATTGCAAATCAAGAAATCTCTAAATCTTCGATTGCTTCTCACTTTTGGTCTTCCAGTCATTGTTTCAATTTCTCCATGGCCAAAATTATTTCTTCCCCTGCCTCTCCCTCTCACTTAGATTTTCATGAAGCATATTTTATATCTAAAAAATCTGATAATCTTATCAATGATCTCTCATCATCTCCTTTCTTGTCTCCAGCGTGGAAATTACTTTTGTAATTCTTTTCCCTCTTCTCTTGATTCTTTTCTTTTTATTTTGTTTGAGGAAAAAAGAAAAAAAAGGATCTTTTGGTTTTTTCTTGTTTTATTCTTTTATTTTTAGGGTTCCGTACTTAAAAAGTAAAAACGGAACCATTATAAGATCACTCTTGTGTCTGTCCGTCTGTCTGTCTGTCACAGCCATTTTACTCGTAAACTGTGGAACGTGGAAAGTTCAAATTCGGGGAAGTAATAAAGAATGTTGACCCACATATTTTCAGATTATTAAACATTTATAAATATATTTAGTAAAAATGTATAGGGGCAAATTCAGTTGCTTGAAAAAAAAATATTTTCTTTGCATATCGTGTGGGGTATCGTGTGAAAGCTTTCTTAACGCTGAATTCAAAAATATATTTCTTTTAATTTTAGGTATTACATTTTCAAAGATATAGTCGAAAATGTAGCGCAAAAATATGTTCCCTCCATCTAATTCCGAATCTACTGAAGCTAAAATTATGAAAAAATTAGAGGGAGTAGACGTTAATTTAAACCTTGCAGGAAAATTATGGCGATTACCCTAGGTCACATAGTTTTTGAGAAAATCGCATTTTTTGGTTACACACAAATTTCGATTTACGGGCATTCAGCAAAACTGTTGAGCAGCGCTGGAGGTATCTATCGTAGCAGAAGTATAAAAGCATTGTTGATCATGATTTTCGAAAAAAATCGTCAGTAATTAGCCGAGATATAAACCCTTAAAAATATGGACGGTTTGGACACACATAATGACAGGGGCGACGTATTCTATGTACCATTGGCTTTTAAAGCCTAGATAACAACTTTTAATGATATATGTGTGGAATGCAATGACCAGTAACAGTATAAAAGCAATAAACGTCAAATTGTTAAAAACAGACTAATTCAAGGGGTCTCAGGACTCTTAAAGCTTCAAAATGTTTTAGATGTTAATCTTCCACCTTTTCTGAACATTTTAATATAATTGTTTCCTTCAAATTCTCATTAGAACAGAATATGTGGCTCTTATAATTATACCCGCTCAATAGCTTAAGCGGCCTTTTCGAAACTTTTAAGTCATTTTTCTCCAATTGACTTTTTTTGGCATAACGCGCACGATATCTCAAAAACTTTTGAATATTTTTTCATGAAATTTTCAAAACATATGTTTTATATTAATCTGTATAAACTGAACCTAAAATTTCCTTTTTATTGTTCAAAAAAATATTTTTTAAGTAATTATATTGTTCAAATTTTCAAAATTTTCTATTAGCTAAATACAACTTTGTATTAAAAATATAAAAATGCTTTAAATACAAATTTATTTAGGTTCATGGTAATTATTATAATCTGAAGTATAAGTAGGCGCCAAATGTTTATTCTAGTTACAATATTTATTTTCTAATCGTGCGCGTAATCTGTTATACCAATATTCTGCTTATCAAATGTCTGACTGTTTGGAGCACCCTGTAAATGCTAATTCTTCATCTTGCAAATTTTTAAATACATAAAATGAAAGAACGTAATTATCTTTCATCCCAATAAAAATTGTGTTTTAAAATCATATATATTTTAAGATATTAAATGTTGAATATGGTCTCTTTTTTTCTTTTTTTCCAATTTTTGTTTTCCTGAGACCCCTTAATTAGAATGAATTACATAAATACTATGAGATTCCGACAATTTGCATTGAATTTCTCTTTCAATACGCCTCGAGTGGCTTTAAAAGTTAATTAAAAACCTATCTGGAAAACGCGGCAAGGACCAAGGCAAAGGCGGCGTTGCAATTTTGTGACCTCCTTTCGAAGCGCGCTTAGCACAATACCAAATGTGAACTTTGAACGAATGTTTTGTTTTAGCTGCACTTTAGAAAGAAAGGTTATTACTATGATGAATTAAGTTTTATGAAATGACAAATGAAGTTTAAATATGCATTTCTTTTATTGTCAGTACCGAATTAAGTTCATTATAAAGATATTAATATAATATTAAACTAGTCGGATGTATCAATCCCAAAACTTTCTTCTATCTCATACATGTCAATACTTCCTGATAAATGCAGCACAGCAACGCCACCGGTTAGGCGATTTATACCAAAATCTAATCAGGGACAACTTTCGTGAACTTCTAATTGAATTTGAAGTTTGGTGAAAAATCGTGCATTAGTTTTTGAGATAGAGCTATTACGGAAATCGTGAAAAGTTCTGAGTTACAGTGGCACCTCTTGGGCAATTTACACCAAAAACTTATCAGGATCAGTTCATATCAGGGACTAACTGAATCTAAAGTTTGATGAAAATTCATGCATTAGTTCTTAAGATACAGCTATTGCGGAAATCGGGAAAATTGCAGCATAGTAGCGCTACCTGTTGGGCGATTTACACCAAAAAGTAATCAGCACCAATTTATATAAGTGACTAAATCAATCTAAAGTTTTATTAAATTCCGTTCAATAGTTCTTAAGACAGAGCGCCCACAATATTTGTGTCACACACAGATAGACAGACTCACAGACAGTCATTTTGTAAAAACATGTTTTTCATTACCTCTGTACCCTAAAAAGTATACATCCGTCGAAAACCGGAATTCGAAAATTTTCACGAATCCAATACTTTCTTCCTGTAAAGATAGAAGAAAGTAAAAATGAGTTATACAGAATAGCTGTATTTGATATTTTTTAGGTTCCATATCTCTTTGAACTTTCATGGTATATCCATTTACATTTTTCTAGTATATACTGTTATACCCAACCCTACTTTGCATAATGTTTTACAAAGTGTTAGTATTCTTTTAGCAACGTTTTTTTTAATAATACAATTACTAATTCATATATTTATTGTACGGAACCCTCTGTACGCGAATAATACTCGCACTCGATCGTTTATTCTTTCTTTATTATTATTTTTCATATTTATTTTTTTAATTTACTTTTTATCTTAATTTTTGTTTATTTCTTTTATTTCTTTTATTTCCATTTTTCCCTATCAATTTCTCTTCTATCATTTTGGCAACAATTTCGTCTTCTGCATGTGACCCTTTCAGCTAGCGCCATCTGTCGCATTCTTTGCAAGCTCTGTTCTCTACCTTTCAGTTCATTTTTGACCTTGTCCCCTTCCGGACACGTGTTTACTGTAGCTGATGACGAGCTGTTAATATTTTTAGCTCGAAACGCGTCCTATGTTTTGTTTTATTTTATGGTGATTTTTTACAAAGCTTTATTATTTTAATAGTTTCATATCGCCTGTTTTCGGTGCTGTTTTGCTATCTCTCTACCCATCTATATATATATCAGTTTCTTCTGGACACGATAACTTCCACAATTCTGCACAAATCTCTTCCAAACTGATACATAAAATCAAGGGGCATAAAATCTCGGTCAAGTTCGTTAATGGGCAAAATCGGACCAAGGGGATGGAAATAGGGAGGAGTTTTGTGAAAACCGAAAAAAAGCCCCATAACTTCTTAATTTCTGTACATATCAAATCAGTTTAAAGTTTTTATTACTTCTAAAAATAGAGCCAAAAATTTATGTATCACAGATTTTTCATCAAAGTAAAAATGGGCTCAAGGGGCGCAAAAATAGGGTTTTTTGGGGGAAAAAAATCATAACTGCGTCAATTCTCATGATATCAAATCCAATTAATTTTATTATAAATCTCCTTAATATTATCTACAACTTTTATATTCACAAGTTTTTGATAGGACCAATTCGTACCGCATAAAAAATTAAAAACGAAAATAAAAGGGGGGGGGGGTGTTGAAGAAGAAAAAAATCCATAATTCAGTCAATTCACAAGATATAAAATCCCCATGAATTTATCATATATCTTCTTAATATTGTCTACAACATTTATATAGTCAAGATTTTGATAGGACCAATTCTTACAGCAAAAACAAATTAAAAATACATAGCGGTTGAAGAAAAAAAAATTATCTTATTAAGGGTGTATTCAAATCCAAAACTGCTTATTTTCTTACTCATTTTTAAATTCATTTTTGCTCTCAAGCGCATCCAATTGGTAGATTCTCTTATTCAGAAACTATATAATGTACCGTAATGATCGATTTTTTGATAGAGGCAGAATATATTTCAAAAAATGATGTCAAAGTGGGCATTTTGAACAGAATTTCCCGAAGCGATTGTTTTAGAAACGAAAAATATTGTCCTTCTGAGAAAATAATTGTTCATAAATCAAGTTTTAATTAATTTAACGAAAAATAAAAACACAGGTCGCTTATAAATCTCTTCAAAAATCACGTCAGCAAGTTTCATATTTTTTCTATTAAAAATGAATCTGAAAATGTGCCAGAAAATTTCGAGTTGTTGAGCATAGAAAAGTATTTTTTGAATACCTCCTTAACACGATTCTGATAAAACCAGCTATCATATAAAAATGAAATAAAAACTCGTCAAAAGCGGCCAGATAAAATTGTTAAAGTGAATAAATCTCTAATCATGATAGTTTTTGTTAGTGAAATTAATATGTATACTTAACTTCGAAATCTACCTCCGCCTGTAGGCCGGGCCGGCAGGGATTTTTAATTTTTTAGTTACTTTCTTTAAAATTTTTATATACCTATATATGGTAAAAGCTCCAGTAGTCAGATTGTAATTAAAAATAAATGGCTGATTATTAGTTCTATATAAATATCCATGGTACTTTGCTATTGGCGGATGACTTATTAAAGGTGGCTGCACATAGTGGAATTATAATGTTTCATTTTAAGCCATAAACAAGCTATTGATAAACAGTGTTGTAGTCGTAAAAAACCCTAGAGAATATACACTAAAATCAAGAACGTCATGCCGAGAATGTACGCTATAGCTTTGTTTGAGAATTAGAGGATATACGGAGCTCTTTTAAATAACCCAGAAGGTATACGGCATATACCTCCGTATACCTTCCACTACACCCTGGTTTGTAAAACATTTTATCTTATTGTGGCATGTGCAGTAGAGAGAGTGGGGGAGAGGATACAAGTGGTACAATTTACTGTTGCCCAGCTCAAAATTAAACTCATTTTTATGTAAAATCACCAGCTGGGCTGCAACTATAAGAGTGAATGATCTAACTAAAGCTGAAAATCCTATGATTTTATTCAGTTTTTTTTTTTTTTTTAGATCGATAAAAGAATACAAATTTATAACTCTTATGATTCCACAAGCAGATGTAGCAAAGAACTCAGAGGATATTTTGAATGTTTTCCTTTAAGTATTTTTTTGCATTTTTCTCCAACTGTGTTCATTTAAAAATATATATATTTCTTGTTATTTAAGAACAGAAAAATTATATACTTACGTTTATATTGAATTACATAGAGGGCAGGGGCGCCATTTGAGGGGGGCTGGGGGGCAATAGCCCCCTAAGGAATTTGATTTTTCGGAAAATTTTCATCACCTGTCAGACTCAAACAAAAATTAAAAAATTGCTCAAACGCTATAATAATTTATCAGATTTGATTGCAATAAAAACACATGCATTACATTAATGCTTTATGCACAGAAATTAATAATTATCAAAAACATTTCCTATTCGAATCTCCTTAAGGTGAGACAGATATCGTGCTTTGGCTAATTTTAAAAATACATGAGAGGAATTTTCTTTTATCAATTGCTTCTCAGCTGTGTACAACTTGATCATAAGAAAACTAGTCCCCTCATGGCTAGAAATTCAGGGGTAGATTTTTTCAGATAGTTTTTTTTTTTTTTTTTTTTTTTTTTTTTTTTTTTTTTGTGTGTGTGTGTGTGTGTGTGTGGGGGGGGGGGGGCGAATGTAATTCAAGTTCTTAAATATCCGACTTTTTTTACTTTTTTGGATTATTAGTGTCGCATTATATTTACTGCAATCATTGCAGTGTTATCAGATTATTTAATTATTTGCTTTATTAAATCATATTATATATGGTACACTCTAAAAAAATTTGAACGTCTAGGAATGGAGCCTGCGAGCACCCGACAAAACAATTTCTTCAACACAAAAACCGTCAGACATCCACCAAATCTCAAAGTAAATGAAAATTAATCCACATTTTAACACGTTTATAATAAAGTAATCTATAATTTTATCCCTTAAGTACAGAAACGAACATATGGGTTATTACTATGAGCTATCATTAATAGTCAAATCTATAGTTTTTCATTTGAAAAATATTCAGGACTTCCTTGTTAAAATCCGGGTCATACCGACTCCGACCGAAAGAGATATAGCACAATCCAAAAAACTTAAAGCGTACCTCACTCACAACGAAGAAAATATGTCAACCTATCCTGACGCAGAATTGTAATTTCATGTAAATACGAAAACCGCTAAAAAGATTTTCATTGAAAGGCAACCCAACCGGAAATGAAAGAAAAATAATCCATATTTTAATACAATTATTGTAAAAGTAGTCTACAATTATATCTTTAATATAAACTTTACCTTTTATGTATATAGTATACATATATATATATATATAATATTCATTATATACAATATATAGAATTCATTATATATAGAAGATATAGTATTCATTAATGTTCAAATATGTAGCTTTTTCATCAAAAAAATATTCGGGATTTCTTTGAAAAATAGTATTAACGCGAACCTACCTCAAAATTGTGAAAACGCAGTCCAAAACAATTAAAGCTTTTCCTTACCTTTACTTGCACAAAATCACTAATAGACATTTTTCTTATCGCTATAGATCACAAAAGTCGCAAATTTCGTGACCTATTCATGGAGTTCGTGGGCTGATTATCTAATGACTGACTGAATTTCATGATTCTTTTTTCGCAATCATAGACAAAATTTTCGCTTTTTTCCGCGGCCGTTTCACGGAATTCATTTTTTTTTTCTGCAACCTATATCGGAATTGGTTTTTTCTCGCGACCATTTGTCGAAATTCACACTATTTTTCCACGACCAACTGATGATATTCCATATTTGTTTCTGCGATCTTTTGACAAAATTCGCCATTCTTTTTCACGATCATTTGTTGAAATTCGTGATTTTTTTTTTTTTTACTACCGATTAATAACGTTTGTAATTTTTTGCGCAATAGTTAGACGAAATTTTGTATTTTATTTCACGATCGTTTGACGAAATTGTCTTCGATTGCTTGACTAAATTTTCATGATATTTTGGTGCAATCTTTTGTCGAAATTCGCGATTTTTTTCGCAATCCTTTTACAAAATTTGAGATTTTAATTTATACAATCCTTTGACGAAATCTGCAATTCTTTTCGCGATCTCTGATGAAATTAGCAATATTTTCCACGGTCGTTTGGAGAAATTAGCGATTTTTTCCGCGACGATTTGGGATTTTTTTTCAAAATTTGCGATTTTTTTCTGTGACCCATCGACGAATTCATTTTACGGAATTCGAAAGAAAAAAAATCGACGACTTTCACGAAAATAAAAAACAAATTCGCAGAATAATCACATGTCCATGAAAGAAGTTAAGGAGACAAAATCACGCAAAGTTTTTTTTATTGCGTTGGATGTTCTCATATTCTGTGAGATTTGTGCAGTTCTGCACGTTGTGCAGTTCTGCACGTTGTGCAGTTCTGCACGTTGTGCAGTTCTGCACGTTGTGCAATTCTGCACGTTTCCTATTCCTAAAAGGAATTTTCCCTTGTCCTTCGCCAGGAAACTCTTGAAATGGCGCCTCTGTAGTAAAACCTGAAAAAAAGAAATCGAAAGGGACTAGAAAAAAGTTCCATTTTAGACTCGTCTCTGTCTTAGTATAACTGTATAAAGTTTTTGCATCGAAATTTGATTTTTTTCCCCTTTGAGAAAGAATTGTGTTATAGACGGGCTTCGTTTTCAGAAGATTTACTGTAAAATATCTCTTTTCAGAGCTATACTATAGAGTGGATGGTTTAACAGACTTTGAGGATGCCTGTAAAAACGGAACCTATAATAGAATAGAATGAAATAGAATAGAATAGAATAGAAACCTATAATAAATAGAATATCCTGTCTAAAAAGAAAATTTTTCATATTCAATATATTAAAATTTTACCTGTTAAGACGGAAACCTGTTTAAAACGAAATATTGGTTCTTGAGTTTCCGTATTCAAAGTTTTTACTGGTTTTGTAAGCATGATTCAGTTTATTTTTGTCATTCGGTGGGGGGGGGGGAGGGTAGATTCCTGGAGCCTACCCTTAGCTATATAACTTCCCTCAAAAAATCTTTGCCCCCTCCCCCCCCAAGAAAGTTCTGAAATGGCGCCCCTGAAGAGCGTACAAGCTTTTGACAGCGAAGACCTTTTTCTCCCTTATATTTTTAATATAAATTTAAATAAATTTAAGAAAATAATCAATGTAATATGCATTAACTTTAAAAATTGTAATTATTAAATATAAGTTTATTTTTTAGTACCATGGTAAAGAGCTGGTTTAACTCACTACCGGGACTCGTACCGGGACAAGACTTGGTGCATCGGCCGGGAAACGAACCTGGGCCGCCAGTCTTGTGAAGACTTTGTTGTCTTAAACTCCATATATCTGAAAACAGTTTTAAGATGATTATTCACTTAGCATCGGTGACTTATGAAGCAGGATTATATTCACCTTTTTAATATGAGAAAGGACATATAGCCAGTTTATAGATGACATCCAGAAGGTCCGGTAAAAAGGAGTGTTCATTTGCAGAGTCCTTACATATCGAGAGAATTCCGGCAAGGAACCACCGGTGCTGGAGAAGGACAAGCTACATTTTATGTTTACAGATGCACGATCAGGAACAGAATGATATCATAACCACATTTTAGAGCGTTGAGTTATTGGCGAGCAGTAATTTACAAAAACAAGCAAGCCAGTAGAAACCTGGCGAGAATTACATTGAAATGAGACACGTGTTCAAAACCGTTAATGTATTGTCAATGAGGAGGGGAAAGGGCAGCCTATAAAAATTTAATGCCAACAGATAACCGAGAAAATGTGGGGAACCGAAAACCACAAAGCCGCATTTTACAGGGGGTTTGTCAAATCATGGGAATAGGCGCGCCAAGCCGTTTGAAGGCATATGCAATAAAAAATAAGATATTGCAGACAAAATTTATGATAAGAATTTATACGTTGGAAAGAAAAGATGCAGATGTAGAGACACAGTAAAAAAATAAAGAAAAGAAGCACGAGAAAGATCAGGGGTAGCAACCAAATTAAGCATGCAAACGTACTGTGTGAATTGTTTCTATGCGAGATAAAAATAGCATGTCACTTTTAATCTACGACTGCTTTTGCGGTTTTTGAGAATTAAGAGCGTGAAACGAGAATGTATTTCTAAAGGAAAAGAGCGATGAAAATAAATTTAATTTATGATTTTAAGACAGATTTAAAATATAGGAATTTAGTAAAATAACCTTATTTTAAAAAGGGGGGGGGTAAAGGAAAAATGTATTAATAGAATGTGGGAAGGAAATATCCTTCACATATATGGCGGCCAGGGTTCGCTCCCCGGCCGATGCACCAAGTCTTGTGAAGACTTTGTTGTCTTAAACTCCATATATCTGAAAACAGTTTTAAGATGATTATTCACGTAGCATCGGTGATTTATGAAGCAGGATTATATTCACTTTTTTAATATGAGAAAGAACATATAGCCAGTTTATAGATGACATCCAGAAGGTCCGGTAAAAAGGAGTTTTTATTTGCAGGGTCCTTACATATTGAGAGAATTCCGGCAAGGAACCACCGGTGCTGGAGAAGGACAAGCTACATTTTATGTTTACAGATGCACGATCAGGAACAGAATGATATCATAACCACATTTTAGAGCGTTGAGTTATTGGCGAGCAGTAATTTACAAAAACAAGCAAGCCAGTAGAAATCTGGCGAGAATTACATTGAAATGAGACACGTGTTCAAAACCGTTAATGTATTGTCAATGAGGAGGAAAAAGGGCAGCCTATAAAAATTTAACGCCAACAGATAACCGAGAAAATGTGGGGAACCGAAAACCACAAAGCCGCATTTTATAGGGGGTTTGCCAAATCATGGGAATAGGCGCGCCGAGCCGTTTGAAGGCATATGCAATAAAAAATAAGATATTGCAGACAAAATTTATGATAAGAATTTATACGTTGGAAAGAAAAGATGCAGATGTAGAGACACAGTAAAAAAATAAAGAAAAGAAGCATGAGAAAGATCATGGGTAGCAACCAAATTAAGCATGCAAACGTACTGTGTGAATTGTTTGTATGCGAGATAAAAATAGCATGTCACTTTTAATCTACGACTGCTTTTTGCGGTTTTTGAGAACTAAGAGTGTGAAACGAGAATGTATTTCTAAAGGAAAAGAGCGATGAAAATAAATTTAATTTATGATTTTAAGACAGATTTAAAATATAGGAATTTAGTAAAATAACCTTATTTTAAAAAGGGGGGGGGGGGTAAAGGAAAAATGTATTAATAGAATGTGGGAAGGAAATATCCTTCACATATATGGCGGCCAGGGTTCGCTCCCCGGCCGATGCACCAAGTCTTGTGAAGACTTTGTTGTCTTAAACTCCATATATCTGAAAACAGTTTTAAGATGATTATTCACGTAGCATCGGTGATTTATGAAGCAGGATTATATTCACTTTTTTAATATGAGAAAGAACATATAGCCAGTTTATAGATGACATCCAGAAGGTCCGGTAAAAAGGAGTTTTTATTTGCAGGGTCCTTACATATTGAGAGAATTCCGGCAAGGAACCACCGGTGCTGGAGAAGGACAAGCTACATTTTATGTTTACAGATGCACGATCAGGAACAGAATGATATCATAACCACATTTTAGAGCGTTGAGTTATTGGCGAGCAGTAATTTACAAAAACAAGCAAGCCAGTAGAAATCTGGCGAGAATTACATTGAAATGAGACACGTGTTCAAAACCGTTAATGTATTGTCAATGAGGAGGAAAAAGGGCAGCCTATAAAAATTTAACGCCAACAGATAACCGAGAAAATGTGGGGAACCGAAAACCACAAAGCCGCATTTTATAGGGGGTTTGCCAAATCATGGGAATAGGCGCGCCGAGCCGTTTGAAGGCATATGCAATAAAAAATAAGATATTGCAGACAAAATTTATGATAAGAATTTATACGTTGGAAAGAAAAGATGCAGATGTAGAGACACAGTAAAAAAATAAAGAAAAGAAGCATGAGAAAGATCATGGGTAGCAACCAAATTAAGCATGCAAACGTACTGTGTGAATTGTTTGTATGCGAGATAAAAATAGCATGTCACTTTTAATCTACGACTGCTTTTTGCGGTTTTTGAGAACTAAGAGTGTGAAACGAGAATGTATTTCTAAAGGAAAAGAGCGATGAAAATAAATTTAATTTATGATTTTAAGACAGATTTAAAATATAGGAATTTAGTAAAATAACCTTATTTTAAAAAGGGGGGGGGGGAGTAAAGGAAAAAGGTATTAATAGAATGTGGGAAGGAAATAGCCTTCACAGGGGGTACGGTGAACACAGGAGAGCTTACCTGATATATTTATATAACAACCTTTTTAAGAGTAATATATCGATATTCTGTCCTTCATAGACGAAAAGCAAGTTGCATAAACTTGCTATTAATTAATTTTTTATTTACATTGTAAATCAAAACTTCAAAATTATAAACTTTTAGGAAAATTAAACATTAAAAAAAGTTGAATTTGTACAACAGTTGTGTGAATGAATTGTGTATGAGAAAATGAAAACGATGAGATACAGTGCGTGTAAAAACTTTAAGGACAGCAAAAAATTGTAAAAATTTTGATAAATTGAAAATGCGACAGTTGAAATGGTAATTTAATGTTGATCATAAAAATTAAATTTAAAAAATCAAAAAAACCAACAGCGTAAAAAACGAACTAATTAATTATTTCTCATCAATGTGAAACTATTTTTTTTTATATTACATACCTATTTTTTTTAATTTACTTGTATTGATGACTTTTAAGTTGCGTTTAATTGTTAGTTCCTATTTATAAAGACTGTTTTGATGATGCCTATAGATGTCTATGATGGTTACAGTTGCAGTAAAGCTAGAGATCCTTTCTACACAACTTACAGGTTGTGTAATATTTAAACGGAACTTCTGACTGTAAAATAGTCAATTAAACATCGTCTTCATTTTGAAAGACCTATCCAATGACATGCCACTCAATATGGTGCGTAATTTTTTTTTCGTCTCTACCGCCATTTTGTATTTTATTGTCACCATTTTGAATTTATAAAAACAAAAACTATCCTATAACCATCGGACGATTAAGATGAATTGATAGAGACTTCATTCATTAAAATCCATCCAGCCGTTGGGATGTTTCGAGGGTATAAAGAAATCCACATACCCAGATACGCGTGAAACACATAAATCTTCTTTTCAGTCGGATAATAAATTGGAAATACTAATATAAAAGTCAACAGAATGTATCTGTGTCCTTTTTATTGCGAAAAAAGCATAATTATGCAAAAAACGCTATTTTTGACTGTGTAAAAACTTTAAGGACATTAGTATTTTTTTATAGAAAATATATAATTATTATTAAGGATAGACCGAAACAGGTTTTTAAGGCCGAAACCGAAACCGATTTCGGCGATCTTCCTATTTTCGGCCGAAAACGAAAACGAAAATGTCCAAAAACTTTTTTTAAAGTAATTAAATTGTATGTAATTAATACATACATAAATATATTATCAATTAATTATACGACAGTTAATAACAATTAATTAATAGTCTCATTTGAGCCGGCTGATAAAGCTCAAATCGATGAGAAATGTTGAAAATTTCCGAAGGAAGAAACGAGATTTTTGGAATACTGATAGTTTCGGTCCAAAATCTGAGTTTCGCCGAAAACGAATTTTCGGCGAAACTCAAATTTTGGAACGTAAACGAAAACGAAACTATCGGTATTCCAAAAATCTCGTTTCTTCCTTCGGAAATTTTCAAGAATTCTCTTCGATTTGAGCTCTATATAGGCCGGCTCGAATGAGAATATTTATTGCTACGAACTTCGTTGTTTGTAATTATCAGTCATGACTGACTCAAGACGTGAACGAAAATATTATAAAGCAAGCAATGCATATATAACTAAACTTTTTCACGTGCTCATTAAAAGCTACAGACATAATAGTAATAGAAAATTTTCAGTTGGAAACCGCAGAAGAGTTTCGAATACTCTTTGAGAAAGTTCTAGTATAACAGATGATCATTTACAGAAATCATTATAGAAGATAAATGGAGGTGTGTATACATAAAACTAAAATACTTTTTAATTAAATGAAATTTGTATAATTAGAAAATCTTTCTGTGTCGTTGATGAATTAATTACGTTTTATTTTATATGAAAAAAAAAAAGTTTTGGATCTAAGGCACAGAGAGGCAATTTGGAGCACACGTATAATTAATTAATAATTATGTATATTAAATAAATACGCATAATTAATTAATTATTATGCATATTTAATAAATACGTATAATTAATTGATAATATATTTATGTATGTATTAATTACTTTAAATACAATTTAATTACTTTTAAAAAAGTTTTTGGACATTTTCGTTTCCGTTTTCATCCGAAAATAGGAAGATCGCCGAAATTCGGTATCGGTTTCGGTTTCGGGTTTAAAAACTTTTTTCGATCTATCCTTAATAATTATTATATATAACATTTCTATAAAAAAAATACTGGTGTCCTTAAAGTTTTTACACAGTCAAAAATAGCGTTTTTTTTGCATCATAATTATGATTTTTTCGCAATAAAAAGGACACAGATACATTCTGTTGACTTTTACATTAGTATTTCCACTTTATGATGTACATTAAATTACCATTTCACTTGTTGCATCTTTAATTTATCAAAATTTTTACAATTTTTTGCTATCCTTAAAGATTTTACACGCACTGTAAAAAATAATACGTAAGGCCTGTTGTTAGTTTTATTTATAACATATACAAGATGGCAGCACCAAATATTCTGTGAGCTTCAACATTCAAAATAACTTTTTTTTTTTTAGATTTTGAAAATGAACAAATTTTCGTACTGCTTTTAAAATCTTTAATATCTTGTCGAGTACAAAAGTCAAGCAAAGGAAAAAGAAAAGAAATCGTTAAATTGATTCTGTTTTACATTTTTTTTTATTATCTTTAGAAAGTTTTCTTATCATAAATATGTAGAATGGACAGCTTTCAATAAAAATAAATAATTAATTAAGAAGAAACCAGTGGCGTAGCTACATATTCAGCACCCTGGACCAAGTGCAGTTTGTGCGCCCTCTTGTCACTTGAAAAAGTTATGTGTAATTTTGTTTTGAAGTTTAAAATTTATATACTATTCTTAATTCGATTGAAAATCTTACTATTATTTGAAAGTCAAAGTATGTTAAAGAAGTATTAAATACAAATAATTAAAAACAAATAATGAATAGCAAAATGAATTATAATTCTTTAAGTAAGGAATACCTACCAATATTTTCTGCAAATTGGGTGAGATTTTCGTTTTAAATGCGCCAATGAGCCTGCACAATTTGCCGCCTTCAACATCTGTTTTTCTTTCAAAGGGTTTCGAAGCATTGTAGAATACTAATAAAAAACGCACTATTGTCAAGATTTTTTTTTTTTACTTTTCGCATATGGATGAAACATGTTTTTAGGGCCAGAAAATACAAGGATTCAATAAAATTCAAAGTACCATAACTCGGTAAGTTTTAGTCGTACAAAAAAGAATTTTTTATTATTTTACCTGTTAAAGTATGGAGAAGATTTTTCCAAATATACCGTATAGAGCCCAGAAATCGAATAAAAATGTAAACGTCGTAACTTTAAAAAAAAATAACTACTTTGACATAAATTACTTTTAATAGGATAGGGAACAACTTTGAAACTTTTTTACTATTGAAACTATATTTCTACAGCTATTGGTTTAGAAAATTAGTCGAGGGACAGTGATAAAAGTTGACACTAGCGTTCTCAATGGCTTTTGACTAATCTGAGCAATTTGGCCTATCGCTAAAGCAAAATTAGCCAAGTTCAAATAATTCGTCGTGAAACACTATAGTCCGGGATCCGGTGACATCGAGCGCGGAATTGAATTTTTTTTAAATGTAAATCGATAGTAAAAGTCATACGAACAAAATGAGTTAGGTATGACTAGGTTTGAAAAGCCGAAAATACGTTTTTAAAAGCATTTACCTATATCGCGGATATTGATTACTCTTAACCCCTTGAAGGGCACCGGTAAATTATATATACGACTTAATTTTAATTCCCAAATACCACACTGACACCAGATTTTAGGAATTAAATTTCGCATTGTGTAATGTACGCGAAGAAAAGTTTTTACATACTTTCGTATAAATTTGTTCATAAATTCCGGGGTCATTCAATCATTTTAACATTTTAGCAATAGAAGTACTTTGCCTCGGAATGGGTTAAAACATTTTATTAAAAATCTTGTGCTCTTAAAGAAAAGCTTGGTATTACAAACTTTTTTAGAATACCGCGGAATTCGCGGAGCAGGCGACCGCGCGTCCATCAAATGTCACCATACGCCTTTGTCCACACTTGACCAGCGTTCAGACACGAAATAGAGAAGCCACCGGTAAAAATTCAAAGCAAAATAACGGTGAAATTTGATCACCGGCCTTCTCCTTTAAATAGGTATGACAGTCTTTTCCGGCAGAATACAGTTTGTCATACCAAGATTTTCTGAAAGAGCACAAAATTTGCTATAAAACGCTCTAAAAGTTGATCAATATCCGCGATAACGGTAAAACATTATAGCTTTTGATAATAATTAATTTAATTAAACATATTTCGGCTTGTCAAACCTGGTCATACTTAACTTATTTTGTTCGTATGACATTTTACTTTCGATTTACATAAAAAAATTTCAATTCCGCGATCACGGGTCATTCGATGTCACTGGCTCCCTACCTACTAAGACTATCAAGACACAAATATAATGAGTTACACAGAAAAGGCAGAGGCGGACCACTACTCGGGCCCCCTAGTTTTGACTTTTTTGCGGCCCCCTTCTCTACTTCAAAGAGTTAAGACCAGACGATTCAAATTACATGTCTGCTCAATTATCTCATAAATCACTGATAAAGGAAACGTACTTCCATTTATAATAAGCATAGAAATTAAGTAACGTTTTTAGATATGGTATTTGTTTTACCTAATAAAATTCTAAATTTAATTTTGATACAGTTCCTGGGCCTTATAGATTATTACTTAGAACAACAACAACAACACCACCACCACCACCAACAACAACAAAAAATCTTTTACAACCAAAACTTACCAAATTATGAATTTTAGTGTTTTCCAGCACTAGAAACGGAAAGAAGTATTATTTAGTACAGGTAAACACTAATATTTCATAAAATTCAAAATATTATAATTTGGTAAGTTTTAGTCGTAAAAGAGTGCGACTTTTTTAAAAAAATGCTCTTATTAGACAGCATTAGACAGGCGGACAACATTATTTTAGGACCCAGGGGCCGTACTTGTCTTGAAATTCCTAAAATTCTTGAAAAATGAAAAAACGTCCTAAAATGTCCTAAAATATGGTAATCTGTTCTGAAATTTCGCGAGTTTGTACTATAGCAATAACAGTCATGATTTTTCTGCGAATATATATTACGTATATATATATATATATATATATATTCCCGCTCAATCCCGCGAATCATTTATTTTTGCAAAATTCTACAAAATCAGTATTTTGGAGTAAATAAGTGCATAGGAGAGAAAAAAAACCCATGAGCCTGAAAATAGCGACACATTTTGTCATCTGATAATTAAAAAAAAAAAACAAAAAAAAAACTGATAAATTTCGCCAAGTGGCCACAGGAAAAAAAAAAAATCAGAAATTTGTCAGCCGGACAGGAAGGAAAATCATCGCGAATTTCGTTAATCGGTTGCTCAGCGATTTCCGTGGAGTCGAAAAAAAATAGTGTTGATGTAAACGTTAGAAAATTTCGTTAAAGGATCTATGAATAAAATTGCCAATTCCGGCCAACCATTCGAGAAAAAAGTCGTGACTTTCGTCAAACAACTGCGGGAAAACTGGCGAATTTCGGCAAGAGGTTGCGTAAAATCAATCGCAGTTTAATCAATTGGTCACGGGAAAAAATTGCGAATTTCGTCAAACAATTGCAGAAATTAATCGAGGAATAAATTAATCACGAATTTCACGAAACGATTGTGAAAGAAAATCGCAAATTTCAGCAGACGATCGCGGAAACAAATCGCAAATTTCAGCAAACGATCTCAGAAACAAATCGTGAATTTCGGCAAACGATCGAAGAAAAAAACATGAATTTCGGCAAACAATCGCGGAAAAAATTGCGAATTTCAGCAATCGATCACAGAAAAAAATCGCGAATTTCGGCAAACGATAAAATAAACCCGCAAATTTCGGTAAAACGATCGCTGAAGAGATCGCAAATTTCGGCAAATGATCGCGAGAAAAATTGCGAATTTCAGCAAACGATCGCGGAGAAAAATCGCGAATTTCAGAAATCGATCACGTAATGCAATCGCGAATTTTCGCAAACGATCGAAGAATAAAAACGTGAATTTCGGTAAACGATCGCGGAAAAGAAAAGCTAAATTTGCGCAAACGATTGAAGAAAAAATCGCGAATTTCAGCAAGCGATGGTTGAAAAAAACCCGTAAATTTCACCAAACGATCGTGGAAAAAAATCGCGAATTTCAGCAAATGATCGCGGAGAAAAATCGCGAATTTTGTGAAACGATCGAAGAATAAAAACGCGAAATTTGGCAACCGATAACGAAAAAAATCGCAAATTTTAGTAAACGATCGCGGAGAAAAATCGCGAATTTCTGCAAATGATCGGGCGGGGGGGAGAAACGCGAATTTCGGCAAACGGTCGCGGAAAAGAATCGTTAATTTCGGCAAACGATCGAAGAGAAAGTTGCAAATTTCGGCAAACGATCGAAGACAAAATCGCGAATTTCGGCAAACGATCGAAGAAAAATCGCGAATTGTGGCAAACGATCACTGAAAAAATCGCAAATGTCGCAAACGATCGGTGAAAAAAATTCGCGGATTTCGGGAAAGGATAGCGGAAAAATATCACGAATTTTTTCAAGCGGTCGCGGAAAAAAAATTACAATGCTGTGTAAATGTGTCCTGAAATATCACCTATTACCAGTACTACCCCTGCAAGAACCATATAAAATAAAAAAATTCGTATATTAATATGTATACTGGCCCTTTTAAAACAAATGCCATATCTAAAGTCTGTACTTATACTTTTTGCAGTTGGAAGTATGTTTCTATCATCAGAGGTCCTTCTTGGTATTTTATGCTTTAATTATAGCTGCATTCACGCAATTTTAACACTCAGAATTTTTTTCAAATACAATCAGATCATATTTAGGATATCCCAAAAAGATGTACATTTCGGTGTAGCTTTAACCCTTTAAGACCCAACCCGCACGATCGTGCGCATTAGATATTCATTTAAATGCTTGCTTCTGAGTCGTATGTAATAAAAAGTCGAATCAAACGATCGTTCTGGTTAGCAGATAGAGTAAAGTATCATTTTTTATCAACAAGTAGCGGTTCCCAGTTCATATTTTACCTTCTACAGGCATGACAAGTTTTGTTTACAAATCCATCGGGTCATAAAGGGTTAAAGGTGGGAGGGGTTGGGGTGAGGTCGGGTGACTGACTGTGGTGCTAAAATGTAAGGAGTTATGATTAGACAAATGCTAGATTAAAATTAAAAAACTTCTTTAAAAGATATCATTCGTAGAGGTGCTGTCAAAGCCTTGCCCAGGCCGCTGTGGCTACTAGTCTCCTCTGTGTAAACCTTTCCCAAACTGAAAGACGAGAAATTTCAAGAATTAATGCCTTCCTTTTATGAATAAAGAAATTATAAGTGGAGTAGCGTTTGGACTACAATCTATATCAATTAATAATTTTTAAGATTCAATAAATGAGTGAAACAAAGAATACTGCACGTCATTAGCTCTTTTGCATTAAATGTTAGCTCAATATAAAAAAAAAAAGAAAAAAAAACCGAAAAAAATTCTTAGCACAGGGGCCCCTAGGCTTCAGCCTACTCAGCCTAATGGGTAATCCGCCTCTGAGAAAAGGTTTAATCGTACAATAACATCATTGAGATAATTGCCGAAAGAAAAAAATTTCTCTTCAATTTGGCGGTTTCAATATTTATGTTTTCTCGCCAAATGAAACATCTTGGTGCAGTGGCGATCGGCAGCGAGAACCCTGAGTGACACCCTTATATATTACTCAAGATTGCAGATTTTACTTTCCATACCTACAATGTAAGGAACGAGATAGGAAAGCATTGTCATCACAATAAAAATAAATAAAAATAATGGTATATTTTTAAATTTTCAAATAAATCCATTCTCACAATTTTTATAATGTTTCAATATGTACAGTCGTGGAAAAAAAAGTAAACACCCCCTACTAACTCCTCAACAAATTATCGTAGACGAAAGTTACTGGTACCGAACGATTGGAAATAAAATCTACTTTTAAATGATGTATATAAAATTTGCGTAGGGCCATCTACATATTAAAGCGAATCTAAACTCAATTTTTTTCAATGGCGATACCCAATTTTAACGAGATATTTCAAATATTTGGTTCAAACTATGCCCAGAAACCAAATTTCAAGTCACTTGAGTGATACGTTTTAGGTAGCTTTCATTATAAAAAGCTACCTATTGCAGCCTTCTGAGGAAAGCGATTTCAAAAAAGTTTGGTATATTTTCATCGATCATGACCCCCAGACCCCAAAACCACCCTCCGTTCAAAAGTTTATATATATATATATATATATATATATATATATACAGGGTGTCCGGTCTCAACGGTGTCCAATGGCTAATTCCTAAACCATTAGTCATAGACATATAGTTCCAATTACAAAATTGTTTTAAATCAGGTAAAGAAATATTATAAAAGCGATTTGGGTCAATAAAAACATTTCTTAAAAAATTACGAAATTTAAATTTTTATACGGTCCCCGGTCCTATGAGTTATATTTAGTAAAATTTTCCTATCACACTGACAAGCAAGACAAAAAAAGTCCCATCCATATAACACTAAAATTGTGCGTGTTATGAAACTTTAAAAATGCATGACTTATGCCACTTTTCTGCTCTGAAAACAAATGAGTTCGGCTTGGCCTTGAGGGATCACATATCAAGTGCTTAAAGTATTCGAAGATCTTATTTCATGTGTATATGCTTTGAAAAAAATCGTACAAGTATTACAATTAAGTTAACGTTTATTAAGTTTCAGATTTGCTAAAATAACATATGTTTTATTTTGTCAGGATTTGAGACTGTTTCTTTTATGATTTCTTTTAACAAAAATTATGTTATTTTTATAAGTTTTTATGTTACTTCAACGATCGTATGTATGTTTTTCCAGTTCAAAATTTGTACTCGAACTTTAACTGACTTTAAAGTATCCGATCGAGTTTACATTTTACATACTGGCGCAAATCCGATAACAATCTAATATTATTATGATTTTCTGTGGTTACCATTTATACGTATTTTACAGGACAACACCAGAAATTTCGGATAGATTACCGCTAAGAAGTTTAAGAAAAAGTTTTAGATTAGATAATAAAGACTGCGATTGTTGGGTTATTAACTTTTATGTATTTTTTAGCACTGAATCCGAAAATTACCTTAATTTTTAACCATCATGTCAGAATATTTCGCAAAAAATAAATTGTCAAATTTAAAGAATAAGAAAAATCGGATACTACAAATTAGAGGAGATGGCTGTGTTTTTTAACTTTTGATAATTGATTTTTACGTACTTTTTAGCACTGAATCTGAAAATGACCTTCATTTTTAATCATCACGTTAGAAGTTTTTTGCAAATCGTAAATGTGTAAGTTAAAATATAGTTAAAATCTCATACTACAAAACATGTAAAACTTTTTTTTGTTTTATTTTATTTTATTCAATAATTTATTCAATATTTTTGCTTATCCTGGGATATCTACAGCTAAACAGCTCAGTGGTCCGATGAGATGAGGGAGGAGATTCAATTTCAATTTTGAACTTTTTAACATTGAAATTCGCAATTTGCGAAAAGTCCTGTTGTGATGGTTAAAAATGAAAGTCAATTTCAGATTCAGCTGTACAGAATAATACATAAGAATCAATTGTCAAAAGCTAAAAAACATGACATAACCCAACTTTTGCAGGCTAGTGCAATCTTATAATATTTTAAAATACGTATCATTTTGTAAAGAATTGAGGCTGTTAATTTAGCATCATTTTATTTAACAAAAATTCTGTTTTTTCTTTCTTCTTAAATGTTTATTACAAATGGTATATTTTGCATTAATATGTCAGAATGATTAAATATTTCAAATTTATATTGCAATGTTAATTTTACTCTCAACCATTTTTCAATATATCTGAAGAAATTATATTTTAACTAAATTTGTGAATGACCCCCAATTTGCAGCAAAAAATATGCTCCAACTTTAAACAGTTATTACTTGGTCAGTTTTAATCGTAGAATAACGGGACTTTTTGTGTATTACTTGTCAGTGTAAAAGGAAAATTTTACTAAATATAACTTATAGGACCGGGGCACCGTATAAAAATTTAAATTTCGTATTTTTTTAAGAAATGTTTTTATTGACCCAAATCGCTTTTAAAATATTTCTTTACCTGATTTAAAACATTTTTGTAATTGGAACTATATGTCTATGACTAGCGGTTTAGAAATTAGCCATTGGACACCGTTGAGACCGGACACCCTGTATATATATATACAGGGTGTTCGAAAAGTCTGGAAACGGTCGAATAACTCGAGAAATACAAGGCAGATTGAAAAACGAAAATATACGTGTTAAATATTTTTAAAAAAGCTACTCAGTGATACCAAATTTGATCCCCGCAACCGACCCTCCGGGGGTCAGAGGGGGTCCAACTTTGAAATCTTGAATTATAACCCCCCATTTTTTATTGCAGATTCGGATTCTACGGACAAAAATACGTAACTTTTGTTTTTAACATTTTTTTCTAATCCTCATTGATCACGGTGTAATTGAGCAAATAAAACAGATACATATTTTGGTTTTCCCGACCAGGTTTTGACATCTCGAAATCTGATTGGCCAGAACTTTTAACGTCAAAGTTGCCGTCTTTTGCGGAAATAGTGTTTCTCAAAAACCATCAGTGGAGATTGTTTTCATGGCGCTTTATATGCTTTTTCCATAAAAATTAATAGAAATATATTAAATTAGTTTTCTATTTGCATGTCTTTTTTATCAAGTCGATCATTTTTAAATAATAAACTGCGTATTTTGATATTTTAACGAGTAAATAAGCACCCCCCTTTCCGAACAGAAAAATGATAGTATTCATTATTTGGGGGCGGACTGTATTGATATTCTGTGTTTCGATGTCTTCTGCTGTCAAAAAAATCACTTAATTCGGGACCGGATGGGAGTGTATAAGTTTTTTTAAATTATTACTATAGAATAACATAAAGGAGCAAAAAAACAAACAAACATATAAAATCTTTTTGTGCTGGCTGATCAAAAGACGGGAAGTAGCGTAAATTTCAGGTGGAGGAGGGTGGGATTATAGGTTTTGATGATTGATTAGTTACTGCAACTACTGACTAGCAAGTAGGGCAGAAAACATTCAAAAATTCTAATAAATGTAATACTTTTTTGTAAATTAATATATTTTTCCATTTTAACATTTTTTTTCCTAATGTTAAATTTATTACTGGGTTGTTCGGGAAGTCGTGTCCGTTTAGGAAAATCAATTCGCAACGGAAAATCCTGCGCGGTAATTACACAGGCCTGCGATGAAAAAAATACAAGGGTATTGATGGCTGAACTTTATGTATTTTTTGGTGCTAATTAAAAAACAAATAATGAAAAAATTCTATCATGTCACATTTTCTTGAAAAATATTGGGTCGATTGGAAAGTTTGTCGTGTTGGAAAAATCAATTCGTACCGGTAAATTCTGCCAGGTAATTATAAGACATTAGATATCGGAATCAATGTTTAATAGTTAAATGATAGAATTTTCCGATACGAATTGATTTTCCCAACATGACACAACATTCCGATAGACCCAGTTGTTTTAAACCGTTTAAACCTATAACAAAATAATCGATTACTGAAAAATCAATTTGCCTCACCGAGAGTCGATTTTTTTTACATAGATTTACCTGGATAAAATCACTGTAGCCAGATAGCACATGCAAAATTGTCCAAAATTCTCCTTTTTATTTTAGAAAAAATATCGATATCGATGTTACAAAAAATTCTGACGTAATGGGGAAAAATGGAGGTCATTTTCGAAATCAGCACACCAGATAACAAAAAATCAGCGAAAATTTCTCTTGAATTTTTCCAAAACTTCAATTTCGCAGGCCTGCGTTATTAGACATTAGATATAGGAATCAATGTCTAATTATTAAATGATAGAATTTTCCGGTACGAATTGATTTTTCGAAACAGACACGACTTTCCGAACGATCTAATAATTTTAAACAATTGAAAATTTTTGATGTTTTAAACTTTTGAATTTAAAATATAATTTAACTCTTTAAGCACTGTTGATTATTTCCTGGGGGAGAAGGCTTTTTAATTTTCATGGGGGGAGGATAATGTAGGAAAGTGTTTAATTATTTATTAATTATTACAATAATATAACAAATGGGAAAAAATATATAAACAAAAACATTATTTGCAGAACGAATTAAAAAAAAAAACAGTTTTTCCTTCACTTTTTGAGCCCGAGAAGGCACATTTATTCATATGTTTCATTCAGTTACTTCGATGTTTAAGGTTAAAGTTTTGTAACAAATAAGTTAGAGCTTTTGCGGACAGTGTCCTTAAAAAAAGACTCATAATTTTTATTTTACTGGCACGCAGAATATTTAATTAAAATTTTCCATTTATAACGTACTTGAAAATAAGAAAGTTTATATTTTCCAATAAACTCGTTTATAAATTATGATCTCAGTCTATCATTTCATCAGTTTATAAACAGAATTACTCCGAATCAGTAAAGGTTAAACCAAATGAACATTAAAAAATAAAAACATAATTTAAACAATATGATAATTTAAATACCCCCAAAAATCCCTAAAATTTCCCTTCAAATTAAATCGAAATAAATCTTAGACTTAAAAAAAAAATTTTGTATTTTACATGTGCCTTATCATTTTGTACACACTCATCATAAGCATAATACAAAATGTGCAATACAAATATTTGCAGCTTAAAAAGGAAAAAAGTTTAAAATTTATTTAGATTTCTTTTAACGGAACCTAGGTTTTTAATGGGTTTTATGTATTATATTGTTTGATTTTTTAAAATTGTTCAATTGGTTTAACTTATTTGTTATAAAAATTTCAGAACGTAAACTAACTGAATGAAATAGATTAATAAATGCCCCTTCTAGGGCTTAAAAAATGAAGAAAATAAACTGATCTGTTTTTAATTTGTTCTGCCAATTGTGTTTTAGATTATATTTTTTGTCACATAAGTTATTTTATTGTAATAATAAACAAACAATTTTCTACATTATCCTTCTGTTATGAAAATTAACACGTCGTCTACCACAGCAAATAATCATTACACTTTAACCCTTTCGAGACCGCATCGCGTACACAAATTTTATTTGGAATACACCGTGTTTTTTCAACTGTCCCCTTTACTTGTGAAATACCAAAAAATCCTTTAATTAAAAAATTAAATAAAGTTATTCATTTATTAATGGTGCCCAAAACAAATTCCACATGCACCTTTTGACGATAAATATAGTGCCTCACAATTCCCGACAGAGTTAAAGAGTTAAATTATTTTTTAAATTAACAATTTTCATATATCAAAATTTTTCTATTGTTTAAATTTATGAAAAAAAATGTTAAATTGAAAAAAATATATTAATTTACAAAAAATATTACATTTATTAGAATTATGGAAAATATTTTTGCCGTACTTGTTATTTTCTGGTTGCAGTAACTAATCAATGATCTAAATCTCCAATCCGACCACCACCTGAATTTTACACTACTTCCCCATTCTTTGCTCCGCCCGCACACAAAAAATTATATGTACTTCTTTTTAGTTTGTCCTATATGTTACTCTATAGTAATAGTAAAAAAATCGCATACACCCACCTCCTGACCACGATTTAAAGTATTAAAAAAAAAACAAAAACAAAAAAAAACAGCAGAAGCCATCGAAAAGCCGAATATCCACGCCTACCTCTACGAAATAACGAAGATTAACTTTTTTTTTCTGTTCGGAAGAGGAGGAGCATGTTTACACACCAAAATATAAAAAAAAAAAAAACGCAGGTTAATTGATTTGAATGGAATGATCGGATAGAATAAAAACACAAATAAAAATCTAATTCAATATATTTCTGTTAATTTGCATGGCAAAAGCATATAAAGCACTTTTGCCATCGAAGCAGCCTCCATTGATAGTTTTCGACAAACACAATTCCAGCTAAGGCGACCCACTTTGGCAACGAAAGCTTTGGCCCATCACATTTCGTGATTGCAAAACATGGTTAAGAACACAAAATATGTATCTGACACATTTTACTGGATTACACCGTCATCTACAAAGATTCGAAAAAAAATGTTAAAAGCAAAAGTTGCGCATTTTTCCCCGTAGAATCCTAATCTGAAATAAAAAATGGGGATTATCATTTACAATTTCAAAGTTGGGACGCCTCTGACCCCCAGGTGGTCGGGATGGGGTGTCAACTTTGGTATCACGGAATAGATTTTAAAAAAATATTTAACACGTATTTTTTTGTTTTTCAATCTTATATGAATTTCTTGAGTTATTCGACCGTTTCCAAACATTTCGGACACCCTGTATTTTGTCACATTTGATATTTTATTGTAATAATTTATAAATAATTAAACAATTTTCTACATCATCCTTCCCCTATGACAATTAAAGCGTCGTCTTCCCCAGAAATAATCAAGAGAGCTTAAAGAGTTTAATTATTTTTTAAATGAAAATGTTTAAAAGATCAAAAATTTTCAATTGTTTAAAATTATTAATTTTAAAATTATGAAAAAATGTTAAATTGAAAAATATTTTAAATTACAATAAATTATTACGTTTATAAGAATTATTGAAGAAGTGTCTGCCCGACTTGATATTTTGGAGTTACAGTAACTAATCAATCATCAAAATATCTCCACCCCCACTGAAATTTACGCTACTTCCCCATACAGCATAAAAAGTTTTTATATCTTTTTTTTTTAAATATTTTGTCCTATATTTTGTTTTATAGTAATAATTTTTAAAAGCTGTACACCAGCATCAGCCTCCTGAATTAGATTATATTTAAAAAAAAAAAAAAAAAAACAGCACAAGCCATCAAAACGCAGAATATCTGCACACTCCGCCCCCAAATAATGAAGTTTATCCTTTTTCTGTCCGGGAGGGAAGGTGTATATTTACACGTTAAAAAAATCAAAATACGCAGGTTATTATTTTGAAATGAATGACTGGATAAAAAAGTATGCAAATACAGTAGTAATTTAATATATTTCTATTAATTTTTATGGGAAAAGCATATAAAGAGTCATCGAAACAACCACCACTGATGGTTTTCGAGAAACACTATTCCCGCAAAAGACGGCTACTTTGACGATGAAAGTTTTTTCCAATCAGATTTCGAGATGTCAAAACCTGGTTAGGAAAACCAAAATAAGCACGTGTTTTAATTGCTCGATTACACCGTGATCAACGAATATTAGAAACAAATGTTAAATACAAAAGTTACGTATTTTTGTCCGTAGAATCCGAATCTGCAATAAAAAATGGGGGTTATCATTCAAGATTTCAAAGTTCTCTCCCCCCTCTGACCCCCGGGGGTTCGGTTGCGAGGGTCAAATTTGGTATCACTGAGTAGCTTTTTTAAAAATATTTAACGCGTATATTTTCGTTTTTCAATCTGCTTTGTATTTCTCGAGTTATTTGACCGTTTCCAGACTTTTCGGACACCCTGTATTTGTATATATATATATATATATATATATAACCATTAATTAAACATAACCTACCACCGTCAAATATTACGAATTAATGCTGTAAGTATAAAAAAAAAAAAAAAAAAAAAAAAAAAAAAAAAAAATTATTATAAGAATTATTATGGAAGAAAAAGAAAAAAGTGGACACCGACAAAAAATGGAAAAGCTTATATATTGAATTACGTTGTCAAGGGCACAGAATTCAATGATATAAGCAAAATGGTTGTTTTCTGTGAGAAAAATAAGCTAAAGCTAAAAATTATTTTCCCCTGTGCCCAAACAACCATTAAAATCAAGTGAATTGATTAAAAATGAAAACAGAATAGAAACAAATAATATGAAATGGAAGAATCAATAAAACCTATTTAAATATTTATGGGATATAAAATATAAATAATAAACACCATACCGATTAATATTTCAGTATTTTACAAATATCCACGCGCACATGTCTACCAGAATATCATAAAGATTAAGGTGAATAAAACAGTTAAGAAATCACAGTAATTGATACCAAAGGATGCAGTTAATACATTTTGAAATAAATTTTGAAATACCTTGTTAAATACATTTAATATAATATAAAATAAATAGATAGTAATTACATTATTTAAAATGCACTATTAAATTAATTAATAACTGTTTAACAATATCGTCAAAATTTAGCTAAAAATACCCCCTGGTGTAGTAAATTATAACTGAAATGGAGCTAGAAAAATTAAAATTTAGAGCTATCTTAAAAAGACAAATTTTTGTGCTGCCATCTAGTATTACTTTTATTATTCAACTGTCACAAGATAAATATTTGTAAGCATTTGAATGTAAATAATTGTTTAAACAGCAAAACCAAACATATCCTTATATATAGAGAATTATAAACCTAATATAAACCACACAATGTATTTAAAAAAACTATTGTTAATAAAATTTAAAAGCATACAAAATATTCTATTACCTAACCTATTTAAACTAAACCAAGAATTTAAATAATTCTAGAACATTGATAATATATAGCATATAGCTATATGCTATAAAACAAAATAAATTCAGTAATAATTAATATAAATAATTATTAAAAATAATATAAAAATTATTTTTTAAATCAATTATATATAAGATAATTATAAAATGAACAGGAAATAAAAAACATATGGAAGTATATAGAAGGTTAAATGATACTTAAATTCCCATTACTTAAAAAGCACAAATATAGAGTGTGGATTATTTTCATACATCCATAAAAATCCAAAAAGTATGAATGTGGGACATTCAAAAACATTAAACCGATAATAAATTGAAAATAGATAAATATTAAAAAGAATAGAGGAATAATAATAAAAATAATTACCCAATTTTAATGCATACAGTATAACTATATTTATATTAAACATACTTATATGTATATTAATCACTATAAAAATGGCATACTATTAGTAATTAATATGATATTGTCCTTAGTAAATTAAAAGTATAATAACAAATGATTGTAAATTAGATTAATCAATAATTAAGCTAATTATAATATTAATGAAATTCTCCAATTACATATAAAATATCAAATCAACATCCATATAAAATACGTATCAAAAATATAGTAATAATACAAAAGCCCCCCCCCCTTTTTTTATAATTAACCATTGCGTATTATCCAGACAACACCACCCTCCTCCGTACTCTAACATCTACCCACCCAACCAACCTATACTAATTTTTTTATATTATTTTACAATTTTTAATTTTTTATAGATATTTTTTTATTTTATAATTTTTTTGTAATTTTGTTTACGCATGTGTTAATTTGTTTTAAAAGATCATGTAAGAAAAGTACTAATTGTATATTAATGAATATATGAATTTTTTTGGAAAACCATGATTTAATGCATCATAAATTAGTTTTTTAATATTATTGTTAATTAGAGGAGAAGAACATAAACATTTTATTCTATATAAATGATTAAGTATTATATTTCGAAATACAGAATGATGTAGACAAGATTTAAAATTTGTAAATGTATTAACTTTGAATTTAAATTCTTTACGTTTGTCATATAAATCTGTGATTGTTTTGTTGTCTTTTATTGTAATTTTAAGATCTAAGAAGTTAATTGTATTGTTAGATAAAAGGTTTTCCGTTAATTCCAAATTAGTGGGATAATCAACTGGAAATCGAGTAATTGCAGATTGATCAGTATCAATTAAAATTATGTCATCAATATAACGATATAAATGTAGATTATTATTAGTAAAATTACGTTCATAATGATATAAGTATAAGTCTGAGAGTAAACTGGAAGTACAACCGCCTTGTGGTATACCGACATGCTGTAAATATAAAGTGTTATCTTGCAATATATAATTATTATAGATAATGAAGTTAGTTAAAGATTTAAAATATGCAATATCTATATTAGATGGTAATTCCAGTTTTTTATAATACTTTTTAAATAATGCATTTATAATTTTATGTAAATCTAATAGGTCTATATTATTAAAAAGATCTTTGAAGTCATATGTCGTTATATTATAAACACAATGAAGATTTTTTAAAATATTGACAAGTTGATAGCTATTTTTTATACAATGTGTATTATCATTGTTTGTAGTAAGTACATATAGTTGATTAAGAATTTTTAAGAGAAGTTTATTGGCTTTATTATTATATGTATTGCAACCAATAGTAACAGTCCTAAATTTAATTGGAGTTTTATGAAATTTGGGAATAAGAACTAAATATGGATAATTAAAGTTAGTAGATAAAATATTTAATAGTTTATAATAACTTCGAATTTTACGATTATTTACAATTACATTTTCATTAGTTTTTTGAAATGACTTATTAGAAGAAATACAATTTGTAAGAAGTTGGTGATAATATGATTTACATATAATAGCATAATTGTTAGGAGATTTGTCTACATATGTAATAACGTAGTTTTTTTGTAATTTAGTAATTTGTTGGAAAAAATGCTTTGTATTAATAGAAACCAAATCAGCAATATTATTTTTTAAAGCCATAGTTAATTTTTCAATTACTAATATTTTCCATTGATTAAAATATTCAATAGGCTTATTATAAGAGATAGAAATTTTATAAATAAAAATATCAATATCATATGTAAACTGTTTGATAATAGATTTAACATTAAATTTAGATGGAAGTCTATATTTAGTACCATAACCCATTAGTTGTTTCATATATATATATATATGATCTTTGTCACACTGTAACTCTCGTATTTATGAACCGATTTGAATGAAACTCGGTGTGTACATAGTACATACCAATGTCTCAACCGAGTTCGTTGGCCAGCTTCATCCGCTATCTTGTTTCAAAATGGCGGCCATTTAAAAAAATTTTTTAAACTTAAAATTTGAAATGTGGTACCAAAAACTTGAAAATTGAAAAATATTTTTTTTATGTGTTTGACCTCGACACAAAGATTCCGGAGCAGTTTTTGTTTCGTCTATATCTTAAAAAATGGCTGAGTTATAGCACTTTGAATTTCTAGCGTGGCTAACATTTTGAAACTTCCTGATGTTTGTCACGCGATAACAGGCGTATACATGAACCTATTTGGATGAAACTCGGTGTGTACATAGTACATACCAATGTCTAGACCGAGTTCGTTGGCCAGCTTCATCCGCCATCTTGTTTCAAAATGGCGGCCATTTAAATTTTTTTTAATTTAAAATTTGAAATATGGTACCAAAAAATTGAAAATTGAAAAATATTTTTTTTATGTGTTTGACCTTGATACAAAGATTCCGGAGCAATTTTTGTTTCGTCTATATCTTAAAAAATGGCTGAATTATAGCACTTTGAATTTCTAGCGTGGCTGACATTTTGAAACGTCCCAATCTTTGTTACGCGATAACAGGCGTATTCATGAACCGATATGGATGTACCTTGGTGTGTACAAAGTACATACCACTGTCTCGACCGAGTTCGTTGGCCAGCTTCATTTGCCATCTTGTTTCAAAATGACGGCCATTTAAAAAAAAATTAAAAAATTAAAATTTAAAATGAGGTATCAAAAAATTGGAAAATGAAAAAGATTTTTTTTATGTGTTTGACCTTGATACAAAGATTCCGGAACAATTATTGTTTTGTCTATATCTAAAAAAATGGTTGAGTTATAGTATTTTGAATTTCTATTGTGGCTGACATTTTGAAACGACCTGATTTTTGTCATGCGATAACAGGAGTATTTATGAACCGATTTGGATGTAACTTGGTGTGTACATAGTACATACCAATGTCTCGACTGAGTTTGTAGGCAAGCTTCATTCGCCATCTTGTTTCAAAAGGGAACATTTAAAAACAAATTTAATTTAAAATTTAAAGTGAGGTATCTAAAAATTGGAAAATGAAAAAAGGTTTTTTTTATGTGTTTGACCTTCATACAAAGATTCCGGAACAGTTTTAAATGGTTCAGTTATAGCAATTTGAATTTCTAGCATGGCTGACATTTTGAAACGATCTGATATTTGTCACGCGATGACACACGTATTTATTAACCTGTTTGGTTGTAAGAAGGCATGTGGATAGTATATAGCAATGTCTCGACCAAGTTTACTTGCCGGCTTCATCCGCCATCTTGTTTCAAAATGGCGGCCATTAAATTAAAAAAAAATTATATTTAAAGTGAGGTGCAAAAAAATTAGAAATTGAAAAAGGTTTCTTTCTTAAGTATTTAACCTTGATATAAGGATTCCGGAGCATTTTTTGTTTTGTCTTTATCTTAAAAAATGGCTCAGATATAGCAGTTTGAATTTGTTTATGTGGGTGACATTTTGAAAAATCTGATTTTTTGCCTGCGACAGCACTCGTATATATTAACGATTCAGATGTGAGTGAGCATGTGCAGAGGCATTACTAAGGTCTCGACCAAGTTCACTGGTTAGCATAATCCACCATAAAAAAAGGGCAGGCACTTTAAGATATCGCCGAATTTGGAAACCAAATATAAGTTACTTTAAATAAAATCAGTTTGGATAAAGCTGACTAATTTCGCGAAATTCTCATTCATCATGATTTAGTATTGATAAAAATTAGTATTGAATCTTCTATAATCGGTTTCCACTAAATTGAGCTTCGTGTGTTTGAGTAATATAAGCTAGCTTTTTAAAAATAAGGAATATGAAAGCTACCCCTTCCTCCCGGCACTGGCCGGAAGGACTTTTTGAATTATAAACATTCAAAATTTAGTGCTTCTAATGTTAAATTACATTTTCATATTTTTATTTACATCTTCTGAAATTATGCTCCGAATTTTTTTCTGTAGCAATAATACTAATATACGCAAGCATAAATACGTTGAATTTGCAATTTTTATAATTTTGATATGAATTATGAATTATGAAATTAATATTCGAAAAAATTATCAATTGCAACCTACAACTTTTTTGATGGATTTAGATTCATTACGTCCTGCTTTAATGAAATCCAAAATTTCACATTTTTCTTCCAAGTAGTTTTCAAATTATACTTAAAAAACGGCAAAATGCTAGTTTAAGGGGGCGTATATGATAGAAATGACTAGATATTTTGAAATTTCTTCTTCTGTCCTGTAATCTAGTAGGCTTTATTGACTGCTTGAGTGGCGCGTAAGAAGCTTTGAGCAAGAAGGGGGCTCTTTTGGTTTACAATCGAGTACTGAACTTCAATTTGGATACAGCCCCTAAAATACGCTCGTTTTATAATAAATAATTTCTCGGAAACTTATGGTACATGGCATAAAAAATTGTTTTTAGTCTAATTGAAGGGTGTAGAGTTCATTTATGCTATCGGAATTGTGTACTGCTATTGAAAAAATAATTAAAAGTTATGGTTCGTTTAAAGATGTAGATGGCGCCAAACAAATTTTATATACAGTGAACTCTCGATAAGTCGAATTCGAAGGGACCGGCAAAAATATTCGAGTTATCGTAAGTTCGACTTATCAAAAATCCTTAAATACATACAGAAAATATATAAAAATAATTCAGTCTTATTGATAGGAATTGCAATTATACTGTAATAACGGAGTCTGGCAAAATGAGCACTAAAGAAAAATACAATTTAATAGTACATAATATAAGGTACTTACAAACTCAAATTTTGTGAAAAAAAAACTTGTAAATGATGACGTTTGAAGGAAATTTTTTGTCTTTCACTAGTTAGAAAGTCGCTCACATTTTGTAAACAAAGAAAAAGAGAATCGTCTGCACCGTCTCTACTTTCGAAATGTTGCTGCATGTGCTTCTTGATTATTTGGTGGTGAAACGCAATTTAATTCCTCGTCCTCTTTTTCAGATTCAGAATCGTTCTCGGCCTTTTTTATTGCTTCAACTATATCTGAATCACTAAGTTCCCCACAAATTGCAACATTTTCGTCAATATTCAAAAACTCAGTATCGTCATCTTCAGAAATAGTTTGATCTTGTAGATTTTCATTCACAACACATGAGTCCGCATTGCTTGCAAAGAAGCCACATCTACTGAAGCAATTTTTGATAGCGATTTGTTTCACATCGATATTCCAGGCCCTCGAAATTAGTCTAATTGCTTCTAACGTATAACACTTTTGATTTATTCCATTTTCATCATCCTCGATTGCCTTCCGCACTAGAAGCTTTCTGTAGGAATGCTTTAAACATTTAATTATTCCCTGGTCTGCTGGTTGTAGCTTAGTAGTTGTGCTAGAAGGGAGAAATTATAACTTGATAGATTTCAGGTTCAAAAGTTGACTGTGAGCTGTACACTGATCAACGAAGATCAACACTTTACGCTTTTTTGCATGAAACACTACATACAAAATTCTGATGTGTTCCTCAAACAATATTAGCGTCATCCAAGCTTTGTGATTAGATCTGTACTGTACGGGAAGTGACTTTTTATGTTTGAAACAGCGAGGATTTTTGTATTTACCGATTATCAGTAAAGATAACTTTTCTGTTCCAGAAGCATTTGCTCCGACAAGTACAGTTAAACGTTCTTTACTTAGCTTTCAAACGGAACATGATTCCCCCTTAAACATCATCGTCTTGTTAGGAAAACATTTGTGAAAAAGTCCCATTTCATCCGTATTGAAAACGTCGTCTGCACTATAACCTGCAAGAAGTTTGGGTAATGAAACTGTCTTCCATTCGTCACACGGTTCATCAGACACACATTTTGCTTCACCAGGTAATGTCCGAAACACAATGATGTGTCTAGATTTAAACTTTTCAAGCCACCCCGTGCTTGAAGTGAAGCCTTCCACATTCAATAATTTTTCGAAATTCAAAGATTTCTCACGTAACATCGTACCACTTAAAGGAATTGCACTCGTCCGTGTCTTGTAATATGTAAAGCATTTTACGAGGGCTGTTTCGATATCTGGGAAGGCACACTCCTTCATCCTTTTGTACTTTGGGTTGACACTTGACTTATGTCTTCTGAAAATGCTTTCTTTATCTTTCAGTATGGTAGATAGCGTGTTGGGAGGGATACCATATTTCAGGGCTATATCTTTTTTCTTTAAATTAGGATTGTCTCAATATCATTCATCAAATTTACTTTTTGTTCTAAAGTAAGAGTTTGTAATTTCCGCTTCGACATTTTGAAAGACCCAACTGCAAACGTATCATGCTGTGAAAGCAACAAACACTAAAATGACAAGACTCAACATTAAAGTAAAGAACTTCAATGAAATCTCAATAGAATCGAAAAAAAAAATCCTTGCATAAAAGCGTGGAAAATTTGATCAATTAGAATTCACTTAGCCACCGGCTCTGTTTCCAAAGAATAAGTGTTGAGAAAAGGGAATGAGTAAAATAGAAATGAGTGGGTGGGTTAGGGGTGGGGGCATAGGACGATTTCAGCTGAAATTCCAAAACTTGCAGAGGCTCCACACTGACCGATGTAAGAAGTAAAAACAGCGCCCTTTAAAGCCGGCGGAGGAGTGCAGAAAAGTCTTTTCTAACAGAAAGTGCCAGTATTTTTGAACTGTGCCTGAAAAATTAAGAAATTAGTCGAATTACTGTTTTTTCTCTATCGGAAAAAAATCGACTTAAAAGATGCAGACTTCGACAGAATGAGAAAGTTTAACATTGAATTGTAATAAAGGGGCCGGGACTTCGTGTAAACTTCGACTTAAACGAATATTCGACTTATCTGACTTCGACTTATCGAGAATTCACTGTAGTACATCATTTAAAAGTAGACTTTATTTCCAATCGTTCGGTACCAGTAATTTTCTTCTACGATAATTTGTTGAGGAGTTAGTAGGGGTGTTTACTTTTTTTTCCGCGACTGTACGTATGTGCGCAGGTATGTGTATGTTAGACTTTCCTCACGTTTTCATATTCCCGGAGAACGATTTGGTGTGTTTTGGATGATGACGCCAGGTATGTTATAAATCTGTTGAGTGGTATTAATTTTCAAAGAAATTGGACGATGAGTTTGGTATCTAAACTATTTTTCAACCATCCTGTGACGATAACCGATGAAAATTTTCCCTTATATCTCAATTAAATTATTTTTATTGCTCACGTTCATCTTATACAACATACAACAATGTTTTACCACGCAGACAGTTTCGGCTCAAAAAGAGGTTCCCAATAACTTTACTACCATAGATTTCATTAAAGAAACTTCTCCTTGTTTAATAGTAGAAAATCACACAATTAAAACCGTTCAAATTTTATGTTAGATGTAAATTTCCAACTGGGCGAAATTTTATCTAGTCAAATTTTATGTACCAATGTTCTGGTAGGAAAGTGAACCTCTGAAGAACCGCTACTGCATAAGTGATCGGACTCTGTCACTGTCAGATACTTAGACCTTGGTTTTTTTGGAGGGCGCAACATTTCAGAAACTCATTATTTTACTATCTTGCTAATAAAAACCAATAACATCCACTTCCATTCGATTTTCTTTTTCTGGGGATGCTAATTTCGAAACTGGATCCGAAATTCAAAGTGTCCTTAGAAAAAAAAAAATCGAAACTGTATAAAGAGAACCGTTTACATATCGACCTCATATATTCTATGAAAAAAAAATGCAACTAAATAAAATATTGAAATGTAAATAAGAACTTTGTAAAAAACGCTGTCTTTGGTTTAACATTAGCTTGCGAGTGACTAGTGTAAGCTTCTAAGTATATAGGACTTTTAGTACTAAATAAGAATGTTATGTTTAATTAAACTTATTTTAAACTTTTCTGGAAGTGGAAGGATAACAAATCTTAACCCCTTCAGGACGAGTGTCTTTTACAGAATTTTTAATGCTTTATCACCGTTTTTTCAAAACAGAATTTTTTTTCTAATTGAATCGGGAAATGCTCGGATTAAATAAGGCAAAATTTACAATAAAAATTTACTGGTGGGAATAATCACGGATTCTGAGCACCTTACGCGGCACGTATACCGGACGCTCATCCCCAAGGGGTTAATGCTGCTAGTAATATTGAGAAACAGTAAATATTACTAATTTGATTTTAAAGCAAAGTATCTTTTAAATGGATTTTTATACAGTAAACTCTGTCTAAAGCTCTATGTAGATAGATTTACGTCTTAGGGTAACTCTAGGATAGATGGTCATAGAGAAGAGATGGTCGGCCTAAATATCTCCAAAACTTCATCATAGATTGCAACATAAACTTTGTTCGTATGAAATAGTTCAACGAGTTTATTTATTGCGACGTGCAGTTGTGTTTTTCGATTATAAAAAGTAAGTGTAATTTCAATGTTTATTTAATTAGGTGGTTGAATATTTTTTTCGACTTGGGTATCTGAATGTTTTGCAGTACGTACGTTATATATATATATTTTACTATATGGACTTTTAAGGCACGTATATAATCTAATCTTTACTTCTAAGACTAAAATAAAGAGGTATAATGGCTATTGATGCTTTAAATTGGGCGATCATCAGTCCTTCAATTTAAGGAGAGATGGTCACATGAAATCGAGGAGAGATGGCTACCTTTAATCAATATTTCAAAATTATACCGAGTGATGATTTTAACTAAATATAATTAAATTTAAAATAAATATATAACGTTTACATTTATAAATATATTAATTGATATAATTATTTAAATTTTAACTAATGTAATTATTTTAATAATAATAATAATAATATAATAAGACCTAACGATTTATTTGTTTCAGAAAATACTGAAAGACGTCGGAAATTTTCATAACAGAAACTGATAAAGTTGATAAATAAACTAAATTAACGTAATAAACCTACAATTATAACGCGAGAAAAAAAAAAAAAACACAACCTTCCAGTAGCGAAAAAACGAAATGCATTTAAATTATCAGATTCTACAGATTCCGAGTAAATAAAATTGGTTTAGGATCACTGCTTAGGTCGTGTGCAAAACAATGTAATATCACTTCCAAAAAGAATATCTGGCTACAATGCATAAGTTACCTGAAGTGGTTCCATGAAACGTGTACAAATTATCAAGACCTTTGCCAAACATGTGGTAAGATTTTACGAAAAGTGAAGTATTGAAATTATACTTCAAATTTTGTTTATTCGAGTTTTATTCACTCATTTTTCATCATATAACTGCATCTTTACAAACTGCCATATGTTTTTCATGATTAACTACATGGAATGTGTTATTTGTCTGCTATTTAAATTAACATTTTCTTTCTTGTATTGGATGGCCATCTCTCCTCGGCTTTAAGGAGAAATGGCCATTTGCCATTTTAATTTCAATTTTGTTTAACACTTTTTGTTTTCAATATTTAATTATTTTTTGCATGAAATATCATGAGTATATAGATAAGAATTTGAAATATGCATAAATAATTTTTGTATTTGCATTCTAAGAAATTTTCTTTCAATCTTTAAAAACTATCCTAGAGTTACCCTATGCAGAATCCGCCTTCGGCAAAATGTACTGTATAAAATTAAAAAAAAAACAAGTTGGAAATTGCTCGTCAAACGTGGCAAATGAGGTGCGTTCGTACTATAACTAGTTTTATAATTATTTTTTGCACCCCATATTGTACTGAATGTATATTTTCTTGCGCTTCATAAGTGCATAGTCTGTAACATCATTAAAATGCACTTACAATAATTTTTTCCCCATTCCCCGTAATGTAACGGAAAACTTTTGACTGTCCTGTAATTAAACTATACATTCGATTTTCATAAAATTTGAAAAGGCTCGACAAAATTTTGCAGCAATTATATATTTAAAATTTCAGACCATTCGGAAGGCTGTAAAATCATTAAAATGCATTTGCAATAATTTTTTCCCATTGGCCATAATGTAACGGAAAACTTTTGGGTGTCCCTGTAATTAAACTATACATCCGATTTTCATAAAATTGGAAATGGCTCAACAAAATTTTGCAGCAGTTATATATTAAAAATTTCAGACCATTCGGGAAGGCTGTAAAATCATTAAAATGCATTTGTTATAATTTTTTCCCATTGGCCGTAATGTAACGGAAAACTTTTGGGTGTCCCTGTAATTAAACTATACATCCGATTTTCATAAAATTGGAAATGGCTCGACAAAATTTTGCAGCAATTATATATTAAAAATTTCAGACCATTCGGAAGTCTGTAACATCATTAAAATTCACTTGCAATAATTTTTCCCATTGGCCGTAATGTAAAGAAAAACTTTTGACTGTCCCTGTAATTAAACTATACATCCGATTTTCATAAAATTGGAAATGGCTTGACAAAATTTTGCGGCAATTATATATTAAAAATTTCAGATCATTCGGTCGGGTAGTTTTTGCTCTGTTATATGCGTACGGACGGACAGACAGACGGACAGACGGACAGACAGACGGACTGAACGACGACTATAGGTGCTACGTATTTATATAATTACGAACGCACCTAAAAAACCTTCAAAAGGCGACCGCGTTTAACAGTCCTCTTCTAACTTATATAAAAAAATAGCTGAACCGCCGTTCTGATTATCACATTTATAAACAATATTGAAACTGTTTTTACATTAAAATGTAATTTTTAACAAAAAAAGAATGTTTAACTTACCTTTTCTTTTCTTTAAATATTATTCATAAATATTTTTGTACATCAAGCGCAAAAAACAATATAATAAACATATTCGTTCCCTTCATTATAATATAATAAACATTTATATAGGGGGAATCATAGTCACAACATTGTACGAATACTCGAAGCCTACACATTTCAAATAAATAATAAATGATATATAATATATATATATATATATATATATAACCATTAATTAAACATTACCAACCACCATCAAAAACCGTAATATTATGAATTAAAGCTGTAAGTATAATTTTTTTTTTTAAATTTATTATAAGAATCATTATGGAAGAAAAATAAGAAAGTGGACACCGACAAATAATGGAAATGCTTATATATTGAATTACGTTGTCAAGGGCACAGAATTCAATGATATAAGCAAAATGGTTGTTTTCTGTGATATTTTTCATAAGCTAAAGCTAAAAGTTATTTTCCCCTGTGCCCAAACAACCATTAAAATCAAGTGAATTGATTAAAAATGAAAACAGAATAGAAACAAATAATATGAAATGGAAAAATCAATAAAACCTATTTAAATATTTATAGGATATAAAATAGAAATAATAAACACCATACCGATTAATATTTCAATATTTTAGAATAAATCCACGCGCACATGGCACCCAAAATATCGTAAAGATTAAGGTGAATAAAACAGTTAAGAAATCACAGTAATTGATACCATAGGATGCAGTTAATACATTTTGAAATAAATGTTAAGCAACTTTTAATATAATATAAAATAAAATAAATAGAAAGTAATTACATATTTAAAATGCACTATTAAATTAATTAAAAACTGTTTAACAATATCGTCAAAATTTAGCTAAAAATTCCCCCTGGTGTAGTAAATTATAACTGAAATGTAGCTGGAAAAAGTAAAATTTAGAACTTATCGAAGAAATATTAATCGGTATGGTGTTTATTATTTCTATTTTATATCCTATAAATATTTAAATAGGTTTTATTGATTTTTCCATTTCATATTATTTGTTTCTATTCTGTTTTCATTTTTAATCAATTCACTTGATTTTAATGGTTGTTTGGGCACAGGGGAAAATAACTTTTAGCTTTAGCTTATTTTTCTCACAGAAAACAACCATTTTGCTTATATCATTGAATTGTGTGCCCTTGACAACGTAATTCAATATATAAGCATTTCCATTATTTGTCGGTGTCCACTTTCTTATTTTTCTTCCATAATAATTCTTATAATAAATTAAAAAAATTTTTTTATACTTACAGCTTTAATTCATAATATTACGGTTTTTGATGGTGGTTGGTAATGTTTAATTAATGGTTATATATTAGCATTCAAATTACTATTATGCATTTGCGCAAGTAATTATGAATGTAAGCTTTTTACGATGTTTTTACATATCTTTTCATTTTGAATGTCATTTTCATTTAAAAGCAAACTTTTAAAAGCATTTCTTAGCCTGTATCAATACAGGTCTGATATATACTTATACTGCTATCAGCAGAGGAACTGTAAATGTGCTATGGAAGATACCTGTTACAAAACTGTATGTTGAATTCATAGAAAAGTCAGATATTGTTGACGACAGTTCTTTATTTGAATTCTATTTCATTCAATTACTTTATAAAAATACAGATTTAAGTTGAAAAATATTCAGAGCCAACTTTGTTTAAAAATAGCTAAATGAATCATTAAAAATAACTTTGGTTAAAACCGGATTAACTTCAATACACCTGGAGCTTTTCAAAACAGCTTAAATTTAAATCATAGCTAAAACCGTTTTCTAAAAACATCGAAAACTCAAACTGAATATCTTACTGTAACTTAAACTCAAACATATTAAAATCATAATGATAACTTTAAAGAAATGAACAGAAAAGAGAGAGCGCGGCAATTGATTAGGGAAACGCAATTTATACCTTTGAACTGGACGATTCCATTTTACAAAAAGGGTAGATCCGAGAATAGTCGACTACGGAACGGCTAACGCCATCTATGAAACACTTTAAATTTAATGTCAGTTCCTTTAAATTAATTTACGTTATAGGAAACAATTAAGATTATATTCCAGGTGATGAAGGTATTGCTTTTAAAATAAAGAAGTTCTATAAGCATTAAAATGTAAAAAGGAAAGCTATTAAATCAATATAAGTTTACGTAAAGTTTTAAACCCATATTAGCCATAAGTGACAAGTAAAAACGGTTGAATAGATAACAAAGCCCCCCACTTGTCACTCATGGGAAAGAAAAATTTAAACAGTTAACAAATCCCTAGAATTTCCAAAATTCGCTCTGAATTTACAAAGGTCAAACAAAAATTCAATCTGAACTTTTACCATTACATCTTTAATCTTCTCATAAAATCCAACATTTTTATCTAAATATAACTTGTCGCCTTTTAAACAGTAACATACAATTACTAAACATTATAAACATTAACAAAATTTATAACAATATATAACAAGAAACAAATTACCCTCATGCATCTAAAATGCAATAGTTCCAACCACAGTATCTAAAATTTAACTCTGGTTTAAACTTCAACAGTCCATCAGCTTCAATTAATATTCCTAATACATTACTAGATAAATTCAAATCTTTCTGAAAAGCAAATCGTTTTAATACAATATCTAACGTGACTTCATTTTAAAACAGTTTCAATACATTTTCAATCAATACAGTATTTCAATATAAATTTCTGAAAAATTATACATATTCAAAACTTTATTAATTATCACATTCATCCATCATCTTTCATCCTTCATCATACATGGGCCCATGATTCCATTCTCTTTCATAACACATAATATACTCTATAAATGTTTAACTCATAATTTCATATTTCCACTGTATATAATAAATGCAGATTTTTTACATGTCAATAATTCAAATTACGCATTCAGATTTCTATTTCAATAACTGAAACAAGATTAAACTTTCATTTCAAATTTAGCTCAAAAAATCTTAAACTAATAAAGTTCATGGTTAATCTCAATAAACTTACAACAATGTTAACGTAATGAAGTCGACTTCATGTATAATTAAACTCTTATATTTAAGTTTCACCAAGTGAACCGGGATACTAAAGTGGCATTTCCAATATTAAAATGAAGGACTTACTGAATTAAACTTTAACATGCCCGCAAATGGGGCCTTCCTGCAACAGTTACACCTTCGTCCGACACTATTCCCTGTAGACTCTCTGGCCGTATTACATTTTCACCTTTCACGAGACGTTACGAAAGGCCGCTCGAATCCCGGAGAAGGGAAGGGCAAAGGGTACTTATTGCATTCCAGCGGGATTTTAAATTGGTTCACAAGGCTAAACTAAATTCAATTTTTACACAAAAAAAATTGATCTTATACATAACCTTATATAGTCAAAACTTTAAAATACATCTTTTATACAGAAGCTGGACTATCTAGTACAATAAATATTATATAAATACACTTTAATGCAATGAGGGGTATTTAACAAAATTTAACAACAAATTTAACAATCCAAGAAAACCTTCAATTTAAACCCTGATAATTCAAATTTACTAAGGGGCTTGGTGAAGATGTCCGCGTAATTTTCTTTACTTTTAACATACTTTACTTCAAAAATATTTTTATATACCAAATCTCTAATAAAAAATAACTTTACATCTATGTGCTTCGTTCTGTGGTTTTCAATGGGGGATTTGACAAAACTAATGGTGGCCTGATTATCAACCAATAATAAAGATTTTTCCTTTCTATCACAAATTATCCTTCGACCAATGCATTCGTCCATTATTCTATCGAACCATAAAAGCTCTCTTGCAGCTTCTGTCATCGCAATAAATTCCGATTCCATGGTCGATAAACTTATACATTTTTCCTTAAAGGACCTCCACATTATTGGTGATTTATCTAAAAGTAATAACTGACCTCCCATTGAAGTTCTGTCATCCCTGTTTGTGGCAAAATCGGCGTCTGAATATGCAATTACATGTACATTTTTACAATTCAAATTCAATTTTAAAGATTTAGTAAAACAAACATATCCCAAAAGCTTTAATAATCCATGCCAATGTGCTAATCCAGGGTTATTTTGAAATTGGCTAAATATATTTACTGCATAAGCAATATCGGGCCTGGTTCTATTAGATAGGAACGACAAACATCCCAAAACACTTCTGTATGGAATTTTAGACATTTCAAATATTTCGTTATCGGATTGAGGGGATTGGGTTTTTGAATAAACTACACCTTTGCTTATTGGGAGTGAAGTGATAGGGAACTTAAACTTTTTAAATTTTTGACAAATCTCATCAATATATGGAATTTGATGTATTGCTAGATAGTCATTACCCTCCTCGAATTCTACACCCAATAGCTTTCTGGTTTTACCTAGTATCTTAAGATCAAAATAACCAGTCAAAAGTTTAACAACCTTTTCCACCACTCTTTCATTTTTATCGAAAATTACTATGTCGTCTACATAAAGAAGCAGGATAATGTTATCATCAAAACTATACACGCAATTGCACCATTCAAACTTAAACCCTATATCATGCAAAATTTTATTTATTTCAAAATACCACATTCTACCAGACTGATGTAAACCATATAAAGCTTTTTCTAATTTACATACTAAATTTTCGTTTTCCACAAATCCTGGAGGTTGGGACATATATATTGTTTCGGCCAAAGGTGCATATAAATAAGCACATTTTACGTCGCATTGTAGGTGTGTCCATTTTTTACAGGAGACTAAAAGGGAAAAGAAAAATCTAATAATGGCAAAGTTAACAACCGGTGAAAAAGTTTCATCATAGGTTTCCCCCTTTATTTGTTTGAAACCTTGTGCCACTAGGCGGGCCTTATACTTTACAATTTTGCCCTTGTCATCTTTTTTTAATGTGAAAACCCACCTACAACCTAAGGGTTTAGCATCGCTTGGTAACTTAACTAGTTTCCAAACTCCCCTTTCTCTCATAGTTTTCAATTCTTCTCTCATTCCCAAAACTTCCTTTGTGGGGATTTTAAAACTTGTTTATAGGTAGTTGGTATTTTGATGTCATCTAGTCATATATCCTTATTAATATCAGAAGTCTCCGTATTTGAACAAGAACTATCCTCTTGACCCGAAACCACTCCTTTAAATTTATTTGATCCTTTAAAACAGAAAATATGAGGTTCAAATTTAAGATGATGCTTTTTACAATACTTTTCTACATCGTTTAAGGATCTCAACCTTTCAGTTTTTCCCTGTTCGTAATAGTAAATGTAGTTACGATTACCATAAGCACTCGGGGCAACTTTTCTTAACCAAACAGTATCAGAGAGTGGAACCCCCCTCAAAACATCTTTACTTGATTTTATTTCCTCTGTGGAATTCTCCTCCTCTGAAGAGGATAAATCTGGAGGTTTATACGAAGGGAAATAATTTATATTTGGGGTATCATTATTTTCAACCTCACCTTCAAACTCTTCATCAGATTCCTTATCAAAAATAGGAGATCCTATCTCTTTTGAACCCATCACGACTCCACTGCGCCGGACACTATCTGGGAGTTCCTCATTGAAAGAAACATTAATGGTTTCAATAATTTTGTTTTCTTCAGGTAGCCAAACCCGGTAACCTTTAGTACTAAAGGCGTAACCAATGCTGGCTGGTTGTCGGCCCAGTTAGCTTAAATGGAAAAGCATTGGCCTTGTAAGCCAAGGATCTGGGTTCGATTCCCAGCCTGGGCATTTTTTCGCTCAGTTGGAAATATTCAATTCGTATGATAACTTTACCAATCAGTTTGATTGTGTTAAAATAATAGTTCAACCATTACCCCCTTTTTTGGTTTTGCATCAAGTTTCGACCTAAGTTGCTTGGGAACACCTATATATGCTATAGCTCCAAAGGGTTTTAAGTGTCTAACGGATGGTTTAGAGCCACTATAAAGTTCGAAAGGAGTCTTCGACTGAGATTTGTGACAAATGCGATTCCAAGTATACGTAAAATACAACGCTGCCTCCGGCCAGAAACTTCGTTTTAAACCACTTTCACTTAAAATTGATCTGATGCCGTTAGCAATCGTTTGATTGTATCTCTCAATAGTCCCATTTTGTTCAGGGGAGTACACGTTCGTAAATTCGTGTTTAATGCCTCTCCCTTCACAGAAAATCCTAAAATTATCATTTTTAAACTTCCCGCCATTATCTGATCGAATGTACTTTACGTTCGAGAAATCTCTCCGCCCGGATCACATGATTGCGAACAATTCCAAACACTTCGGATTTTTCCTTTATGGGAAAAACTCTGGCCTTACGCGAAAAATCGTCAATAATTGAGAGAAAATATCTCTCTCCGTTTCTTCCTTTCTCTCTTACAGGCCCCCAGACATCCATAAACAACAACTCGAGGGGACGTTTAGATCTAATCATATTAATTGATTTAAATGACGTACGTCTATGTTTACTAAGTTTACACATTTCGCAAAAAAAATTTTCCTGATTTAACCCGGGGAAGACCTCTAACACTTTCATTTTTGGCCGTATTTTCTATCAAATCTGGACTTACATGCGCGAATCTGCGATGCCAAATTCTGAAATCATCTTTAGATAGATGGGACGTTTCAAATTTAACCTTTTTAGGAACTAAACTTGGAATTTTAGGATACAAATGATAAGTACCATCCCTAAGAAAAGCAGTAAATAAATATTGACCATCTTTGGACACCTCCACCTTACCGCCTTCACCAGTAAATTTTACACCTTTTACATCCAATTTTGGACCTGAAATAAGATTTTTCCTTAGTTTAGGGGAATACATTACATCAGAAAAGAAAAACAGCCTTTGGCCAAACTTTAACTTTACATTTCCCTTTCCTTCTATCGGAAAAGTAACACCATTTACAGCAACAAACATTTTTTCATCTTTTAAAGGCTTAAATTTATAAAACAAACTCTTATCACGGCAAAAATGGTGTGAAGCTGCGGTATCAAATAACCAGCTATTTTCGCTTTCACTACCACTCAAATTTGCCTGAATATAAAACAAGAAAGGATTGTTTTTACCTTTTTGTTTAACGCTGTTAGAGTTTGATGATGATTCCTTCGCTTTGCCTCTGCGATTCCTGTTTCTCTTAACTGGAGACTGGGCACGTTCGGAACTGGATTCGGAGGCATCAGACACACTAGAAACAGATGGAACACGTCGATTATAACTTCTAGAGTCTCTTCGGCGTTGTCGACAATCCCTCTGTAGATGGTTTGGGCTCCCACATCGAAAGCATCGAAGTCTACTTTTCTGTATATGTTGAGTCTCAACGAAAAGTTCTTTACGTTTGTCTAAATCTCGCAGGGCTAATCTTGATTCTTCTGCGATTAATTCCATTAGAATATCGTTGAAAATAAACTTTTCCTCCTTCCAACGTAATATAACTTGCACTATGCTGTCGAAATGGCTTGGGAGATGACGCAGGAGCTGAAATGATTTATACACCTCTTCAACAGGATGAACAAGGTCGTTCAGTTGGTCGGCAATTCTATTTAACCTGGCAGCAAATAAATCTATCTTTTCATCTGGCTTTACTTTACAGGACATGAACTCGGAAAACAGGAACATATGCCGTGATCTATTATCAGGCTCGAAATGTTTCTTTAATACATCCCATACATCTTTGGGATTATCTTTGTTCCCTATGATTTTTCTATAGTCCTTTCCCATATTTAAATAGATTGTGGATAAAGCAATCCTTTTCCTAGTATGAAAATCTTTCACATCCTTTGCTGTAATCCCCTTATCGGCATCAATTTCAGGTTCCTTCTCAACTCCAGCGACAATATCCCATGCGTTCTTCTCCAACAGAAGGTATTTCATATCAATTTGCCAAGTTGAGTAGTTTAAAGCTCCAAGCTTATCGATCTGTACTTGCATACTCGCCATCTTCAAAAAAATATCAGCCCCCCTTCTTTCCTTCTTAACAAACACAAATGTCTTTGAAATGGGGCTAAAATTTATGACTCTTTTTATTTAAATTCAACACGCTTCTATTATCCAGGTATGGCATTGGTTGCCCATAACCTCTTCTCTTAGCCTGTATCAATACAGGTCTGATATATACTTATACTGCTATCAGCAGAGGAACTGTAAATGTGCTATGGAAGATACCTGTTACAAAACTGTATGTTGAATTCATAGAAAAGTCAGATATTGTTGACGACAGTTCTTTATTTGAATTCTATTTCATTCAATTACTTTATAAAAATACAGATTTAAGTTGAAAAATATTCAGAGCCAACTTTGTTTAAAATAGCTAAATGAATCATTAAAAATAACTTTGGTTAAAACCGGATTAACTTCAATACACCTGGAGCTTTTCAAAACAGCTTAAATTTAAATCATAGCTAAAACCGTTTTCTAAAAACATCGTAAAACTCAAACTAAATATCTTACTGTAACTTAAACTCAAACATATTAAAATCATAATGATAACTTTAAAGAAATGAACAGAAAAGAGAGAGCGCGGCAATTGATTAGGGAAACGCAATTTATACCTTTGAACTGGACGATTCCATTTTACAAAAAGGGTAGATCCGAGAATAGTCGACTACGGAACGGCTAACGCCATCTATGAAACACTTTAAATTTAATGTCAGTTCCTTTAAATTAATTTACGTTATAGGAAACAATTAACATTATATTCCAGGTGATGAAGGTATTGCTTTTAAAATAAAGAAGTTCTATAGGCATTAAAATGTAAAAAGGAAAGCTATTAAATCAATATAAGTTTACGTAAAGTTTTAAACCCATATTAGCCATAAGTGACAAGTAAAAACGGTTGAATAGATAACAGTTTTTACATATCTTTTCATTTTGAATGTCAACAATTCATTTTGAAGTATTTTTTCCTTTTGGTATCTTATATATATATATATATATATATATATTGAAATTTTTCATGACGCCCTTTGGTGTCAGACAAACTGAAAATTCTTGGGGCAGATCATGTCACCATTGGTAACAGACAGAATTACAGAATATACATTAGGTTTTAAAAATTTTAAATAGTCCTCTGAAACAAAGAAACTGCTTTGAAAAGAGAAAAAAAATCATTAATAAAAAATGCTTCAAAAAAGTGAATTTTATTATTATTATTAAATAATTTAAGACTAAAGAAATTTAATGCTTGTAGTAAATTTTGTAACTATTAGCTTCACCTGAGGGAGGGCGCAGCTTTGACTGGTATAGGGCGCATCGACCTCAGCCTGCCAGAATATGATTTAATTTAGTGAAATCCTATATATATATGTATATATATACACACTATACTACCATTAATGACCGGCAACTTTCAATTTTAGACATTTTGTCGAATATCTAGAAATATACTTGAGATTCTTCTGGAATTTCAGGATTGAAAAAAGCAGGTATGGCCTCATATTTAGCAATGTCGATTTGTTAAGGGAGCAATTAGGGGGCCAGCAAAAAATCAAAGAAAAAATAATACTTGGGATCACCCTGTAAAATAAAAGGCACGAAATGATCTACCGCTACCGAATATAAATAAACAGACATTGTGCAATATGTGTATTCTTTTGTGTAAGAATAGCACTTATATTAATAGAGATATAGCGATTTATTTATAAAAATTTAAAAAATCTTGCATGTTTTTTGCTTATAACATGCAGGGTTTTCAGCCAAATTTAACGCCGGTTTCAGAAAAATTGACAAAATATAGTAGAAACAATATACTGCAATTAAAATATTAATATATTAAATATTTTAGGAAATATAAGCAGTTGTATGAAATAATTTTTATCTGCGCATGCGCAAACGATAACAAGGATCATTTTACATAATTTAATAGTCAACTCTATGGAGCAACTTTAAAAAAAAATCTAGTCAAATATCGTAAAAATTCAAAAAGATATCGGCGTTAAAGTGAGCAAATTTTTAGTTGTTCTCTAAAAGCAGCTGAATGATAAGGGATTTTACAAAAATTGTCATTTTTTATTAACTGACTTTCAGAAAAAAGTTAGTATTTAGTGAGTATTAACGAGTAGATTTGGAAAAAAGATGTTTTGATTTTGATACTTCTTCTGATCATGGTATAGGCTCATTCTGGCGGTTATCCAAGAAGAACTAAAGCCTCAATAAAAAATGAAAATTAAAAAAAAATTAAAAATGACAATTTGTGGAAAATCCCTTATCATTCAGTGGCTTTTAGAGAACAACTAAAAATTTGCTCACTCTAACGCCGATATCTTTCTTAATTTTTACGATATTTGACTAGATTTTTTTAATAAGTTGCTCCATAGAGTTGACTATTAAATTGTGTAAAATGATCCTTGTTATCATTCGCGCATGCGCAGATAAAAAATATTTCACACAACTGCTCATATTTCCTAAAATATTTAATATATTTATATTCCAATTGCACTATATTGTTTCTACTATATTTTGTCATTTTTTCTGAAACCGGAGTTAAATTTGGGTGAAAACCCTGCATGTTATAAGCAAAAAAAACGTGAAAGAATTTTTTATTTTTTTTTTAAATAAATCGCTATATCTCTATTAATATACATGCTATTCTTACACAAAAGAATACACTTATTGCACAATGTCTGTTTATTTATATTCGGTAGCGATAGATCATTTTGTGCATTTTATTTTACAGGGTGATCCCAAGTATTATTTTTTTTTCTTTGATTTTTTGTTGGCCCCCTAATTGCCCAACTTATCAAATCGACACCGCTAAACATGAGGCCATACCTGTTCTTTTCAATCCTGAAATTCCAGAAGATTCTGTCAAGTATATTTCTATATATTCGACAAAATGTCTAAAATTGAAAGTTGCCGGTATTTAATGGCAATATAGTGTATATATAGCCATAATATAATTACAAATCATCATCTATTTCCAATTACAATAGTTAATTCAATAAATTAAAAAAATTAGCAGCAAATTATAACTGTAACATTATACAAAAAACAGATGAACCCTATACAATTAATACTAATTAAGCAAAATCCCCCAATTGACTAGCACATTGCATACGATTAATCCATATTAACATATGAAAAACCACCAAATTTTGAAAAAAATCTATTATAGACATATGAAACAAAAAGCCAGTGAAATAATGTTTGAACACTTAAAAGACATATTGTAAACAAATAATAGATCAAATGGAAGGATGGAACCGGAAGCTTATATAGCATTTCACTTCATCAAGGGTACAAGAAACACCAATATAAGCAAAAGCATAGTCGATTTCTGTAAAAGAATCCAGCATAAGCTAAAAATTAGATTCTTTATGTACCCGATCGACCACACACCAAAAAAGCATAAATTTACCATGACAGGTAAATTGAATTAAATAAAAATATCAATCAATACAAGATCCGTAATAATGAACAATATTAATTTAAAGAAACAATTAAATTTGAAGACATACCAAGCAAGAGGATTGCAATGACCCTATTAAATCTTGAATCAGTAGCAATATTATCACAGCAAAAGTCCCGCCGATTTATTGGTACAGTTAAAATCGAATTCTTACGGTTGCAAACAACACAGTGTGCAGAAAAATACACAACTTCTAATAAAAATTAACATATATCGTCTTTATTATAAAAATTATTATATGCATTTAAAGGATCCTGTAATAAATTATTACTAAAAGTATATAGAATTAAATTATTTAAATTTAAACGTGTAATAACATAGAGAAATATTAAAATATAAATAAATTATATGGCAACAATATTATTTAGAACTAAATAAATAATTATTTAATGCTGCCATCTAGCTGAACTTATTAAAAGAACACATTTACCTTGAAATAAAATATTTTATAGTGCTGCCATCTGTTGTAAGTAATGTAAATACCTTATATAACTGCAGAACAATTGCATCGAATCTTAAAACACAAAAAGAACATACTAAAATAGCACAACTAAATGTCGATAATAATCACTTATCATCTATATTAGAATGTTTAAAATTATTTTTAATTATTTTATTAAATAGTAAGTAAATTAATAATGATATCAATTAAGTTACAATTATGATATAAAAGTATGTTTTATTATGCACATATTAAACTTAATGTTTTAAATTTTAAATGTACTTTACGAAATGGGGGGGGGGGTATATATAAACATATTACAACATTTCTTCATACTGTTAATTACAACTAACAAACTATAATAATGTCCACCATTATAAATTGATATTAAAGTAAATCAATAAAAGTAACTTAATTTTATATCAATATAATATAAATATCTCAGTACAGTGTCAAGGACAACAAATCTCATGAGGACCACCATAAACATACAAACCAATGAATTAACGAACCATTCCCCCTTTTTAATACATACCATTCGCTTTTTAAAAATATATATATATATATATTAAATCAACATTTGCGTATAAATTATCCAGACAACACCGCCCTCCTCCATAGTTTAACATCTACCCACCCAGCCATCCTATTAAAAAAAATTATATATTTTGTATTATTATTTTTTTTTGTTTATTTTTATTTTTTTATACATTTTTTTATAAATATTTTTTGATAAGCTAAATGCTAATAGTAACATAGAAGAAACCGCTCCACTAAACATTGTTTAGATCATTAATTAATTGTAGATTAATGAACATATGAATTTTTTAGGAAAACCATGATTTAATGCATCAAAAATTAATTGTTTAATGGTTTTATTTATAAGATGTGATGAACATAAACTTTTGATTCTATATAAATGATTGATTAAAATATTACGGTAAGCTGAAATATGTAGACAGGATTTAAAATGGGTAATTGTGTTAATTTTGAATTGAAAGTCTTTACGTTTGTCATAAAGATCAGCAATAGTTTTGTTTTGTGCGATTATTATTTTTAGATCTAAAAAGTTAATGGTATTACTTGTTAACAGGTTTTCTGTCAATTCTAAATAAGTTGGATAATCAACTGGAAATTGAGTAATATTTGATTGTTTGGTGTCAATCAAAATTATGTCATCAATATATCGATACAGTAGTATATTATCATCACTGAAATTACGTTCATATTGATATAAATATAAATCAGACATTAAACTGGATGTAGATCCGCCTTGTGCTATTCCTTCTATTTGTAGATAAATAATATTATCTTGTAAGATATAGTTATTGTAAATTATAAAATTAGTTAGAGCGCGAAAATATTTTAAATCCATATATGAAGGAAGAGTAAATTTATTTTTATATGTTTCAAATAGTGTATTAATTATATTATGCAGGTCTTTAAGATTTATATTATTAAAAAGATCTTTGAAATCATATGTACGAATATTTTTAACACATTTAATGTCTTTAAGTACATTAACTAATTGATAACTGTTTTTTATACAATGTTTATTATCAATTTCTGTTGTTAGATTATAAATTTGACTGAGAATTTTTAAAATAATATATTGTTTGCATAATTATTATATGTATTACATCCAATTGTAACTGTTCTGAATTTAAGTGGTGTCTTATGAAATCTAGGAATGAGTACTAAATATGGATAGTTAAAGTTAGTAGGAGTGAAATTTAGTAGTTTATAATAAGCACTAATCTTATGATTGTTAACAATAATGTCATCATTTGTTTTTTAGAAAGACTTATTTGATGAAATACAAGATGTAAGAAGATGGTGATAATAAGATTTGCATATGATTGCATAATTATGGAATTATCCTTTTAATCAGAATAAAATGCAGACTTGACACCAGAAAAAAATTACGACTCTCTCTTAAAAAAAAATAGTTATATTGAAAAAACTATATTTACAGGACAAATACATGACGACAGCACTCACAAAAAACATTTAATGCACCTTAATTTGATTCAAACATCTACGTCTTTTTTACTACCTTCTTGCGTCCACCACCTCATATCAGCACCAACACTCGAATAATGTTCTCAAGTTCCTCGAGTCACTTCAGTTTCTTCCTCGGAGCACGTCTGCCGCCGACAGTCACTTGTTCCGCGCATGCGTCAGCATCAATAGGCGGAGTTGTGATATCGATTCCTGGCGGTGCTTTTAGAAAACTAGCTTTGTCGGGTTTTGGGAAATGGGATCCCACAGCTCGGCCGTCCTTCTATTCATTCGTCCTCGAATGTATCCTGGACCGCTGGGAACAGCAACTGGATCACCTGGAAAGATAAAGAAAAAAAAACAGCAGCATCCGAAAAAAAAAGTCATCATTATTATATTATTTCTTGAAAAAATTCTTCTTATTCTTTTTTTTTACGTCTCTTTGTCGTTCTTTCTTCTTACGTCTTCCCTTTTCTTACGTCTTTCCGTCTTCTTTTTCTTTACATCTTTTCGTCTTCTATCACCTTACGTCTTTCCGTCTTCTTTTATCTTACATCTTTTCGTCTTCTTTTACCTTACATCTTTTCGTCTTCTTTTACCTTACGTCTTTTTTTTTTCGTTCCTTCGGAATTAATTTTGTCAAAATCGTTTAAAGTAAGTCCGGTGTGTCATAGTCGGGGTAGTGGCATTATCGGTGAAATTCTTCATCTTTTTTTTATGTCAAGCTTCATCCGTCCACGGCTTCATGTACTCGGCGCAAGTACTAGTGACCATTGGACCTTCATTAATTCCAACTTTCTTTACATCGTAGGTGTCGTTATTTTTTACTTTTATGACTTTGTAAGGACCTAAATATTTTGATTTTAACTTCAAACCTGGACCTTGTTGTGTGCGTTTTATAGCAACCATATTATTAAGCTTAAATTTGTTAGGCTTTTTTCGTCTGAGATTATAAGTTTTACGGTTCTCTTCTTGGACTTTTAAAATTTGTTTTTTAGCGTCTTTTCTCAATTCTTCACGATTATTAATAAAATCAGATTGTATTTCAGCGTTCAAAAGGCTAGTAATCTCGATGTTATTTTTTAACTTCATTTTAGTACCAAACATCAGGCCGAAAGGGGGTTGTATTAATACTTCTCTGAAAGGTCGAATTTATTACTTGTTGGACATCGCTTACATGTGTATACCACTTCGTAGGATTATCTACAGATAATTTAGACAAAACAGATATTATAACCGAATTTAGACGTTCGACTTGGCCGTTAGCTCTTGGTAACCCTGTGGTAATCGGGATATGTTTAATATTTTCTCTGACACAATAATCTTCAAAAGCTTTGGAGGTAAAGGCAGGACCTTTATCTGAGATTATGCGAAATGGACTTCCAAATACAGTTTTTTGGATTTCTAATTTAGAAATTACTTCTGCAGTGTCGGTAGATTTTGTGGGATGCAACCAAACAAATTTTGTGAATGCGTCAATGACTGAAAAAATGTTTGTAATTTTTATTCGTGCTCTCCAATGGACCTAAGGGATCAACATGGTACGTATGTAACGGAGTTTCTTCTTTTTCTATCGGGTGTAGCAAACCTTCTTTTTTACCAGATTTTCGATTTATTAAAATACAGGGAACACAATTTGATATACATTTCTCGATTTTTTGTTTAACTTTGGGGATGTAAAAATCATTCTCTAAATTTTTTTCTGTTCGTGCGACTGCGTAATGACTTTTTCGTGAGCAGCCTTAATTATATTCATTTGCATTTCATCTGGTACAACCAATAAATCATTACCATTAACACATTTATAAAGAACATCATTTTTAACTAAATAATCATCATAGGATTTTACTTTTAGAATTTCTTTTATGATTTTAATATGCTCGTCAGTTTCTTGAGCTTGGATAATTTTTAAAGTTAAGCTATCTTGGATTACCATACAAATAGGATATCTGCTTAAAGCATCAACATGCCTCATACTAGTACCGTGTCTATGCTCAATAGTATAATCGAAATAAGATAACATAATTGCCCATCTAGCTATTTTTGTACTCATTTCTTTTTTATCCATAGTCATTTTAAATGCATTACAGTCGGTTACTATTTTAAATGGAATACCTAGCACATATACTCTAAACTTTTTCATGGCTTCAATTACAGCTAAGACTTCTAATTCATAGCTAGTATACTTTCGTTCAGCTTCGGTTGTTTTTTTACTGGCGAAATAAGCTGGATGAAACTGATTATCTACTGGCGATTGTTGCATTAACACAGCTCCATAGCCTCATAGCTAACACAGCTCCATCACAATGGATTTCGGTCGCGCTTTTGGGATTGTAAATTGAAAGTACTGGTTCTGACGACAAAATGCGTTTGAGTTCGTTAAAAGCTCTCTGTTCTTCTACGTCAAACTTAAATTTAGAATCTTTTCTTAACAGGTCACTCAACGGTTTAGCTATAACCGAATAATTCCTTATAAACTTTTGAAAATGTCCTGTCAATCCTAAATAACCTTGAATATCTTTGGTACACTTTGGTTCGGGAAAATTTATTACTGCTTTTGTTTTCAGTGGGGAGGGACACAATTTACCATTTATGATTCTATACCCCAAAAAATCAATCTCACGCTTCAAAAAGTTGCATTTTTTAAGATTTAGTTCCAACCCGTATTCCGATGCAGTTTCAAGAACAAGTTTTAATTTTTCTAGACCTCCAGCTTTGTTTTTGGCGGGTATTATTAGGTCATCCATATAAATGACTACAGTGTGATCTTTTAATAGGTTTCGAAATACATTATAAATATATCTTTGAAAAACACTAGGGCTATTGGACAGCCCGAATGGACACTTTAAAAATTCGTACTGTCCTACATGAGTAACAAAGAGGTGTATTTCTGTGAGCCTTCTTCAACCTCTACATGAAAAAAACCGTTTTTTAAATCTATGGTTGTAAATACCTCAGCAGAATGTAATTGATCTATAACATCATCCATTACTGGTAATGGAAAATGTTCACGCACTGTCTTCTTGTTAAGACGTCTCTAAGCAATACAAAGTCTTATTGTGTTATCTTTTTTCTTAACTAACACAACCGGCGACGAAAAATTAGAAGAACTCTTCCGAATGATTCCCTGAGCTAGCCACTCCTCAATTTGGTCTTCAACTATTTTTTTCTCACATGGCGGTAATCTTCGAGGGGAAGAACAAACTGGGATTTCATCCGTTAAATTAATTTTCATTTTAACATCTACAGTTTTAGTTTTAATTGGCACATAATTCTCAATTAAAGAGGATAATTCCGAACGTAAATTTCTGTCAGCAATGTGACTTAAATCAATTTTGGGCTCATCTAGAACATTTACAATGTTAACTAAAAAGTCATTAGACTGAACTTCCGTTTTAAACAATTTCACTTCATTCTCAGAAATAGTTAATGTACCTTGATGAATAACATCAGTGCCAATAATTAAATCGAAATTAATGTAACTGTCATTAACGACAAAAATGCCAACTTTAAATTTCGAATTATCAACTTCAATTTCTGAATCGAAATAACCTTCTGGCTTAACTGAGATTTTCCCTAAGCCGGTCAAAGTGATACCCGTAGGTTGTAATTCCACAAAGTTCTTCAAATTATCATAAACACTTTTCTTTAACAGAGTCTTTTGACTACCAGTATCTATCAAGGAGGTTAAATGTAAAGAATAAAGCTTTACCTCTTTTAAAATTAAATCTTGGGATGTAATATTGTTAACTTGTGGCTGAGCGTTTTTAACATTTGTATCTTTCGATTTATAACTACACTGAAATGATTTGTGACCATAACCGTTACAAGAGAAACAAAGGGGCCCTTTATCTTTATTAACACAGTTAATGCTTTTATGATTATTCCCGCAACAATTATAACAGCGCATATTTGGCTTTACAGGCTTAAATCTGTTCTTAACTTCAACTTCGGATTTAATTTTAGGCTTAGCTCCTTCATGTTTATGAGATTTTGCATTTTCATATTCCGACCGTAACTTCTCATAGACTTTTAATTTTTGTTTAAATTCTAAAATCGATTGACATCCATACAATATTGATTTTCTAAAAACAGGGTCGGGTATCCCGTTTATAACATACTGCATCAACGCGGAATCCTCTATATTACCACGTGCACCTAACTGCTCCATGATTAAGAAATACTCTTCAAGCGTTTCATTTTCATGTAACTTCCGTTTATTTAACAAATGATGCAACTCCGCAGAATTATAAGTAGTGCTAAATTCAGCAATCAAAAGTTGTTTCAATTTCTCATATCAATTTATATGTAATTCGGTCTGAACCAACAATTTAGCTTTTCCTCTTAAGGATCTTTTTACAAAAATATACTTATGTAACTCGGAGAGATTAAATATACTAGTGACATCATCAAAATTGTTCAGCCATACATTTATATCCTGACATGCACTACCATCAAACGGAGGTACAACATTTTGTATATCACTAAAATTAATAGTTGATGGCACAAAACTTTGAACTGGAAATTGCTTGCTTTTATCCAAATTTGATGATTCCATATCATTACTTGCCGAACTATTATTTAAAGGTACTTCGTGTTCCGAATCTGTATCACTGTCGTTCTGAACATTAGCTTGTAGCAAGCTTAAATCCGATAAATAAGTAACTAATCGCGTCGTAAAATCAACCAAAGATCCTTCATTCGAAACGCAAAGTACATTACAAATTGTAATTAAATCATTCAGAGAAAAATCCGCTTGTCATTTCGTTATTTTGCTTTTAAATTCGGGACTATCGGTTTGATAACCAAAACCAGAAAATTCTCTGATTCTTTTTCTATTTGATCGATCACCTTCAGCATCGAAAAGAAATTTATGCAAAATCTTAATTTTGCTTGTTTTTTCATTTTTAATGGCAAGTTCCAGTTCAGGGATATCGATCAATTTCATCCTGAAATAAAAAAAAATGAATTATATACAATGTACTCACTACTAAAAACAATATCCACTTGAACACAGAATTCCGTACTTTTATTTTTATTTTTCCATCGGCGATTTCATAATACGCATCAGACTTGTGGGCGACAACGTCGAAATGTTAAAACATTCGTTCCTCTTCTGACACCAAAAATTATGGAATTATCCTTTTAATCAGAATAAAATGCAGACTTGACACCAGAAAAAAATTACGACTCTCTCTTAAAAAAAATAGTTATATTGAAAAAACTATATTTACAGGACAAATACATGACGACAGCACTCACAAAAAACACTTAATGCACCTTAATTTGATTCAAACATCTACGTCTTTTTTACTACCTTCTTGCGTCCACCACCTCATATCAGCACCAACACTCGAATAATGTTCTCAAGTTCCTCGAGTCACTTCAGTTTCTTCCTCGGAGCACGTCTGCCGCCGACAGTCACTTGTTACACGCATGCGTCAGCATCAATAGGCGGAGTTGTGATATCGACTCCTGGCGGTGCTTTTAGAAAACTAGCTTTGTCGGGTTTTGGGAAATGGGATCCCACAGCTATTGCATAATTATTAGTGGATTTGTCAATATATGTGATTACTGTGGAGCTCTCGTATCTTGGCAGATGACCTTAGGAGAATCTATTTCTGACCAGGGGTTTCAGGGTCAAAGGTTGCCAAGTACACGTGCGTAATTGGCGAACGGACAATCCGCCAAATCCCGGAAATAGGGATTTGCACCACCAGTAGAAGTTTACTCTTTTATCTGTGAATTTCTAAGAAGTAGGAAATAACTGTAAAATGTATATTCCTTGTTCCATGGTGATTTTACTATTTCAGATCGTAGCTTGTATTTGAGCTTGATCTTGCTCTTTGTCTTTTAAATTATTATTATCGATCTTTGTCAACTATATTCGCCTTGACAAAATGCCTCGGAAAAAGAAAATTATTCATTCCAAGAAGCGAAATGGGATTTTAAAAGTGGTGAAATTTTTTGAGGAGGAAAGGAACATTCTTTTAAAATTTCTCGCTTGCATTTTAACATTTTTAAATGATTTTTCCCTAGAATAGCTGAGGTCGATCTATAAACGGGTTACTTTTCGATTTTCATAAAGTTTTAGTATAAAGATTTTTAGATTTCTTTTATAATACATAAAGTTACTTTCACTTTCGGAGTCGGTTCTGAAAGTGAAAGTGCACTCATTATTAAAAAAAGCACCCTAAATCGAAAAAGTAAAAACTAGCCCGGTTAGAGATCAACCTCAGCTATTCTACAATATAAAAAAAAAAGAAAAGAAAGAAAGAAAGAAAAAGAAAAGAAAAAAGGAAAAAAAATCATTTAAAAATATAAGTGATACATTTGTAGTGAATGCTCTCATAGGTTTAACATTAACATCCCTAGTGTACATTCTTAAAATATAATATAAGGTTTTATAATAACTTAATTTAATACTGCAACCATGCAGAGTCACATCAAGTGTAGTTCAGGTGGTCACTCAGCACTAGGCGTAAAATCTGATAAACGCTCAAGTTATTCCTATCAATGCACCATCGATTGATTAAATAAACAAATAATTCAAAAAGCCAATGCCATTAATTAAACATTAAATCCCCCCCCCCCCCTCCTCCCTATTTCTTAAAGGTACTATGGAAAAGCCAATAAAAAATATCGGAATTAATCAGTTATCCGTTTCTGATACTTATATATATAATTTTTTCTTTTTTTTAATATCGAAATCTATAGTTAAAAATATCTCAATATGCATGAATGGAATAAATGTAAAATAGAATAAATAGAGATAATAAAATAAAATTAGAAGGAAATGAATTCATTCTCTAATTAATCTTAGGGAAAGTGTATGAAATTTCGAGCTCTTCAAAGGCATTTATATGATCCTATATATAAAAATAAAAATATGCAAACTGGGAGCATAACAAATTTTATCTACTTTAAAATGAGATAAAGAGATGGTTAATTGTACATGTGTTTAATTATCGTAAGTGAATTTTTCCCTTAATTAATGCATTTATTCTTCTTTAAATGTTACGTGATTAAAGTCACGTGTAATAGCTATTAATTTATATAAATGTCTAACATTTTAAATTTAGTTAGAAAAAAAAAAGAGATTTATATACACAATGCACACATCCTAACATAATGTAGGCATTTTTAAAAAATTCAGAAGCATCTTTTTAATTATAAAATCATCAATAAATTCATATCTAAAATATTATGAAATGATCCGCATTAATTCTTATATATAAAGAATTGTCATTGTTGAAAATATGTCTAGGTGCTTTTACACTTCATTCCGATAATTAGTATCATTATTTTTTATTATCAGAAGCATCGTTTAAGTTTTTAAATATCATAATTATTAATAAAATTATTGCTATTAGAAACGACCTCAGTTAAACATTACATTTATTTAAAAAAAAAAAAAAAAAGAAAAAAGAATCCGCTTATGGTTGTCACTATTTTAGGCTAACGCGCCAATTATGGATGCTATTCTCTCCAGTACGTTACAACCTTTTGCCGATTATCCAGAATAGAATCGTCCGAATCTCCGCGCGTGAAATGCCAAGATACCGGAGCTTAACAGTACATAGTCTTTTTGAATATTTTTAACCTGTTGGAAAATGTGTTTGGTATTGACTTTAACAAAATTTGATACATTTGCCTGAAGAGCATCACTTAACTTTTCTATAACCAGTATTTTCCATTGATTAAAATATGCAATAAGTTTATTGTAATAAATAGAAATTTTATATATAAATAAATTAATATCATATGTAAATTGCTTTAGAATTGAATTTAAATTAAGTTTGGATGGAAGTCTATATTTAGTACCATATCCCATTAATTTTCTTAATGTAAAATCATTTACAATATTAAAATTACCCGTAATAATATGACCATGATCTTTATTAATGTATTGCTTTAATGAGGGGTCGTTACATTTACAAGGGAAAGTACTTGTAGCAGATGTATTTTTTGAAAAAGAATTATAATTAAAAATCTTTCTTCCTAAAGGAATTGGATATTTAAATGTTCTAGATATTTGAATATTGTTAATAGAAAATTTACAGTGTTTGTCATTTATAATAGAATTAATATTAATTTTATTGTATATTTGATTTGTATAAGTAATTAGCATTTGTGTATTTGTATTTTTAAGTTTAGGTTTTTTTTTTTGTAAATTAATGTTAAATTGATTGACTCTAGTCATAATAAGATCAAAAAATATATCTGAGAAATGTATCCAGAAAGACTAAGAAATATATTTAAATATTGTTCAAGCTTTTTCTTTTTTATTGCAAAGATATATTTACGAACTAAAATCCAATTGTAATCAATTAAATATTTATTATGAAGGTTATTTAACTGTTTAAATATATTATTTTTAGAAATATTAATTGATGAAGAACATCTACCGCGTTTGTTACGTGTTGTTCTGCGATTTAAACTATGATTGAGTGTAGGATAAATTGGATTATAATCAGTTATATTATTAATGGATGAAAAAAACTTTAATATTCCGATTGAATACTTCAGTATTTAGCCCGTATGGATAAACTGTATTATAAAATTGTATGACTGAAGACTCCAGAAATAAACGTTCTGATATATGTTTTTTTGGATTTTTAATATTGATGGTGTTGTATTTTTAAAATAATGTTTGTGGAAATGGTGAATTTCAGCAGTAGATTGTTTATTCTTAGACTTATTTTTAATCGAATCTGAGCGATGTTGGTTAATACGTTTATGTAGTGGACCAGATGTTTGTCCAATATACTGCATATTACATAGATTACATTTTATACTATATACTACATTAAATGCTTTACAAAATGAAGATAAACACGGATCCGAAACAATTTGTGATTGTGAAGCATAGGGACATGTCTTGGATCTCTTATCCAAACATTTTCTGAATAATAGTGGTGGTGGAGGCGAATAAAATAGGTGACTGAGTGTCGGTCCAGGAACATCCCTATTAATATTCCTGTACCGGGCACTACACTGCGAAGACGCAAAGTGTATTTTGCCAGGAATGAAAAATTTACTAAGAAGCGCCATTGTATTTGTTTTATGAGACATATAATAAAATAAAATAACAATAATTAAAGATAGAAAGATTAAGTAAGCTATGTAATATGAAACTAGATTAATAAGGATTTTTCTTGATTATAAATAGAAATATCTACATTATGTACAATAAGATAAATAAAACAAACGAATAGCATAATCCACAATAAAATAATATTAACACCAATACCTTGCAAAGACATTCCCATAATAATCATCGTACATGTTTCATATCAGAACATAATACTCACTTCAAAATTGCAGAACAAAATGTAAATATACTAAATGTTATACAAACCTAATAAAAGCCGAATTACATACTTATAATGTATCCTAAAGAGAAATACTTTGAATGCAACATCTATATTGCAAAAGTATATTATTGTAAATTATAATACATACCTTAAATTGGTGAGACAAATATTATTAAAACATTTTTTAATACAAATTAATTGCTAACTAATTAACATCAGTGATATGATCATGTTGAAATGAAATTAAATATATACCAATAAAGATGACAAACATGTAGCATAAAATGGAATTTCTTAGAATTAGGTATCAAGTAAATACAATAGTAGAAATCATATGATAACACACTAAGTTTTTTGCGCAATTGCATCAATAAACCCAGCGCATAAAAAATATTTAAAAAATAGTTTGCTAACGTTGTAAAACATTTAGCTAACATAAATTATATATTTATAAAATATATAAAAGATACCATTTAAAAGAAATTGTGTTTCAGAAAGAATTATTGCGATTATAAATGGAAATAAAATAACAAATAGTGAGTGTGTAGGCCTTGTTTTAACAAGGGCGAAATGAAAATTTGTTGAAAATTATGTCTTTAGAAAAATGTTTGAGCTTTCTGAAAGAAAGTGCAGGTTTTTTTTTTTTTTTTTTTTTTTTTTTTTAAACACGAGGTCTTTATCATCAGTGGAAATATTTCACTTTGTATATAAAATTAGGATATAAGTTTTTACTCACTGTTATACTGTTTTGAACACTCAGTCTTTCCGTAAAATGATCGGAAATTTGAGTGGAGTAACTCCGATTTTTTTTCATTCTATAATTCAAAAAGTCCTTCCGGCCAGTGCCGGGAGGAAGAGGTAGCTTTCATATTCCTTATTTTTAAAAAGCAAGCTTATATTATTCAAACACACGAAGCTCAATTTAGTGGAAACCAATTATAGGAGATTCAATAAAAAATTTTATCAATACTAGATCCTTATGAATGAGAATTTCGCGAAATTAGTCAGCTTTATCCATGCTGCTTTTATTTAAAGTAACTTATATTTTGTTGCCAAATTCGGCGATATCTTGAAGTTCCTGCCATTTTAAGACAACATGGTGTATGAGGCTAACCGGTGAACTTGGTCGAGACCTTAGTAAATCCTGTGCACATGCTCACTCACATCGGAAACGGTTGATATATACAAGTGCTGTCGCAGGCAAAAAATCAGATTTTTCAAAATGTCACCACATTAGAAATTGAAACTGCTGTATCTGAGACATTTCTTAAGATAAAGACAAAACAAAAAATGCTCCGGAATTCTTATATAAAAGTCAAATACTTAAGAAAAAACCTATTTCAATTTCAATTTTTTTTCACCTCACTTTAAATATAAACTTTTTTTAATTTTTAAACAAGATGGCTGATGAAGCTGGCCAGCGAACTTGGTTAAGACATTACAATATACTATCCACATGCTTTCTTACATCGAAATAGGTTAATAAATACGCGTGTTATCACGTGACAGATATCAGATCGTTTCAAAATGTCAGCCATGCTAGAAATTCAAAGTGCTATAATTCAACCATTTTTAAAGATATAGACGAAACAAAAACTGCTCCGGAATCTTTGTATTAAGGTCAAACACATACAAAAAAATCTTTTTCATTTTCTAATTTTTTGGTACCTTATTTTAAATTTTAAATTTTTAAAAAAGTTTTAAATGGCCGCCATTTTGAAACAAGATGGCGGATGAAGCTGGCGAACGAACTTGGTCGAGACATTAGTACGTATTATGTATACACCAAGGTACATCCAAATCGGCCAAATACGCCTGTTATCGCGTGACAAAAATCAGGTCGTTTCAAAATGTCAGCCACGCTGGGAATTCAAAGTGCTATAACTCAGCCATTTTTAAAAATATAGACGAAACAAAAACTATTCCGGAATCTTTGTATCAAGGTCAAACACATAAGAAAAAAATATTTTTCAATTTTCAATTTTTGGTACCACATTTCAAATTTTAAATTTTTAAATTTTTTTAATGGCCGCCATTTTGAAACAAGATGGCGGATGAAGCTGGCCAACGAATTTGGTCGAGACATTGGTATGTACTATGTACACATCAAGGTACATCCAAATCGGTTCATAAATACGCCTGTTATCGCGTGACAAAAATCAGGTCGTTTCAAAATGTCAGCCACGTTAGAAATTCAAAGTGCTATAACTCTGCCATTTTTAAGATATAGACAAAACAAAAACTGCTCCGGAATCTTTGTATCAAGGTCAAACACATAAGAAAAAAATATTTTTTAATTTTCAATATTTTGGTACCTTATTTCAAAATTTAAATTAAAAAAAAAATTTAAATAGCCGCCATTTTGAAACAAGATGGCGGATGAAGCTGGCCAACGAACTCGGTCGAGACATTGATACATATTATGTATACACCAAGGTGCATCCAAATCGATTCATAAATGCGCCTGTTATCGCGTGACAAAAATCAGGTCGTTTCAAAATGTCAGCCACGCTAGAAATTCAAAGTGCTATAACTCAGCCATTTTTTAAGATATAGACGAAACAAAAAATGCTCCGAAATCTTTGTCGCAAGGTTAAACACGTAAGAAAAAAAAAAATTCAATTTTCAATTTTTTTGGTACCACATTTCAAATTTTAAGTTAAAAAAATTTTTTAAATGGCCGCCATTTTGAAACAAGATAGCGGATGAAGCTGGCCAACGAACTCGGTTGAGACATTGGTATGTACTATGTACACACCGAGTTTCTTTCAAATCGGTTCATAAATACGAGAGTTACAGTGTGACAAAGATCATATATATATATATATATATATATATATATATATATATATATATACATATATATATATATATATATATATATATATATATATATATATATATATATATATATATATACAGGGTGTCCGAAAAGTCTGGAAACGGTCAAATAACTCGAGAAATACAAAGCAGATTGAAAAACGAAAATATACGCGTTAAATATTTTAAAAAAAGCTACTCAGTGATACCAAATTTGACCCTCGCAACCGAACCCCCGGGGGTCAGAGGGGGTAGAGAACTTTGAAATCTTGAATGATAACCCCCATTTTTTATTGCAGATTCGGATTCTACGGACAAAAATACGTAACTTTTGTATTTAACATTTGTTTCTAATATTCGTTGATCACGGTGTAATCGAGCAATTAAAACACATGCTTATTTTGGTTTTCCCAACCAGGTTTTGACATCTCGAAATCTGATTGGACAAAACTTTCATGGTCAAAGTAGCCGTCTTTTGCGGGAATAGTGTTTCTCGATAACCATCAGTGGTGGTTGTTTCGATGACTCTTTATATGCTTTTCCCATAAAAATTAATAGAAATATATTAAATTACTACTGTATTTGCATATTTTTTTATCCAGTCATTCATTTCAAAATAATAACCTGCGTATTTTGATTTTTTTAACGTGTAAATATACACCTTCCCTCCCGGACAGAAAAAGGATAAACTTCATTATTTGGGGGCGGAGTGTGCAGATATTCTGCGTTTTGATGGCTTGTGCTGTTTTTTTTAAAAAATATAATCTAATTCAGGAGGCTGATGCTGGTGTACAGCTTTTAAAAATTATTACTATAAAACAAAATATAGGACAAAATATTTAAAAAAAAAAAAGATATAAAACTTTTTATGCTGTATGGGGAAGTAGCGTAAATTTCAGTGGGGGTGGAGATATTTTGATGATTGATTAGTTACTGTAACTCCAAAATATCAAGTCGGGCAACGTACAGTTGAAAATTTTTATGACAAAATTTACGCAACTCAAAAATAGTTGGTTACTATTACTGTAATGCATTTTTTTTTTTTTTTTTTTTTTTTTTTTTTTTTTTTTTTTTGTAAAATTAAGAAATATAAACAGGAGATGAAAGTTTAATATAAAATAGAACTTAGTACCATGTTTACGTCGCAGTAATTAGGACAGTTGAAAAATATAGCTAACTACATTAAAAAAAAATCGTATATCTCTATAGTTTGCAGTTTTCAAAGACTACCGAAAAATGCACTCGAACTGTTAGAAAATTCACTCGCCAGTGGCGAGTAAAGAGGTGCTTTTCCCCAGGCCTGTATATATGGATATATATATATATATCAACTTTTGAACGGAGGGTGGTTTTGGTGTCTGGGGATCATGATCGATGAAAATATACCAAATTTTTTTGAAATCTCTTTCCTCCGAACGGCTGCAATAAGTAGCTTTTTATAATGAAAGCTACCTAAAATTTATTTACTATCGAGTGGTGGTGGTATGTGTGTGTGTGTGGGGGGGGGGCGCAAAGCCTGATTACTGCCTAAGCAAACTCACATTATTCATACTATTATTCACGTTTCGTTTAATATTCCTTTCAAAACACTTTATCCTTTTGAAAAATCTGTTAGTTCCACACTTCGCAACCAGGGGGCGCACTCTATTCTATACAAACCTCTATCCGAACGGAACTCCGTTTTACAACCTATTAGTAGATATATTAGTCGAAGGGATCAGGCCCATAGCACCCGAGATAGGTATTCGCCCCTAGCGGTAAAAAGTAGAACTGAAAGATGTAAGGTTATGCGCATAATATGAAAGAGTGGTCAAAGGGGTGTCGGCAAAAGTTAAAAAAGTATCCACCGGGTGCAATGGGGGGAGGTTAGAAAAGTTAGAGCCCGGATGGGTAAATAATATAAGACTTTTTGAAAATTTTATGATTTTTCGTGTGATCGCAAGTGTTCTGCTATAAGTATGCAAAATTTCAAGTCTTCAACTTAAATAGGTGTTCAGTTAAAAAAAAAAAAGCTTAAAATACACAAGTTAGAGCCCAGAAGGGTAAATATAGGACTTTTTCAAAATTTTATGATTTGTCGTTTGATGTGAGGTGTTTAGCTATAAGTATGCGAAATTTCAAGTCTCAAACATATATAGTTTCTGAGAACGGGCTCTGTGACGGACAGACAGACAGAGGAGCAAGACGAATAGGGTTTCGTCAGATGAACGAAACCCTAAAAAGTAACTTCAAAATTTTCGTTTTCTTGGTTTTTCGTTTGTAAAATTGTCAATAATTTTCTTCAGTTTGTTAAACTATTCTTCTTCTTTTTTTTTTTTTTAAATTCAAATCGTAAAATAAATAAATGGCTAAGATAATGCCTTCGCATAATAAATATAGGTTTATCAATGCTTGTTTTGCTACCATTATTTCCGTACAGTAATCCCCATGATAATTTTCTGTAAATTTTCAATAAAAATATACCAGGAAGATTATCGTATGGAAATAAAAGTAGCCAATAAAGTGACCGATGCGAGCCCTGTAAATCAGTTTTGATTTGTTTAAGATTCGAAAATCTTTAACTAAAATCTACGGAAAAGTTACAGAAAAAAAAAAAATCAGGCATGCTGAAACGGTGTTGAAGAACTTACTTGAGGCTACAATATGTTATGAATTAAAATTAAAACTTCTTTAATAGAAGTAATTTATTTTAGCTGTGTATAAAAACATGTTTTAAATCGAAATAGTTGAGGTTAAACACAAGGTAAAATATTATAGGCATATGCTTATTGTAACAAGATTCATCTATATAATATCTGACTAATAACGAAAAAATATTTAAATTTTCCAAATCTTTATTTCGCTCTTTCTAATTTTGCGCCCTTAAGATTCGTGCGCCTGGAGCAGTTTGCTCCAACTGCTTCTCGGTAGCTACGCCCCTGCAAGCAACAGTTATTAACCCTTTTGGGAGCATCGGGTGCATATATGCGCCTTCAAAATATACATACAGAATTTGTTTTACGCACCAGTAAGAAAGTAAAGTGACATTTCCGTATTAAATCAGACTTTTTTCGTGATTATTAATATAAAGAGAAAATTTTGAATAAAAGTGGTGTCAATCGATTAAATTATGTGTAAGAGCGGATGGTCCCGAAGGGTTAAAGAAGTCTAGGTATAACGAATTATTTCCCCAATTCCTCTAACTTCATTATAAGCGGTTTTGTAAATCATATTTTTATGTATAAATGATTATCATTATGTATAAATAATTATGTTTTAATTGTCTTATAAAATTTTCGAAAAAAATTAAATTTAAGTTACCATGTCAATAAATTGTTATAAATGACATTAAGTATTTTGATTGGTAATTTAATACTCTCATGTTTATCTTCGAACAAAATGATCTCTTAGAATTTAACCTTCTCATGTACGAACTATTTTTAAGTGGGTAAAACATATCTTATACTTAAAGTATATTTAAAATGTATTATTAAGAACAAATAACGTTAATTTTTTTAAAAAATCTTATATTTATTACAAACTTACCAAATGATCTCAATATAACGTTTACAGGCGTTAAAAAATATTATTAAGTTCCTTTGAATTTAACTTGAGCTCCCGTAAGTTGCGGAGTGGAACGAAGAAAACGAACAAATTAGCAATTCTGAAGCTTTTGAATGTTTTGCAAAAGGTTTGGCATGGCTGGAGCAGCAAAAAGACTGTGATACTGATGAACTAATAATATATAAAAAAACTCTGTGGTAGAGCTTCAAAGCGAAGGCAATCGAAACCGCGACAAATAAAACATTTTTTCAAACCCTTGTGATATATGTAAAAGGTGGGACTTAATTTCAAAATTAAAATTCTGGTAATTTATTCTTGTTTCTAGTTTGCTATTGCTTTATTTTTATTAAGCACTTGTTACAATAATAAGAAATATTGCATATATTTCTCCTTAAGCTTAAAATTGAAGCATTCTCGATTATCCGAAAATTTCGATTTTTCGAAAGAGGGTCGGTCCCAATTACTTCGGATAATCGAGGTTCTACTGTACTAGCTTTTTTGTGATAATTTCAAGTCTTACTAAAAAGAAGAAAAAAAAAGAAGTAAAAAAGAAAAGGTCATGCTTTTGTTTTTATAACCAGACAATCTTCTCTTGTGCAGAACGGGGAAAATATGGCAAAGACGAATTTTCCAATTGGATGTTCAAAGAGGAAATCTGCTGTGTATTGGTGTATTTCACAAGCTATAATAGAACTTTACATGAAGTTCATTTGTGATACCGGAATTAAAATAACATATGCACAGTTCGTTGGGGTCATATTTTACTGCAGCCTCACAAGAGGTTGTCATGCATGAGAGGATTAAATGCACATTAATTTTTAATATTTTAAGTACATTAATTCTGAGTAGTTTTAGTTATTATTTGCTATTCGTTTTCAGCATTGCATGTTTAACGTGTCAATTTTTTTCCGTTTATTCATTATAATAACTGATGAGAGAAAAAATAAATCCCAAGGAGAAAAAAACCGCAAATAATAATGATTAAATAATAATTTAATACGAACATTTTAAAACTGAAAATAAGAAAGAAAAATCATGCGTCCAGCATAGATTATGTAACACTTTCCAACACATTCAGAACACTGCAACAAAACTTCACAGTTTATTAAGGTGAAAGATGATGTCTAAATCAACAATTTGAAAAAAGCATAACACATTTGAAAATCTAATTTCTGCTGTTACCATAAAATGTCGGAAAAATATCAGATATTTTTGTGTGTGCAGCCCCGTATATGATCTATAGATTTGTATGTATAGTACTGTATAGTATGTATAGTATGTATAGTAGTTATATGCTAAAAGTTTGTTCAGTGAAACGAATAACACAGTTGAAAATTTCCATTCAGCAATTTCCGTGAATAAAAGGAAATGTACTTGAGAACTTTTTGTGCAGCCCTGTATATGATGTATAGAATTTATACACACCAAGTAATATTAAAAAAAAAAAAAAATAGTTCAGTTTAAAAATGCGTACCAGAACTGAAAATGCACTTTCAGAAATTACTGTATATAGGCTTCAACAGTTCATTTATTTTTCATTTTTTTCTGAAGCCAAATTCTTTTGTGTGTCCCTTTAGACTTTTTTTCCCCATGGGCCGTAATGTAACAGAATTTTTTTGAGTATCTCTGTAAATGAGCTGTATATGCTACACACCTCATTTTAAATAAAAAACATGATACAAATAACATATATCAATGAAATATATAATGAACACAAATAACATATATCAATTTCATGACAATCTGACTGTACTTACGCGAGTTAGAGCAGGGACAGACGGCAGACAGACAAACAGAAGTCATAAACACTTTTAAACTATGTTGGCAAGTGTTAATGAGCCTGCTTTTGATCTGCCATTTAACAGATAAAATTTTATATGTTTAATTTACAATGTTCGAATATCATAGTTTGCAAAATAAGTAAATTTTACTTAATAGCACAAATGTTTCAGTTTAAAAAATTATTGTTAAAAATTAAAATTGTAAGAGCGGATGGTCCCGAAGGGTTAAAGAAGTCTAGGTATAACGAATTATTTCCCCAATTCCTCTAACTTCATTATAAGCGGTTTTGTAAATCATATTTTTATGTATAAATGATTATCATTATGTATAAATAATTATGTTTTAATTGTCTTATAAAAATTTCGAAAAAAATTAAATTTAAGTTACCATGTCAATAAATTGTTATAAATGACATTAAGTATTTTGATTGGTAATTTAATACTCTCATGTTTATCTTCGAACAAAATGATCTCTTAGAATTTAACCTTCTAATGTACGAATTATTTTTAAGTGGGTAAATCATATCTTATACTTAAAGTATATTTAAAATATATTATTAAGAACAAATAACGTTAATTTTTTAAAAAAATCTTATATTTATTACAAACTTACCAAATGACCTCAATATAACGTTTACAGGCGTTAAAAAATATTATTAAGTTCCTTTGAATTTAACTTGAGCTCCCGTAAGTTGCGGAGTGGAACGAAGAAAACGAACAAATTAGCAATTCTGAAGCTTTTGAATGTTTTGCAAAAGGTTTGGCATGGCTGGAGCAGCAAAAAGACTGTGATACTGATGAACTAATAATATATAAAAAAACTCTGTGGTAGAGCTTCAAAGTGAAGGCAATCGAAACCGCGACAAATAAAACATTTTTTCAAACCATTGTGATATATGTAAAAGGTGGGACTTAATTTCAAAATTAAAATTCTGGTAATTTATTCTTGTTTCTAGTTTGCTATTGCTTTATTTTTATTAAGTACTTGTTACAATAATAAGAAATATTGCATATATTTCTCCTTAAGCTTAAAATTGAAGCATTCTCGATTATCCGAAAATTTCGATTTTTCGAAAGAGGATCGGCCCCAATTACTTCGGATAATCGAGGTTCTACTGTACCAGCTTTTTTGTGATAATTTCAAGTCTTACTAAAAAGAAGAAAAAAAAAGAAGTAAAAAAGAAAAGGTCATGCTTTTGTTTTTATAAGCAGACAATCTTCTCTTGTGCAGAACGGGGAAAATATGGCAAAGACGAATTTTCCAATTGGATATTCAAAGAGGAAATCTGCTGTGTATTGGTGTATTTCACAAGCTATAATAGAACTTTACATGAAGTTCATTTGTGATACCGGAATTAAAATAACATATGCACAATTCGCTGGGGTCATATTTTACTGCAGCCTCACAAGAGGTTGTCATGCATGAGAGGATTAAATGCACATTAATTTTTAATATTTTAAGTACATTAATTCTGAGTAGTTTTAGTTATTATTTGCTATTCGTTTTCAGCATTGCATGTTTAACGTGTCAATTTTTTCCGTTTATTCATTATAATAACTGATGAGAGAAAAAATAAATCCCAAGGAGAAAAAAACCGCAAATAATAATGATTAAATAATAATATAATACGAACATTTTAAAACTGAAAATAAGAAAGAAAAATCATGCGTCCAGCATAGATTATGTAACACTTTCCAACGCATTCAGAACACTGCAACAAAACTTCACAGTTTATTAAGGTGAAAGATGATGTCTAAATCAACAATTTGAAAAAACATAACACATTTGAAAATCTAATTTCTGCTGTTACCATAAAATGCCGGAAAAATATCAGATTTTTTTTTTGTGTGTGCAGCCCCGTATATGATATATAGATTTGTATGTATAGTACTGCATAGTATGTATAGTATGTATAGTAGTTACATGCTAAAAGTTTGTTCAGTGAAACGAATAACACAGTTGAAAATTTCCATTCAGCAATTTCCGTGAATAAAAGGAAATGTACTTGAGAACTTTTTGTGCTGCCCTGTATATGATGTATAGAATTTATACACACCAAGTAATATTAAAAAAAAAAAATAGTTCAGTTTAAAAATGCGTACCAGAACTGAAAATGCACTTTCAGCAATTACTGTACATAGGCTTCAACAGTTCATTTATTTTTCATTTTTTTTCTGAAGTCAAATTCTTTTGTGTGTCCCTTTAGACTTTTTTTCCCCATGGGCCGTAATGTAACAGAATTTTTTTGAGTATCTCTGTAAATGAGCTGTATATGCTACACACCTCATTTTAAATAAAAAACATGATACAAATAACATATATCAATGAAATATATAATGAACACAAATAACATATATCAATTTCATGACAATCTGACTGTACTTACGCGAGTTAGAGCAGGGACAGACGGCAGACAGACAAACAGAAGTCATAAACACTTTTAAACTATGTTGGCAAGTGTTAATGAGCCTGCTTTTGATCTGCCATTTAACAGATAAAATTTTATATGTTTAATTTACAATGTTCGAATATCATAGTTTGCAAAATAAGTAAATTTTACTTAATAGCACAAATGTTTCAGTTTAAAAAATTATTGTTAAAAATTAAAATCCATGGGAATTTTATTTACTTTTAAAGGATTAAAATTTAACTTTTCAAATTTTAAAAAATAAAGAAAAATGAAAAAGTACTAATAATAATTCGCGCAAGAAGAATGCATTGTTTAGGCCATCTTATCAGAATGAGGGATGAGCGAAGCACAAAGAAGATTTATAGTGGTAATTTAATTGGGAAAAGAAAGATTGGTAGACCCAGGAAGAGATTGATAGAAGAGGTAGAGAAAGATCTCGTACAAAATCAAATTATAAATTATAAAGTTAAGGCCAGAGATCGGAAGATCTGGAGAAGTGTATTGAGGGAGGTCAAAATCCTACATTGATTGTAGCACCATTGTGTGTATATGTATGTAATAATTCGCGCTGAGCGAAATACATTTTGTGTAAACTCTGATTTTATTTGCTAAAAATGCAGATAATTGTACAGTTTTTATGTTTTTAGAGTATGCTTAAAACTCGAGAAGTATTATTGTATTGCGCCTCAATAATGTTAGTCAATTTCAGTATGTTTGTAGTAGTATAACATTACCGAAATACACTGCAAACGATTTTTCGCCGTAGACCCATATAATGTAACGAAATTATTTTGTATGTCTCTGCAAACGAACTACAAATGCTACTCATTCCATTTTCAATAGTCCTATGGTAAATCTCAATAATATATACCAAGCTCATGGTAATTCAAGCATATTTACGCGAGTTATAGCGAGCCGGCGTAGACAGACAGGGCCAGACAAATCATAAACTTTTTTAAGTATGTTGGAAAGCATTAAAAGGGAAACAATGGCGTAATTTCCTTGTTCCATAAGATTCCGCCATTAATTTACTTGAGAAAACAACTTTAATGATAAAAATTGATACTTTTTAAAATATAATTAGCAGATTCTCCTACATAAATAGGGGTAAAAGAATAATACAATGCCTATATTTAATTCAATAAATTCACTGTTTTGATAAATAATCCTCGTTCTTATTCTATAAATGGAATCGCTTTTATCAGGAAAACATATTACACTACTGATTTTTTTCGGAATGACATACTATCTAAAAGATATTGTTCGTTTTATTGCAAACGGCAACTAAGCACTAACGTCAAATGAATTAAATAAAATTAATTTCGAAAGTTTTTGTTTCCTTCTATGAATAAAAATGTTATAATAATAAACTTGAAAGACAAAAGTAATCAAAATAGTATATTTTTGGAACTTAAAAATTAGGTATACATTGAAATGAATATTACAGATACTGGACACTCATGCAATCTTCCGATTTGTGACATTACTACTAAAACAAAACGCAAAACTAAATTATATGCATTCTTTTTGTCTCACTGGCTATCAAAGCCTGACAGAATGGGCCCGCAGGTTCTGTATGTATCGTATGCATGTATATACTTAACGCGATAACTCTTGATAGAAATATCCGATTTGCTTCAAATTTTGGATATAGGTTCATTCTGATAAGGCGCTTTCCTGATTACTTTTGGTAGTTCATTGGTTAAGTATAAAGGGGGAACGGGGGAAGCCCCCCCCCCCCTTAATTTAGATAAATGGGTTTTTCATGCAGAAATATCCGATTTGGTCCAGATTTGGTATACCGGTTTATTCTGATAAGGTGCTTCCCTGATTAGATTTGGAGATTCATTGGTTAAATATAAAAGCGGGGAATGGGGGCTAATCCCCCCTTAATTTAGATAAATGGGTTTTTTTATCCAGAATTATTGAATTTGCTTCAAATGTGGTGGACCGGTTTATCCTGATAAGAGTTTCCCTGATTAGATTTAGAGGTTCATTGGTTAAGTACACAGGGGGGAAATGGGGGAGTTAATCGCCCCCCTTAATTTAGCTAAATGGGCTTTTTTGGTGATTTTTTTTATTTTTCGAGGGGCATTATTCTTTGAAATAAGATTATAATATACTATTAGTATGAATAGCCTGTGAGCTAAATGTCGCCAGTTTAACTGAGCCCTTTTTTTATTAGTACTGTTTTGTGCGGCTGGTTTTAATATGTCCAAGCTTGAGTACTAATAATGAAACAAATCTGGTTTTACAACGGAAATTTTGGAAAGAAAATCGCACGAAAAATCCAATCTACAAATCTTAAACGTTACAAAGTAGAAACAAGCGAAAATTTATGAAAATATCAATAATTTTTTGATTCTATAATTTACAAATTAATAACGACAGCTTAACGCGTTTAAAAGAATAAAAATGAAATTAAATTTAAAAAATACAAAAACCCGAGCGAACTAATTAAATATTTCTCATCAATGTGAAACTATTTTTTATATTACTTACCTATTTTTTTTATTTACTTGTATTGATGACTTTTAAGTTGAGTTTAATTGTTAGTTCCTATCTATAAAACTGTTTTGATGAGGCCTATAGATGTCTATGAAGGTTAGAGTTGTAGTAAAGCTAGAGATCCTACATACACAACTTCCAGGTTGTGTAATATTCAAACGGAGCTTCTGACTGTAAAATAGTCAATGAAACATCGGCTTCATTTTGAAAGACCTATCCAATGATATGCCACTCAATATGGTGCTTAAAATTTTTTTTCTCCTCTACCGCCATTTTGTATTTTACGGCCGCCATTTTGAACTTATAAAAACAAAAACTAGCCTATAACCATTGGGCGGTTAAGACGAATCGTTAGAGACCTCATTCATTAAAATCCATTCAGCCGTTGGGATGTTTCGAGGGTATAAAGAAATCCACATACCCAGATACGCGTGAAACACATAACCCTTCTTAGCAGTCGGGTAAAAAACGCCGTGTGTAAGGAAATTTTCAATATTTTATAGAGAATAAAAATTCTGGCGTCAAGAAAAGTTATTTTTACGTTTAACAGATTATGTCTATTTACAGACGTAGATTAGAAAATAGTATCGATGGTTTATAAAAGTATAAAAAAAGTTACAATAACATTATTTTTAGGCAAGTTAGATAGCAGATACACTGACAGGAAAGAGCAACAAACGGACGGAATATAACTAAAATTTAAGTTGGATGATTATTAACTTAATTAAAATGTATTTAGAAAAAATGACTCCCAGACGATAATATCTTTGATTTTTTTTAAAAAAGAATTTTAAACGAAACATAAAAGTTATAATTCTTTCGCAAGTTTGTTCCACAAATCCAAAGCATTCAAGTTCGCCAAAGTCTCCTAAATATAATTTTTCTTTGTTGTTAAATTTTTCCGATGACAAAAGTTTCGCACTTCCACCCTTACAATCGTATATTATCCTGTGCAAGATTCAACGTGTCATAACTCCTTTAACAGTCATAAAAACTATCATATGGTTATAGATGTTTGCACGGGCAGGAATTTCCAGGCCCGGGCTCGGCCCGAACGAAAGTTATCCTCGGCCTGGTATAAAAATTAAAAGTCCGGTCCGGGCTTGTGATGGCCCGTTTATTTTTTTCGCAGTTCATGATCCGTGCAAAAGTCAATTAAATTAGCCCCAGCACGGCCTGACTCAATTTCTGATAAAAATTCCGATTCTTCTTAACATATGATTAAGATTACTTTTAAGAATACTGCATACATATTTATGGGAAATTTTTACAGTATATTTTAGACTACTATGTGTTCGCAAGACAGAACATACACAATAGCAACATTAAGATTGATTACTTAGATTTTCAGACTATTACATTTGAATAAAGATTTATTAAAAAAATTAATGTAGTTTAGAATAAAAGAAAAAAAAGGGTTAAAAACATATGATAACTTTTGAAGCCGTATAATAGAAAATACATTTTTGAAAGTATTTCTCTGTAAATTATTAAGATATATTTCCAATGATTCCGTTAACATAAGTTCATTATCGCTATTACTATTTTTACAGAACATATTTTTGGCAAGGCACGTGCTGGTTCCTGCCCGGCTTGGCTCGACTATGCAGGGAAAAAATGTAAGCCTGATCCTGGCCCGGCAATAGTCTGCTGAAAAATATAAACCCGAAATCCGATACGATGTAACTTTCACATGCCGATCTCCACGCTGGACATGTGATATTTTTGTAATGATGTTGTAAAACTAGCATCAGCTCGTGCATCACATTCGCGAAAGTCATATCCATTGAAAATGGTTCATATTTTATCGGCTTCGTTTAAATTTTTATACTGGGACAGTCGGCCCGCTTAATTTTTTTTTATCAGCCCGGATGGCCAGTTTAAATATTTTGTCGGCCCAGCTCGTTAAAAAAATGTTTTTAATCCGCCAGCCTGAACCGTTTGAAAGTTTGCCTTCATTTTGTGGTTCGGACCCGTGCATACCTCTAAAGCAAGGTTTTTTTTTTAACACACATTCGTTTTTTGTTTAGGATTATAAAAGTATAAGTGTTTTTTAATGTCTCAAGTTCATAAAAATAAAGTACAGAAATTAATTTCTAACAAGACAATTTTATACAAACAGAGAAATGAAAGTTTAGATTATCAAAAAACAAGAAATCACTGGACTAATAAATGTGAAAAGATAACTCATGAATGAAACTGTCTCTACAGTACTCTTTAATTTTTAATTAATTTTAATTTATACTGGAGTAATTTTTCATTAATTGGAATCTATAATATTGTGCGAAAAACAGTAAATTAAAGTTTTAGAATGTTTACAAAACTAAATTTTGTCTAAAGAAAAATGTTACAAGATAAATATACGCTTTTTAGAATATTTTCACAATTGGAAGAGTTTTAACAATGGAAAATGATAAATCCCAGCAAAAATACCTTTAGTGGTACACTGAACAGTGTACAAGAGAGGAGGAAAAAATGAGACAATTTTCGTAAAAAGCATTTCTTACTCAGTATATTCTTCTCAGTTTTGGATACATTTGTGTTATAATAATATTTAATGTTATCTGAAACTAAATATATATATATATATCTATATATGATAGGTCAAAATAGTTGAAGATTTTAATTTGCAGCCAATTTGAGAATGATGAAAATTTTCTCCTACTTCTCCCTCATTTGCGGGAGGAGTAGGAGAACATTGCGTAAAGTAAAGGTGACGTATGAGAAATTTACATTTTAACGAATATTATGCATTCACAAATTTTGTTGTATTTATTACTATTTTATTTATTACTATTTGTTACTAGTGCTTTATTTATTACTATTCGGCTTTATTTATTACAAAATTTACAGCTGCAATATTAAAAACATCTGTACTAAAAAAAATCTCCTTTTATAGATCAAAAGTAAGTAGTGAATGCTATTTTGAAATTGATTTTGGTATTTATTACCAAAATACATGTTAATGAAAGGAATTTAAAAGTGTGAAATTAAATATTTGTTGCTGCTTTGAAACACAAAAGAAAGAAATGGAATACGTCTCATACCTACCTTTCTCTTACTAGCGAACATCCTCAACTGTCAGTTCTGGATTTTGACGTGTGTGGTATCATTCGAAAGCTCTTGTCACGAGGATCAAGAAATATATAGGAACTATTATACTACCGAATCCAATAGATCACGAAATATTCACGGGGGAAAATAGCAAAAAGTGCTGACTATATAAAACAACACTGCCCTTCATCGCTTATGCCTGGAGTTGAAAACACCTGTGTTTCAAAAACTTAGCGTAGAAAAAACACTATCATGATTAGTTATAAGACAAAATCCCTATCTTTTGAAGGAATCTCATGTCAGTTTTTCCCTACTTTAATTATCTTCTTCCGAAAGAGAAAATGTGCCATATCTCGTGAACTACTGAATTCGGGAGTATAGTTCTTATGCATTTCTTGATCCTTGTGACAAGAACTTCTGAATTATACCTCTCTCTTCAAAATTCAGAACTGAAAGTTGGGGACATTCCCTAGTCAGTAGTATGCCATAGTAGTAGTCAGTAGTAGTCATTCCTCCCTTTAGGTAGCATATTGAGTATATGGTTCATCACTTTAATCATGATGCGTTTCAGACTTAACATAATGAAGGACTTGCAGACATATGATACATGGAAATATGGTAACAATTCATTAACTTTACAATTTATTGATTTAACACTTATTTTAATTGGTAAATAAATAACACGAATTGTAATTTTCTGACTGAGTGATAAAGTATCGAAGCCAGGATTCGAACCAGGAACCTCTTGGCGTAAGCTGTCAATACTCTGTCAACTGAGCTATCCAGGACTAAGCCCATGGCTCTGAATAACATTTCCATTTTTTTTCCGAAGAATGTGCCCACACTTTGTTCGTTTACTGAACTTACACCATTCACCACATTTTAGCGCATTGCCTTGCACTTAGACATTTGTACAGGGACTACTTCAAAGTGTCATCACCTCATGTATCAACCTCATTGGGGAAAACCAAATGAGAATATTTTTATATTTTTAAAGCAGACAGGATTTTATGACCATATTTAGCATTTTTTTTTTTCATTTCATTTTTATTAGCAAAATTATTTTATATTTACTATAACTTTTATTTACTTTTTAATATCTAACGTGGTTCTGTATTATTTATCTGAAGGGGTACCCCATCAAGATAAGTTTGTTTATCATATAGACTTAGTATATTGTTTTTATGTTCGTTATGTTACCTCATGACTGAATACACAAACTGTTTTTTTTTTTTTTTTTTTTTTTTTTTTACTTACATCGTTATATTTTGACTTTTGTTTGGCACAACATGTCCAAATATGGGCTTTGTGCCAGTAAAACCAACCAACCAGCCAATCGAAGAATGTAATTTCGTGAATGTGTAGAGAGTAGCGAATACAGATCTGAGAATAACCCTTGTAAATAATGGAAGCAAAAATATAGTTAAATTGGTATTTTCAATAAAACAAATTCTGTAAAAATATGGAAATTGTACCGGCTATCCGATGTCCAAGGTTTAGGATTGTACGTATCGGATTCCGCTACGAACAAATGTCCTGATCTGATTGACCCTGGGTAACTGTAGCTACTCTTTGGCTCAACATTTTACCAATTCTTGATTGGGCATTCCATGAATCATACACTTTCTGACCAAATATCACCGGACACGTTCGATTTTAGGCGTTTTGTCTAGTATCTAAGAGAAATGATGAATTCTTCTGGAACTTCAGGAATATAAAAAATCTGTCTTACCTCATATTTTTCAATGAAGATTTGATCCCGAAGGCAATTAGGGAGCCAGCAAAAAACTGAAGAACAAAAATAATATTTGGGATCACCCTATAAAATAAAATGCATGAAATGATCTGTTGCTGCATATGTGGATATTGTATCTTTTGTTGAAGGAACACGTATATACTCATGGAGATATAACGATTTCTTTAAAAAAATCAATACATTTTTGCAAGTTTTTTACTTATAGTATGCGGAGTTTTCAACCAAATTTAAGGCCATTTTCAAAAAGATTGACAAAATATAGTAAAACAACATAGTATAATTAGAATATTAATATATTAAATATTTAATTAAATATGAGCAATTGTATGAAATAATTTTTATCTGCATATGCTCGAAATATACCAAAGCTTTCTTTTTTTCATGATTTGGAAGTCAACTCTATTGAGCAACTTATAAAAGACCAGACAAATAACCTGAAAATTCATAAAGATATCGGCGATATGGTAAGTTGAATTTCAGTTGCCTTCGGAAAGTAGCTGAATGATAAATGTTTTCCACAAATTGTCATTTTTCATTAACTGACATCCAGCAAAGGAGTTAGTATATTATGAATGTCGATGAGTAGCTTTAGAACGGATTTTTCGATTTTGATAATTATTTTTCCGTTGGAATGGTCTCGTTTTGGCGGTTCTAAAAAGATCTAAAGCACAAAAATAAATAAATAAATAAATAAATAAATAAAAGTAAAATTTGTGGAAAATCCCGTATCACCCAACTACTTTCAGAGAGCAGCTGAAATCCGGTACTCTCTATTGTCGTTACCTTTCTGAACGATATTCGACTGGTCGTTTTATATCTGTTGCTCTGTAGAATTGACTACCAAATCATGAAAAAAAAAAAAAAAAAGAAAGAAATCTTTAGTAACATTCGCTCATGCGCAGTTAAAAATTATTTCATACAAATATTCATATTTCATCAAATATTTGATATATTTATATTCTAATTGTAGTATACATTTTTTCTAATGTGCTTTTTCAAGTTTTCTGAAAGTAGTGTTAAATTTGGTTGAAAACTCTGCATGTTATAAACAAAAAACCTGCAAAAATTTCTTGAATTTTTTAAAGAAACCATTATATCTCTGTTAATGCGTTCTATTCTTATACAAATGCACAAACGTTGAATAAGATCAGCATAGTCATGTGCTGCAGCTACAGATCATTTTTAGCATTTTATTTTACAAGGTTGTAACAAATATTATTTTCCCCTTCAAATTGTTGTTTGCCCACCAATTACTCTCGTGATCAAAATTCCACTGAAAAATTCGAGGCTCAACATGTTCTTTCCATTCCGAAAGTTCCAGAAGAATTTGTTAAGTATTTCTCTAGATATTTAACAAAATTCCTGACCAAATTTCTCTAAAATCGAGTGTCCGGTGATTTTTGGCCATATAGTGTAGATTAATTTTTTATCAGTTTATGGCTAAATGTTCCAACAAGGTTACACCTTCAAATGGTTACAAATGTTTGGCACCACGTATGGGTGAAATGTTGAACTAAATTTTTAACAGTATTATTATTGTAACAGAAAATGCTATATCTAAATTAAGTTGTAAGAACATTTCATCTTTCCAAATTACCGTAATTTACAAGAGGTGTTGAAATATCTATATTATAAAGCAAAAACATGTCAGTGAGTAACTCTGATGTAATTTTTACAATAGCAACACATGACCGATATTCTTCGATTTTAAAGCAATTCTTTTTTAAACCTTTAAACATTGTACAATATCAATATTTACAATTATTCACGTATTTAATATTCATCAATATTTACACTATTGAATTAGGAAGAAAATGTGTTTTCAAATTCAATTTATTTGAAAACTGTATCTATATTTACTCATTTTTAATGTTTTAAAATTAATTTTCAAGTATGATTTTTTAGAAAACTATGTCTATCCCGTGCAGGCCGATTACGAAAGATTACCCGTTTACATTTAAGGGGGTAGGATACCTTTGAACACGTCGGAAAAGCAAAAAATATCACTATGTTCCAAGCTTCAAAACTTGTGTAATAAGTCAAAAATAAAAGTCAAACTTCATTTAAATATAAAGCTCATATTTAAATTTATATTTTAAAAAATGTATATACTTGTAAATTCATAATTAAATATTGAGATGTTAAGTTAAAACATATATGAATAAAAAGAGAAAAAAAATAACACGTTTTGCGCGCATGATAAAGTCTGAAAATATGCATATAAAGAGGAAATTTTGGAGAAAATAAATACATAATAGTGTTACCTTTATACTAAAACCCGAATATTTGTAAAAAATATTCACTAAATTAAAAAATTAACTTAATAATTTAAAAAATTAAATATTTTCAATTAAAAAAATATTTTCAAAGTACAAAAAAAAAAAAAAAAAAAAAAAAAAAAAAAAAAAAAAAAAAAAAGTAAAATAAAATCTTACCTTTTTCTGATTTTAAGTTGCAGATAATATAAAAATGAATATGTGGTGAAAATTTCTTTTGATTGCCATGCATAGTTTTTTAGTAACACTGCGCGCAGTATCAAAATTCATCGTTTTGAATAAACGCGACGCAAAGTTTAATTATCATATGTAGTCTTAATAAAACTGCCATAATTAGTAAACTAATGGGAATTTTTTAATGCGGTTTTTTGCATATTGTCCAGAAATGATTACGGAATCAAAATATGTATTAAAAAAATCGAAATGTTTGAATGTTTAAAGGTATCTTACCCCTTAAAATAATATAAATAGTTCAGAATTTGTTTTCGACTTATTTTCCACAACGAAATAAAAACTCCATCAATTATAAATAAAATACAAATTTAACAGATATGTAATCGACAAAAGCGATTAAACAACTGAAATTTTCGAAATCAAAAAGGTCGTGTTAAATAGAGAAATATTTAGATTTCTTCGGCTATTAACTTCTGGCATGCGGATAATACAAAAGTTTCGCTTTTAATAAATTTCAAAACTTTATTTGAATTCATTATTTATATTTTTTCATATAAAAATGCTTTTTGGTGCTGTTAGTTGGCAGTCTTAAGGAATATATTAAATGTAAAAAATCTATTTGAATTTTCAATTAAAAAATTGGTTTTAACTTATATTCTGTAACACTGGAAGGCCGGGTTATATCCTATATTTTCAATAAAAGTAAATAAATAATGTAAATACATTTAGTTGCACCAAATGTTCTTCGTAAAACATTAGAAGCCTTCATATCTGCATTCTCTTACTAATTATTTCCTCCATATTCTAAAGTCTTTTCCCATTATAGGATACTATTGGAAACTGAACAAAGAATTTTTTTGCCCTGTTCACAAAATCGGTAAAATCATTATTTAACATTAATTAGAGAACAAGGTCCAAATAACGGCTACCACTTTTGTTTTCAATCTAGATCACAAATTTTTCAAAATTAATAAAATAAAAAGTGACAGCAGGGTACCTTGACACGTTTTACACCTGTTTAGAGAAAAGAAAATCAGTTTAAAAGGCGTTTTCTGTTTATAAGAAGCAAAATTCCGAAAGTCTTCAAATTTTGAGTTTTTAAAATGGGGTCTAAATACCGGCTACCTAAGTTTTTTTTCCAAAAGATCACACAAATAGAGCTAATGACAATTATTAAGCAATAAGAATATTATTTTAATAAATTGTATTGATTAATAACATTTCTTATGCACAGAAAAAATGCGCAATTTTTAATAAATAAGTATTTTTGTTAAATGTCTAAAATTCTTTACGATTATCTCTCACAGTCTTCTTCCCATTATGTTTCTAATTTTGTTTTTTAACGTGTAAAACAAAAAAGAAGGTTGCTGATTGAAATGAGAATTATTTTATCTGAAAAAATCAAAAGCATAATATCACTCTCTGCGTTGGTATAGTCCCTATCAACCCACATATCGCATTCTTAACATTGAATCCAGAATCTCCTCCCCCATTCCTGTCCACAGAGAAAGCATCCACGCAGAAGACACAAATTTATCATAATCCTCTGTTGGATATTTTCCTTTTTCACTTTTTTTTTAGCCCTCTCACTGCGTAATTGTTTTATCAAAATAGCTTCAAAAATTGCGTATTTAACCCCTTCGCGACGAGCGTCTTTTAAGAATTTTTATTTTTTTGTCACCGGTTTTTCAAAACAAAAGTTTTTGTCTAATTTAACCGGGAAAATACTCCGATTAAATAAGGCATAATTTACAATAAAAAAAGAACTGGTGAGAATAATCAAGGGGGATTAATTAGACGGAAAAAATGCATCCCCGAGGAAATCTCGGGTTGTGCAAACTTTGCTACTTTTACGATGCCCAAGGAAATCTCGGGTTGCGCAGCGAGAGGGTTAAAATCAAATTTCTGCCTCTTTCGCCTGGTTTACTCCGTCATTTTTTTTCTTTCTCTTCACATTTATTACAGGCAATTATGTAGTGTCCAACAGCTCGGTTTTGGAAAGTGATCTAGTAACCAGTATCGGTCCTGAAAAATTACGGCCATGGTTGCTGTTTTCATGTTGCGAAATGGGGCGGGGACTATTTCTGAACCATTTAAATTAATTTATTTTCCTCCCCTTCAAGCAGAGCAACCGAGAGAGGTCCAAATACCGGCTAGCCGGTATTTAGACCACTCTAGGTAGCCGGTATTCGGATCACTGCTATGTTTAAGTTAAAACCGGTATTACTCATTCATATAATAAAATACCAATACTGTGCGCGTGGCTATTGAGAGCTAAATATGTCTAGAAAATAACTTAATTAACAATTCAAGCCAATATACGATCAGTATATTTTAAAAAAAATGAGAAACACATATCTGAAAAACTTTTGATGTACCAGATTATGTAGATTCGACACTTTTGCATTTACTATTTGTAAATGACACAGACTTCAGCGACGTACTTTTCGTAACTTTCTTCTCTCAATTAAAGTTACAAACTCTGCCTATCACCGCTAGGCTGCGCTGCGCTCAGTTCTCAGAACACCTAGTAGCCGGTATTTGGACCTTTTCCTCTATATATTTATAGTATATATATATATGTGTGTGTGTGTGTAATATATGAAAATAGTCATTTATTTTTGCTATTTTTATATTGTTTTTCTCAAGATATGAACATAAAAAAACATTAAAATTGTGAAATTAGAAAATGAGCCTCATTTGATGATGTTCATAATAATATAAATATGAATGAATATCTACCTACTAATAAAAGAAATTTTCGCTTTGTCTCTGTGTGTGCCTGTCTGTTGGCAATGTACTACTGCACGTAGAAATCCAAGGCAGGATAGTCTAAGGCAGGTCCTAATGCACCTAAGGCTCATATTTTTCATTTTTGATAATTAGCAGAGATATTAATAAAGAAAATAATCGAAAACGCATTATTTTTCTCTAAAAATCGGCAAGCGTGCCCGCGCATGTTCAGTCCCTGCTTTCCAGAGCGCATAGAAGGGAAGAACCAGACGTTGCTTTTTTTTTTTTTTGGCCGTTTGTCATAACGCCCATCTGCTGAACTGTTCGGGATACGGCAAAATAGAAGACATTCTTAAATTTCGTACTTTTAAATCTTAAACTCCGCAATCAGTTCGAAAAAAAAAAAAAAACATTGTTGCTAACCTTTTGAATATATTTTTTCAAAAAAGCTTGTTTTCTTCCTTTCGGTGACGCTCCCCTAGGGCTTGATTTCAGAGATAACAATTCATTGAAAATATCTATTTAAAGCTGAGACCTTTCTCTTGAATAGTGCAGTCGCTGTTGAAAAATTTGAATTTTAATCCTTTCGAGAAATTCGCGACTGCAGGTCACTTTGCGCCTCCCGAAGATGATCTTTTTTCGACGCTAAAGGTAACTAAACGTCGGTATTTCATCACAATCTTTTTAGAGAATCTCAGCAGACCGGATATACATCACTTGTAAAAATTTCGAAATGTTCGGACGACTAAAAGAATTAAAAGAAAAAACTCGATTAAAAACGCGGACTTTTTCGGCGAGGATTCGCTCGGCTTTGGTTCATGTTTTCACTCCTAATTTTGCATAATTTTTCACAAAATTTTAAAGAAGGCAGTTACATTTATATAGTTCTATTTATAACCGATTTAAATTGCGGAGAATTCGGTAGATAAGAAATATTTTTTTGTCATTGTTATGTTAAAGGATGCCAGAGCGAAAAAAAAAAATCCAGAAGAAAACATAATTTTCTTACAACTAGAAATCAGTATTTTTTCATGAAATTTTTACACGGGCTGCAGAACCGTTGTATTTATAAGCGATGAAAAATTTCAAAAAGTTCGGACAACAAGAACTATTCTTTTTTTAAACTATGAAACGACCCTTTGAGAAAACGGAAGAAAATGTCTTCTTACGAGCACTTTTATCGCTAAATATTAAAATTTTTCTCGACATTTTCATTAAAAAATACAAATTCATACAAAATAGGGTTAAATATATATAATAATACAAATCTGAAGTTTATTTAAGATTATTATACGGTCCTGGGCCTAACCGGGTGTGTCAGCTAGTTATAGTAATAATAATAATAATAAAAAAAAAACTCGTAAATAGGGCAAATAAAAAATGAGGCATTTCAGGAGAAATTTTTCATAGCATCTCAGCTTACTACATTAGCATTTTTTAAAAGTCTAATGAACAATAAGATAGGTAAAAATAATAAAAAAAGATGCTTTCCATGTTTAAAGTATAATTATACGAAAGTTAACAAAAATTCAAATGTTCTTCAAAAACAGTAAAAATTTTTAAAAGTCTAATTTATCATTCAAATCAAAGAAACTGAAAATTCAGTAATAAGATAGGTAAAATAATAAAACATATACTTTCCATGTTTAAAGTAAGATTATACGAAAGTTAACAAAAATTCAAATGTTCTTCAAAAACAGTAAAAATTTTTAAAAGTCTAATTTATCATTCAAATCAAAGAAACTGAAAATTCAGTAATAAGATAGGTAAAATAATAAAACAGATACTTTCCATGTTTAAAGTAAGATTATACGAAAGTTAACAAAAATTCAAATGTTCTTCAAAAACAGTAAAAAATTTTAAAAGTCTAATTTATCATTCAAATCAAAGAAGCTGAAAATTCAGCAATAAGATAGGTAAAATAATAAAAAAGATACTTTCCATGCTTTAAGTATGATTATACGAAAGTTAAAAAAAATTCAAATATTCTTCCAAAACAGTAAACATTTTTAAAAGTCTAATTTATCATTCAAATTAAAGAAGCTGAAAATTCAGTAATAAGATAGGTAAAATAATAAAACAGATACTTTCCATGTTTAAAGTAAGATTATACGAAAGTTAACAAAAATTCAAATGTTCTTCAAAAACAGTAAAAATTTTTAAAAATCTAATTTACCATTCAAATCAAAGCTGAAAATTCAGTAATAAGATAGGTAAAATAATAAAAAATATACTTTCCATGTTTAAAGTATGATTATACGAAAGTTAACAAAAATTCAAATACTCTTCAGAAACAGTAAGAATTTTTAAAAGTTTAATTTATCATTCAAATCAAAGAAGCTGAAAATTCAGTAATAAGATAGGTAAAATAATCAAAAAATTACTTTCCATATTTAAGTATGATTATACAAAAATTAACAAAAATTCAAATGTTCTTCAAATAATTTTTTATTTAATTATTCTTCTGAAACATCCGATTTCTATTCAAAGCTCAAATTGAAAAAAAATTTCGTTGATCATTCCAAACTTCGTAAAAAAAGTATAATTTAGAAAGATTCTTCTAATTGCTAAATTTTTGAAAACAATAATCAAATTATTTTTTGTTTTTCTCATGCCATTGGACTTACATCTCCGGGTCGAGTTTACTGCCTAATTAGAGGAAGATATCGTGACCTACATTCGTCCGTCTGGAACTTGGAAATCAGCGGTAGTTTGCTTTTGAAACAAGTAACAGGTTTCAACTTCCGATCGAAAGAAATAGAAGCTTTCCTTTAAGTCTATATCGATTACCAAAGATGTGTCTAATTAATTAGCATCACGACAAAACTACTTCCGTTGTATTAAAATTAGTATCGCTGAGAATGATTGATTATAGAATTTTTATGATACCAAATAGGAAAAAAACAAAACCAGGTATTGATTAGAATATGATACATATTACAACATTACGCACATACGTAAGGCTGGAAAAATAAAAAAAAATAAAAGGAATTAATAAATTAATAAATAAAACATATAAATGATTAGTCAGTAATAAAATAATAAGTAAAATAAATAAATAATAATAATAATAAGGATAATAGTAATCCAATGAATAAAACATATAAACAAATAATCAGTATTAAAAAATAATAATATTAAAAGATCAAATAAAACACATAAATAAATAATCAATATTAAAGTTAAAATAAATAATAATAAATATTAAACCACGATTCTTATTTGTCTGTCTGGAGTCTGGAAGACAGTTGCAGTTTGCTTCTGCACTAAGTAACAGGTTTAAACTTCCGATCGAAAGAAACAGATGCTTTCTTATTGTTCTATATCTGTTACCGGAGGCGTGTCTGAATAGCATTTTAACATAATTATTTCCGTTGTACTATAAATTTTATTGCTGAGATGATTGAATATAGAATATTTATTGTATAATAAAGAAGAGCCACGTGTTGTTCAGAATATGATACACATTAAGAAATTAAGTACACATTACATCGTAGTGGAAATGTAAATAAATAATAAATAATAAAAAATAATATGTAAAATATGTAAATAATTAAAATAAACATAATTATAAACAAAATAAATAAAGAATCGATAAAAATAATAAAAAGTAACATTAAAACTCAACAAAAACGAAAAATCATGCGCACAAGCATAGATGATGAAACGATTTCTAACTCATTCAGAATGCTGTAGCGAAATTTCACCGTTTAATAAGATCAAAGATGATATCTAAGTAAACAATTTACAAAACGAATAACACATTTGAAAATCCAATTTCAGCATATACTCAGATAAATATCAGAATTCTTTTGTGCAGTCCTGTATATGATCTATAGATTTGTATATATACTACCAATGGCGGATCCAAGGAGCAGGTCACGGGATCATGAACCCCCTCTGAACAACAACATAGAAATTCTACAGATCATTTAAAAAATGAAATACATATTAAATTCTTCCCATTCATTTCTCCCCGAATCTTTCTATTTTAGCTCCACCGAAATCAAAATTAGGTAATTTTTTATGTTTGAGAAACTATATGATACCTCGTTGTACGGTGGGCCAGTAGGACATTGTATTCGATCAAACAGTGTTTTCCATTTTTAGATAAAAGCAAAAAATCTTACCAAAAAAAAAAAAAAAAAGAACCCGTAAAATTTGACTTTTTAAACTGAATTTCCGGACGTCTAGTTTCTTGTGACGACGTTTCTGTGGCTGTCAAGTTCTAAATTTTGGCTAAAAATGCTAACTTTGACAACATATTCTGAGTGAATTTTTGCCTTTATAAGAAAATGGTAAACTCTTTAATTTCTTGATATCCGAACAAAATCGGTAAATTTTATATTTTTACAAATTTTAATGCAAGTTTTTTTGTATTTACGAATGAAAATGACTCCGCGAAAATATCAGAAAAGTCGTCAGTTTGGATTTGTGAATAGCTTTGAATATAAAAAATTCTCATAAAGAGATGTGATTCCCTTCCTGCAAAATAATTAAAAAAAGAAATCCATGACCCCGCTCCCTCTAAATAGAGAGCTGGACCACACTTGTATACTACGTAGTATGCTAAAATTTAGTTCAGTTAGAAAACATATAATACAGTTGAAAACTACCATTCAGGAATTTCCGCCAATAAACGGAAGTACTCGAGTTCTTTTTTGCAACCTTGTACAGCTCATCTTCAAAATATTAGAATAATTACCTTTTTTTTACAAATTGAAAATATCGTTTAGTAATTTAATGTCTTTTAATGCAAATATGCAAGCGATATTTTTATTAAGAACTTATTGTTGATTAAACTTATTTATTATCTTAAAATTAATATCATTTTTGAAAAGATTAATTGAAAAAAAATTATTTTGAAAAGTGAAAATATTAGAATATTTATTCAAGTGGTTCAAAATATTAGAATATTTCACATTAATTCTCCTTTAATTATCACCAATTCATAACTGGTGGCATCATTCATTAAATTCAGACGATTTTATTTAAAATCAGTATTCTTTTTGCAGCTTGTTTGCTTTTTCGTCTTAAAATGGGTCGCGTGAGTGATATTCCTGAATCTATTAAACGTCGTATGGTTGATTTGTATCGGCACGGTAAAAATCAATGTTATATAGCTAATTATTTACATTGTTCGCAATCAAGCGTTAGTAAAATACTACAATATTAAAAAAAATTAAATTTTAAAATAATCGCCGAAATGGTGGCCGAAAACCAAAAACATCTGCTACAGATGACAGGAAACTGAAGCGTATAGTTAAGAAAAACCATTTCAAGTTTGAAGATGAAGTTTCTACATCGACAACATTAAGACGTCTCCATAAATTTAAGTTTGAATCTCGTGTACCGAAAAAAAAAAAAAAAAACCTCTCATGACCGCAAAACAAAAGAGTATAAGATTAAATTGGTGTAAATCAAGACGTTTATGCAGCGAAGAAGATTGGAAAAATATATTATTTAGTGATGAAAGTATGTTTTGTGTTTCATATGGTAATGCAAGAAGCATTTGATAAAGAATGCCTTAAACGTTCCGTAAAATTTGCGGCTAGTGTCATCGTTTGGGGTTGTATGAGAGCAGAAGGACCTGAAAAGTTATGCATCGTCTACGAAAAAGTTAACTCTCAGATATATCAAGAAATTTTGGAATATTACATGATTCCATCATTAGAAGATTTATTTGAAGACGATTTCATCTTTCAACAAAATTTAGCATCACCGCATACCTCGGTGTCAACTAAGAAGTTCCGCCAACGCAACATTAAGTACACTGGTTATCAAAAATTAAGGAAAAGTCACAAAATGCTAATTTTTAAATACGCGAATTCTCAAAAGGAAGTAATATAATTCGAATAATTACTATCTCTGCAGACAGCTAGTCCATATAACATCTCATTCAGGTCACACATGGTCACAAGAGTCACAGTCACCACGGCGAAACAAAAAATAGGAAATTCCATACGTCTCTTTTATGAGTCTCAAATGACTACTATATGTGACTCCACTGACAGGTCACTGTGACTGCTGCTTTGTGACGAGTCACCAGGTGACTTTGCAATGTCGTTTCATTGAGACTCTCGTGTGACTCTCATCTGGAGATTCAATTTCGAAGTCATTGTGCACGTTGCATTATGATAAATCACCAAATAATGTCACATTAAAGTCACATGGTGACTTTCTGTCACATGACTTTGTCAAATGGTGACAGAGACCCTACTGTAAAGTCACCATGTGACTTTAATTTGACATTATTTGGTGATTTATCATAATGCAACGTTCACAATGACTTTGAAATTGAGTCTCCAGATGAGAGTCACACGAGAGTCTCAATGAAATGACATTGTAAAGTCACCTGGTGACTCGCCACAAAGCAGCAGTCACAGTGACCTGTCAGTGGAGTCACATATAGTAGTCATTTGAGACTCATAAAAGAGACGTATGGAATTTCCTATTTTTTGTTTCGCCGTAGTGACTGTGACTCTTGTGACCATGTGTGACCTGAATGAGATGTTATATGGACTAGCTGTTCTGCAGGAATAGTAATTATTCGAATTATATTACTTCCTTTTGAGTATTCCCGTATTTAAAAATTGGCATTTTGTGACTTTTCCTTAATTTTTGATAACCAGTGTACTTCCTTGGCTACCAAACTCAGCAGACCTTAATCTCATTGAAAACTAATGGTTTATAATGAAGAAAAAACTCCAAGAAAATCCTCCTTCAAGTAAAACTGAGTTAGTGGCACGTATAAAGTCTATTTGGGCTGATATTTATAGAAATGTTTGTAAATACCTTGTATATAGTATGCAAGATCGATTGTACGCTGTTATGAAAGCTAAAGGGGATGCTACAAAATATTAACTATCATTTACTTCATATTCATAAGGTAATATTGTTGCGTAAAATAAGATATTCTAATATTTTGAACCAATCTAAATTTTATTCTAATATTTTGATGTGTTTCAGAAAGCTGTATGCCTAATTTATTGTACTGTATTTTATATTTTGTAAATTTTAAAATTTTTATCTAAACATTCCAGATTTAATTTATAAGAAATTTAATTGCCTTTACTTAGTATCAAAAATAAATAAATGAAAAATAATTTTATCTTGTTACTTTTTCTCAATTATTCTAATATTTTGAATATGAGCTGTATATGAGTTATCGAATTTATACACACCAAGTAAAATGCAAAAATTTAGTTAAAAACGCACTTCTATAGCATTTATCGCTCATAGGTAGTACTGGTAATAGAAATCTTTTGTGTATCCCTGTAAATGAGTAAATGAATGATAAACGCTCTCTATAGTCTACAGTAAGCACCTTGTAGTACACCTCAGTGATGTATATAAATTTCAATATGCTTTAAACAGTACAAAATCGTTAAAATGCATTGTAAACTATTTTCGAAACCAGAAAAATGTCAAAAATAAATGTTTTTTTTCTTTTAATTTTTACATCCTTGGAAATGGAATGGCATTTTAAAACTTCAGAAAGAAGGAGAAGACGAAAACGAACGTGAAATCGAACTGATTGAACTAATATATCGAACTCATATTTGTATCTATATATAATATCATTGTTATTTTCGAAAACAAAATTTTCTTTGTTATTTTACAATTGGTTAAATTAACAGCTAACTGTAACTATACAATAACTCCATGTGCTTGATAGTTTGCAAGATATTACGCTTGAAAGATATTTATATCTAACTAGAATTGGTTAGTAATATTATTATATCAATTTTCCGTCCATAAATTTTGTTAATTAATATATTTTGTGGTTTATTGGGACTCTTTTGTATAGGTTTTTGATTCTCTATTGTTTTGATTTTAATTCTTATTCTAATTATAGATATTTTCTTTTAAATTTGGTATCACAATTGATCCGGGCAATTTGAGTAAAGTAAGTTAGCGCTATGGCATGCTTTGCTCCAACACATATCAATTGTGTCTTACTTATATTGTGGAATATTGTCCTTGAAAACTTGTTTCACACTGTTTCATTTTTCTTCTTGTCATATTTTACATTATGTTTGTGAATTTTTCCTCCTAACAGTTTTATTCTTCCACTTATGAAATACAGAATATCGGTTATACAATTTTATAGTATAATAATTGTTTTATTTATTTATGGTCAATTTTTCACTTTTTAAGGGTTAATAATTACAAATTTTTTATTATATATATGTGTGTATATATAATATATATATTTGAAATAGTAAGTATCAATATTTTTTTAATTAAGGGTACCATTAGAATCGGAAAGGCACTCTAAATAAGTGTTTTTTATTTTTTAGGGTTCCGTACTTAAAAAGTAAAAACGGAACCATTATAAGATCACTCCTGTGTATGTCCCTCTGTCTGTTAGAGTCATTTTACTCGTAATCTATGGACCGTGGAAAGTTCAAACTGGGGGAAGTAATACAGACTATTAACCCACATATTTACATATTATAAAACATTGACAAATATATTTAGGAAAAATGTAGAGGGCTAATTCTTGCAAAAAAAAAAAAATAAAAAGTTTTATTTGTATATCGTGTGGAATATCATGTGAAAGCTTTCGTAACGCTGAACTCAAAAATACATTTCTTTTAATTTTAGGTATTATATTTTCAGAGATATAGTCGGAAATGTAGTGCAAAAATATGCCCCCCCCCCCACTTCCTCTATTTCCGAATCTACTGAAACTAAAATTATGAAAAAATTAGAAGTAGTAGACGTTAACTTAAACCTTGCAGGAAAACTATATTGATTACCCTAGGTCGCATAGTTCTTGATAAAAGCGCATTTTTAAGTTACACACAAATTTCTATTTGCGGGCATTCAGCAAAGGTGTTGAGGAGCGTTAGAGGTACCTATCGTAGAAGAAGTATAAAAGCATTGTTGATAACGAGTTGCGAAAAAAATCGTCGGTAATGGAGGATATTCCATCTACATTTTGATCACGTGGTCAAGGTAAAAATTTCTATCGTAATGAAGGGAAGGCTCCGTAGACGTGTAATGTAAATCCCCGCTAGCCGATGAAACGGTTGATGAGGCAAAGTAGTAGTATCTTCCCTTCTTATCAGTTAGAAGTTCTTTGGGTAAATTACCGGTATCACGTGACTTTTTTTCAGCCTCGAACCCATATTTGGCATATCCTCCATTGTCCGAGGTATTGACCCTTAAGACACGGACTGTTTGGACATACATAATGACAAGGGCGGCGTACTCTATGTACAATTGGCTTTTAAACCCTAGATAACAACTTTTAATGATATATTTGTGTAATGCCAGGTCTAGTAGTAGTATAAAAGCAATAAACGTCAAATTGTTAAAAACAGACTAATTTAATTAGAATTAATCGCATAAATATTATGGGATTCGCGACTAGTTTGCACTGAGTGGATCTCTCAATACGCCTCCCGTGTCCTTAAAAGTTAATTAAAAACCTATCTGGAAAAACACGGCACGGACCAAGGCGGCGTTGCAATTTTGTGACCTCCTTTCGAAGCGCGCTTAACACATGCCAAGTTTAAACTTTGAACAAGGGTTTTGTTTTAGCTACATTGTAAAAAGAAAAGATTATTACTACGCTGAATTATTTTTATGAAATGCCGAATGAAGTTTAAATATGCATTACTTTTATTGTCAGTACCGAATAAGGTTCATCATAAATAGATTAGGATAAGATTAAAAAAAGAGTTATATAGAATAGCAATATTTGATATTATTTAGGTTTCCTATGTCTTTGAACTTTTTTGGCATTTCTAGTATATACAGCTATACCCAACCCTACGTTGTATAATTTTTTACAAAGTCTTATTATTCTTTTAGCAACGATTTTTTTAATAATACTGTTAATAATTAATATATTTATTGTATGGAACCCTTTGAACGTGAGTAATACTCGCACTCGACCGTTTACTTTTTTGTATTTCTATCCGAGAAACCGTAAAGGCAGTTTCAAAATTCAGGAAAAACGGGAAATGTGAAAGCGAGTCTGAAAACACGAAAATCAATATTAAATCAAACTTCAGAAGATATATTTTTGAAATAATAAACATTATTATATATACATACATACATTTTTTAAAGACACCGTTTAAAATGAAAAGGTACCCTGAATAAGTGGGTACTTTTCGTTTCTTGTATTTCCAAACTGGACTCGCGGATGACAGTTTAAAACTGTAGAAAAACAGGAAAAAATGAAAACTAACACGTAATCGATCTACAGAATTTTTTTTTATGAAATAGTTATTATTAATATGCTTTTAAACGAAAGAAACCTTTAGAATAGGAAAAGTACAGCAAATTTTACCGTGTTTTACTTTTTTAATTTTTTTGTAACTCCTTGGGAACCTGGTTTCAAAATTCAGAAAAACGGAACGTTTTCCCTTCTTCTGCTCGAAGAACACAGGAAAGTCCGGACAGGCGCCATCTCGCCCTTTTGCCATATTGAAACGACGGTTTTTAATTAATACTTCGGATAATTAAAAAAAAAAATGAAAAATATGAGACTCATGTGCTTTCGGACGTATCTTTATTTATCTTTGTCCAAAGTCGCACACTTCTGCGTACGTTAGACTTCCCTAACCATCACCAACACACACATACAGAAGTCTTTTTTTATTAATATAAATAACCATTCACGCTAAAGCTATTATATTAAATTCAATAAATGTCTTCCAAAAATGAGGAATGAAAGAAACAATTCTTCTAAGTTACACTAAAAAATAGAAAGATGTCAACATATTTACTATACTAAACAATATTGCACTAACTGAGTAGACAGTTTACTAGTAGTTATCAAGTTTTGTTGCTGCAGTTTACAGGCATAGGTCTGTGTCTACAAATAATGTTTTGACCTCTTGACTCTCTGTTAGAATAGTATAGCACAGAATGATGAATGCGCCTGTTTATTTCCATGTTGCAGACAGTTGCACGTCCCGCAACAATCGGCATTATTTTTAAGAGAAAGCCAGTTCTTGTTTCAAAACAACCGCACCCTAGTTTACGGCATATGTGAAAATATATACAAAACGGGACGTTAATGATGCTTTTGAAAATGTATTGAAGAAAGCTTGCTTAATATTCACAGTAGGAGTCCAGATGAACACAGATGAAATGAAGAAAATCTTCTGACGTGAGCTTGTATGACCTATATCATGAAAAGTAATTCAGTGGTCTTTTGCGCAAATGAATTTCGTTTCTATTTGTACATCATAAAAATAATGGAAGTCTATATACCTCCGTGAAAAAGATTATTCATTTAACATGGATTTATTTATATAAAGCAGCGTTTTATTGGTACAAATATCAATATCTCGCTGCAGACTACAATGTTCTTATATTGTTCTGTTTTAGAGACAGAGTTTCATTTCCAACCTCAAGTGTATCTCTTTTTATATACCTCCCCCGACCTCAGCTATAAAAAAAATATTGCTTCTAAAAATACCTGAAAGCAAAATAACTTTAATAATCAATCAATCGTGTAAAAGAAAACCTCCCAAAAAATTATATTTTCGTTTAAAATCAACAAAAACAAAACAGAGGCAGAATGAATTCATTAACAAGACAAAAAGAAATCTTATTGAAATCAAGCGACAATTACTTACAGAATTAGTTAAATATAGCAGGAGAGCTGTTTAACATTTTAGGGTAGGTATTTGAGGCACCATGAAAATTTGTGTAACACTTCTTTTGCAATGTCTGAATACAAAATCGAACGTCTGGCTGAAGGATCGTAGTACTTAGCCGACCAGCGATTTTTTTAATTTCCAAAATTTTCGTTGCAAAAAATATCCTTGAGGCATTTTGAAATTTTAATACCTTGAAATTTAGTATTTACTGAAATTAAAAGTATAAAAGCCAGACACTTTAGTCGATCCAAAAACTGTGCCAGACACGTGTCAAGTGGTATTTTATGACTACCGAAAAAAGGTATTTGAGGCATGCTGAGATTGAGACAGAATAATATTTATGCTTAGAAAAAAATATTTTGAAAAGGACAGACACTTTTGTTGGCACTGTCTACTTACCAAAGAACAGAAAATGTTAAACACGAGTGCCAGTAAAGCTGAACTTGCGGTGCCGCGCTGAAGATCCATTTACTGACTTACGATACAAACAAAGCGTTAACCGCGTTGAAGTGCCTCGCGGAAGCTACGTTAAGATGAATTTAAACTGGATGCGTGCGCAATCACAACAAATCTAACTGTGATAGGTTCTCGCAAGACCTTGTGACTCATAGAAAGCGTGCAATTGTTCGAAAAATTTTGGAGCAATTAAAAAATTCTTATTCGTAGTGAAAGATGTGCAGCTTTAAAAATGTTATTTCGTTTCTATATTAAAACTTTTGTCTTTTTATATAATACGCGTTACTTACATATATTAATCATGAAAAGTTTAAAAAAATGTGTTATTTGCACAAAAAGCGATAGAAAAATCACTGTTTTTAGTGAAAAAACTCTACAAAAATGTCGAGAAGTGTTGAAAATTCGGCAAAAACATTGGTTAAAATATAAGGACATTATTTTACCATCCAATGCTAATCTGAAAGAGGGTTATCATAGACATTGCTATAAAAGTTTCATCACTTTGCTATTAAAGTTTCATCGCAAGAAATGCTGTTACGACAATGCTTCAAGAAAATCCAAAGTGCCTTCTTCTTCATTAGGTATAGTATAATTTTATTTTTATTCCTTATAATAATATATTCACAAATAGCGTAAGACATTCATAGTCCTTGACTAAAATAAATCTTGTCTATCGGATGGATGAAAACACTCATTATACCAACTGTAGAATATATTTATGTATACTATATTTATATCTTTTACCTGTCTATCTCAATACAATAACTGTAACATCAGCTCATCTATGAATTTATTACCTCCATGAATTTCAATATTCCATTCTGTTGAGCTGTCTACATGACAGACCAAATGTTATTACCAATAAGGTTATCTGAGTGAAATATGCCCACCGGTTGTCAACCGTTAGAGCATTGGCCCTGTAAGACAAGGACCTGGGTTCGATTCCCGACCTGGGAATTTTTTCGCACAGTTGGAAATGTTCAATTCGTATGATAACATTACCAATCAGTTTGATTGTGTAATAATAGTTCATTTTTACAGCTTCACTACCGCATGTTAAGGATATTAATGGGTTCTTAAAACAGAAATTCATTTTAAAAAGAATGTTTAAGGTGAACGGTATTCATGTATGTTGAGTGCAAAACAAACTATATAAAAACTTCCTAATATAGCTGCAATATTCTCTCTACTCATATACTATTTTCCTAATATAGCTGTAATATTCTCTCTCTACTCATATTCTACTTTATGAACGCAGCTTCTAAGTTCATGTTTCTGCTCGTTATATTTTTACCAAGAAAATTAGATCGGCCATTCTTGATGCGTCATAGAAAATATTTAAAGCCAGTTATGTACGTCATTGTTTTAAAATAGATTCTTGATAGCATTACTAGAACCAAACATATTTATAGTAGCCTAAAGCTCATAGGTGTCTTTGAATGTTTCTTTATAATTGTATGAAATTTCAACTTATTCTTCTTGTTTTCTTGACGCATATAAAGACTATTTCAAAAAATGCTATTAAAATAACTATTTTAAACCAACTTTTGTTTCATGGAATAAGTTAGCAAATGATTCCAATTAAAAATACATCCCATTTATAAGAAAATAGAAAACGGAAGTTTAGATTATCTGGGATCTTAATGAGGATATCTAAATACTGAGGATCCTATGGAGGAATAAAAATTATTTTGTAACTTTGTTTTTCCCCTTGAAAAACCAAAGTTTTGACAATCTTGGAGCAACCTTGAATGAAACTATAACTTTAACTGCACCTACTCCTTTTATTGCTTAAAATTCAAACAAGGATTGTTGAATTTAATTTATAATTTTGTTGTTAATTAGAAGAAAGTTTTCACTATTTAAGTTAAAGGTTTGAACTTTACAAAAACTATAAATACCATACGATAACTCTGCATAAAGAATTAGTTTGAGGAATAGTAATAAAAAAAAAAAACAATTTAAGAGACAAAAAAAAAAAATCATAAATAAATGTAAGTACAATTAATAAAACAATTACTGTGTATTTTTCTCTTCAATCATTTGATTTATTTATGCTGTATAAAACATTTTTAGTTTGAAATGAAGTGTTTGAAATTTTATGTTAAGATGCATAACACTTTTAGGTAGCTTTCATTACAAAAAGGTACCTATTGCAGCCGTTCGGAGGAAAGCGATTTCAAAAAATTTTGGTATATTTTCATCGATCATGACCCCCAGACCCCGAAACCACCCTCCGTTCAAAATTGATATATATATATATATATATATCCATATATATATATATGTGAGTTGTGGTTTTAGATTCCAATAAAACACTACTCCTAGCAACAGGATATGATCAGCACTTTTCCATGAGAACTTGTAACCGCAAAACAGCAGATGTTATTGAATTTGCTGATATGCAGCTTTGCATTCTCTTCGCTTTGAAACAAGTAACAACCGAGAGCAGATTTCATTCTGACGCGGCTGATGGTAGACGTATCTCGCTCTAGACGAGAGCAGAGGCCGATCTCCGACGATTCTGTGAGTGCGTATGCCGCAGAAAAACCCCCTACCCTCCCGTACTTGTAAATATAATTTCTATTTAATATGTAAAACTTATAACCTAGAATCATTAAACTCCTTTTTTCATTAACTACGATCTTATCTTTATATCATCCTTATATTATGTATATATATATATGACCTTTGTCACACTGTAACTCTCGTATTTATGAACCGATTTGGATATACGAGGGCAGTATGATAAGTACCTGGCCTCGGCCAGAGATGGTGCTACTAGAATTTAAAAAAGGATTTATTTCGCAAAAGTGATCTTTCACAACATGGCCATTTGCCAAGTCACTAAGTTGTTTAGTTTGTGAGTGGAAGCCATTTGAATAAAACAACTTTGGTAATATTTGAAAAATGAAAAAAATTGAATATTGAGCAGTGATAAAAAACCTGTTTTTGAAAAAGAAAACAATTGATGAGATTAAAGCGTAACTCAGAAAAGTTTATGGGGACTCTGCACTTTCGTTACCGACCATAAAATATTCGACAGCTGAATTTAAACGCACCGTACAAGCATTTTTGATGAAGAACGTCCGGTTAACCCAACTGTGGTTACGACATCAGAAACGATTAAAAATATCCATGATATTGTGATAAACGATCAGAGAGTGAAAGTGCACGAGATTGCTGAGACTATGGGCATCTCAACTGAATGAGTGTAAAAAAAATTAACAACAAATTTGGATATGAAAAAGCTTTCCGAAAAATGGGTGCAGCAATTGCTCTCTATTGACATTAAACACACTCGTAAGCCAATTTCAAAATAATGTTTGGCGAAGTTAAAGTGAAATCCAAATGATATTTGGCATCGATTCATAACTGTTAACGAAACATGGATTCATCATTGTACACTAGAAACTAAAGAACAGTCCAAACAGTGGGTTTTTCATGGCCAACTTGTGCCAAAAAGGCTAAAGCGACTTTATCTGCAAGCAAAGTCATGGCTACAGTAATTTGCGATTCATGCGGTATATTTCTCGTCGATTACCTTGAAAAAGGTAAAACGATTAATGGAAAATATTATTCCAACTTATTGGATAGTTTCAACCATTTTGTGAAAGAAAAACATTCTCATTTGGCGAAGAAAAAAAAATCTCTTTCATCAAGACAACGCATGTGTGCACACCTGTGCCATCGCCATGACAAAATTCTATGAATTAGGATACGAACTGCTTCTGCATCCACCATTTTCTCCAGATTTAGACCCTGCGAATATTTTCTATATCCAAATACGAAAAAACGACTCGGTGGAAAAAAATTTGCCTCTAAAGATGAGGTTATTGCTGATAAAAACGCCTATTTAGAAGGGTTGGAGAAATCGTATTTTTTAGAGGGAATAGAAAAAATAGAAAAACGTTGGGCTAAGTGAATCTAACTAAAAGGAGATTATGTTGAAAAAGAAAGTACATTTTTGACATAAAAATGGGTTTTTCTTGTCAAGGCCAGGTACTTATCATACAGCCCTCGTAATTCGGTGTGTACATAGTACATACAAATGTCTCGACCGAGTTCGTTGGCCAGCTTCATCCGCCATTTTGTTTCAAAATGGCGGCCATTTAAAATATTTAAAAAAAAATAAATTTGAAATGTGGTACCAAAAAATTGAAAATTGAAAAATATTTTTTCCTTATGTATTTGACCTTTATACAAAGATTCCGGAGCAGTTTTTGCTTCGTCTATATCTTAAAAAATGGCTGAGTTATAGCATTTTGAATTTCTAGCGTAGCTGACATTTTGAAACGTTCTGAATTTTGTCACGCGATAAAAGGCGTATTTATGAACCGATTTGGATGTAACTTCGTTTATACATAGTACATACCAATGTCTCGACCGAGTTCGTTGGCCAGCTTCCTCTGCATCCTTGTTTAAAAATGGCGGCCATTTAAATTTTTAAGAAAAATTTAAATTTGAAATGTGGTACCAAAAAATTGAAAATTGAAAAAATATTTTTTTCTTATGTGTTTGACCTTGATACAAAGACTCGGGAGCAGTTTTTGTTTCGTCTATATCTTAAAAAATGGCTGAGTGACATTTTGAAACGTCCTGATTTTTGTCACGTGACAACAGGCGTATTTATGAACCGATTTGGATGTACCTTGGTGTGTACATAGTATATACAAATATCTCAATCGAGTTCGTTGGCCAGCTTCATCCGCCATCTTGTTTCAAAATGGCGGCCATTTAAAAAAAATTTAAAAATTTAAAATTTAAAATGAGATACCAAAAAATTGGAAAATGAAAAAGATTTTTCTCGTATGTGTTTGACCTTAATACAAAGATTTCGGAACAGTTTTTGTTTCGTCTATATCTAAAAAAATGGCTGAGTTATAGCATTTTGAATTTCTATTGTGGCTGACATTTTAAAACGACCTGATTTTTGTCACGCGATAACAGGCGTATTTATGAACCGATTTGGATGTAACTTGGTCTGTACATAGTACATACCAATGTCTAGACCGAGTTCGTTGGCCAACTTCATTCGCCATTTTGTTTCAAAAGGGTTGCCATTTAAAAAAAATAAATTTAAAATTCAAAATGAGGTATTAAAAAATTGGAAAATGAAAAAGATTTTTTTTTATGTGTTTGGCCTTGATACAAAGATTCAGGAGCAGTTTTTGTTTCTGAAAATTTGTTATTTTGTTTATATCTTAAAAAATGGTTGAATTATAGCACTTTGAAATTCTAGAATGGCTAACATTTTGAAACGATCTTGTATTTGTCACGCTATAACACACGTATTCGCCTATTTCAATTTAAGAAGGCATGGGGATAGTCTACATCAATATCTCGACCAAGTTCGCTGGCCCGCTTCATCATCTATCTTGTTTCAAAATGGCGGCCATTAAATTAAAAAAATTATATTTAAAGTGAGGTGCAAAAAAATTAGAAATTGAAAAAGGTTTCTTTCTTAAGTATTTGACCTTGATATAATGATTCAGGAGCATTTTTTGTTTGTCTTTATCTTAAAAAATGGCTCAGATATAGCATTTTCAATTTCTAATATGGGTGACATTTTGAAAAATCTGATTTTTTGCCTGCGACAGCACTCGTATATATCAACCGATTCCGATGTGAGTGAGCATGTGCACAGCAATTACTAAGGTCTCGACCAAGTTCACTGGTTAGCCTCATCCACCATGTTGTCTTAAAATGGCAGTCACTTTAAGAAATCGTCGAATTTGGCAACCAAATATAAGTTACTTTAAATAAAAGCAGCTTGGATAAAGCTGACTAATTTCGCGAAATTCTCATTCATAATGATTTAGTATTGATAAAAATTAGTATTGAATCTCCTCTATTTGGTTTCCACTAAATTGAGCTTCGTGTGTTTGAATAATATAAGTTGTCTTTTTTAAAATAAGGAATATGAAAGCTACCTCTTCCTCCACTGGCCGGAAGGACTTTTTTTACTATAATGCATAAAAAAGTGTAATTCGCTTAGTAATTTATTCTATTAACTGTTACTTTTGAAGCACGTGAAAATATAATTTTTTTAAAAAGATACATGCATGTAAAAATAATTACTAGAATTAACTTCTGTAAACTTCCTTCTAGATTAAAGCTTTTAATGAAGTTTACAATGGTAAAAACACAAGGGAGTTCTAGTCGTAATGCATGATAGCCACCGATTTTGAGGAAGTGCATGTGTTAAAAATCTATAAATTTGTCAAAAAATAAGTTTGTGAAAAATCTATAAATTTTGTGTCATCTTCATAAAATTCCCATGGTCACATTTCCTCCGACTACAAACCTTCTCTCAATTCATTTAACTACTCTAGTAAACGTTGAAAGGGATGCACTTCAGAGAAATTCCAGTTCAAAATGAATGTCTTATAATTTGCTTAAAAAAAATAAAAATTAGTTATTTAAAAAAAAATAAACTTAATTTTCAATCGTACCGATTTTCATATCTTTTCCTATTAGTTAAGTTTTAAACAAAAAATGAAGATGTCACCTTTTTTATGTTATCGATTTGTTTTAGCCTTACTCTCGTGTTCTCAAAGAGGCATGGGAGTTTTCGGCTTCAAAAATTTTCTTTCATTTTATGAATGTTTCATATTTATAAATGTTCTCTCAAAGCCATTTTTTTAAATTAAAACAAATAGTGAAAATATAGCGATTGTAATAGCAGAGTGCACGAGTGAGTGGTATTTGTTGCGAAACCTTAAACGCGATTTTCTCGAAACAAATATTTTTAAGGCTTTAAAAGTTGTAGTTATCTAGTCTTTTACAGATTTTTTTAAATTTTTAATTAGTTCGATTTTTAAAAACATAGCAAAATCAGATTTTTTGTTTAAAACTGATACATTAAGTTGGATAGTCTGACATTTTGTTAAAAGTGCACAATTAAAAAAAATCGTCTTTCAAGAACTATATATATTTATTTTGACATATTTCTTGCTTCTTTGGTTTAAGTCGAAACAAGTCAGACAAAATTATGATACTGCTGGACGCTACGCACCGTGAAACATCAAGGAAAAACTGCTCCAAAAGGCATAATTTTCAATAAAAATGACTAAAAATAAAAGTTGAATTTATCTATTTTTCATGCAAAACCCAACATATTTCCACCTCGTTCAAAAACGCATAATAATTATAAAGGATATTTATATAGCTAGCCGTAAAACTTTAATAAGGACGAGTGACCGGTATACGTGCCACTCAAGATACTCAGAATCCTTCCCACCAGTTATTTTTTATTGTAAAGTTTACCTTATTTAATCAGAACATTTTCGCGATTCAATTACAGAAAAGTTTCTGTTTTGAAAAACCGGTGGTAAAAGATTAAAAATTAAGCAAAGGGCTCTCGTCGAAGAACTCATATCTCAGTTCGTGTTTTTTCAGATTTTTCCATGCTTCAAAATGCTAAGGTTTTTCTAGATAATAATGAAAGGACTTGAATTTTTTTCTACTTGAGATTCATACCATATTTAAGAGATTTAAGGATAGAATTTTTAATGTTCTGATAACTTTTGTTAAAAAAAATTACTTGTACAAAAACCAGGCATTTTCTCTGCTTTTTACCTCTTGTATTTATTTACTTTTTTTGTCCCTCTAAAACTATTTGTATTTGAAAAAATCCGATCCTTAAAACTGTTCAAAATATCATTAGTAATCTCCAATTAAAAAATCAGGTGAAAATTAAAAAAAATAAAATACTAAAATAGTTTTAAATTAGGTGATAAAAATTGAACTTTTTAAAAATCTTGTGGAAAAATGATTTTAATTTTTAAAGTTTATTTTCGATTAAATTATTTGTATTTAACATTTACACAATAATATTTAAAACTATATTTTAAAAAGTTGATAATAATTTTTTTGTTTTGTTTTGGGTGCCGAGGTCCCTTAACCCCTTGGTGACGAGCGACCGGTATACGTACCACGTACTGTGCTCAGAATCCGTGATTGTTCTCACCAGTAAATTTTTATTGTAAATTTTGCCTTATTTCATCTGAGCATTTTTCCGATTCAATTAGGCAAAAATTTCTGTTTTGAAAAACCGGTGATAAAAGATTAAAAATTCTGTATAAGACGCTCGTTTCGAAGGGGCTAAAGTAATTAAGAGGAAGTGCAGGTATTATGTAATTTTCGGACAATATGGAATTCTTCAATATTTGTCGCATACGATGTTATAGTCAAGCTTAAGTCTGCTATACGACTTCCTAGGTCTCCCACGAGGCACTGTGCTCAGTTCTGTTTGGAGACCTGTAGTTGGAGCGACGCGGTGAAATAAATAAACTCATATTCTCAATTTTTGCAGGTAAACTATATAAAATTAGTGTTAATTATCAAATCTCCATGTCAGCGATGTTAACCAAGTTCAGAATAAAGTTGAACAGTTGTATTTATTGTTGTGTTAGTCAGTTTACTTCTATGCTAATTTGTTGACGAATGAAGAAGTTACGTTTTTCAAGATGGTGTGTTTCGGGTAATATAGAATATCAGCTATGTTTCAAGACGAGTCTAAAAATTAAATCAATTTCTTAATGAATCTGATGATTTATAGATGATGTACTAAGGTTTACTCTTTAAATAATTTTGGTTATTCTTTTAAATTGTGGGTTTTTTTTTTCATTTTTAATATTCCTTATAGCCCTATTTTATGTAACCCGAATCGTTGCCATTATCCAAAAAGGGTAACTTTTTTAAAAAGCTAAATATTGATATGTATTTTTTCCCCTCTTTAAACGCATTAAAAATGTGTTAAGGGGGCAGATTACCCTCAGCAGCTCGATATTGCGTGATTTTAACACAGTATTAAAAAAACTTTTGGAGCTGTAAATATTTTTCAAATTATACAATTTTTTTAGAATAAATTTTGAAAATCTTTGTTTATATATTCCTTTAAATAATTTTAATGTTACATAATTAGGATTTAGTTTAATTAAGACAGACTAATTAAGGATTTTAAAAGACATACATGTGTTGCGCGCAGGAGTATAAAAAATATATTCGATATATCCACATAGTATTCCATGTCCATATTCTTACAATATCGTACTTTAACTTCAAAGTAAAATAATAATCAAGTTTACAGATGAAAATATTTTTTTCAGGCAATTAAACTATAAAACGCAAAATCTATGATAAAATTTCAATAAAAAATAAAAAATAAATAATATATATATATTAAGGAAGGGGAGGTGGAGGATGAATGGGACATTTTCACAAAAATATTTTTTTTTTCATTTAAGTTATTATCAATATTATATATCACATTTCATACATTAGGTACTTGACAACATATATGAACAATATTTATTCTAGATTAGGATTTATTCAGAAAAATATCATGAAATAAAAAAAACGTTCCTCCCTGTCCCTATCATCCCCTCAGCAGGGATGAATGGGACACTAATAGGAATGGATGGGACACAAAGATTTTCCTCCCTGTATTCAGTTTTACCAAATTAAAACTTATAATTAAAACCTTATATGTAATTATATTTGTAATATATGATTTTACAGCACGAATCGATATGTTTTTTTTTCAATAACTTCCTTTATTGCAGTTTTAACTTTTAATGCAGACTTCGGCTATCAATCTGTTCTTTTTTCTCACTTATAATTTTAGATTTGAAATGAAAGTGCAAAATGTCTTTTAAATATGGCATAGCTAATAATTTTCAATCATAACTTAGTTAATATTAATTAAATATATCTTAGAAACATGCAGAACGGAAATTATTGTGTCGATCGGAAAGTCGTGTCGTGTTGGGAAAATCAATTCGTACCGGAAAATTCTGCCCGGTAATAATTAGACATTAGATATCGGAATCAATGTCTAATAATTAAATGATAGAATTTTCCGGTGCGAATTCATTTTCCCAACACGATACGACTTTCCGACCGACCCAATATGTTAAGGGGTGGGGATTTATTTGCGCAACATTTCAAAATTCAATATAATTTTCCCCATTTGATCAATAAACATATACTATTTTTAACAATTTTATCTATTTTAATTAAGTTTTAGTACCAATTTTTTGATAATCCATTAATAATTATTACAATAAAATAAATAACACTCAGAAATTTTAAACAATAACAACTCATATAATACTATTTAATACTATTAATAAACGTAAATTATTAATTTATCAACCAATATAATACTATTTAATACTATTAATAAACGTAAATTATTAATTTATCAACCTATATAATACTATTTAGTTAATAAATAAAATTTTCAACATCTCTAGGGATGAATGAGAATGCCCCATTTGAAATGTCCCAATCATCCCCATGATGCATATATTCCCTTCTCAGCCATTTTGCCTCAAAAATTATTTTGTCACAATGGTTACTATTCATTCATTTTAATTATCGATATTTAACCTTAAAATAAATAACTACAACATAGCTTAATTTTTTATATTGTATAAGATATTTCACATCTTCAAATGTAAAAAAAACTTACTTTTAAGCAGAGATTTCAGAAAATGCAACTTTGAAGGAAAACGAAAACAGCAACGTGGTCCTACTTTTAGTTCTGAAGCACATTGTGGTAGAGCCTTATATGGGGATAGGAAGCAATTTAAAATAAACGTTTATTGCCTGAAATATTGAGAATGTCCCATCCATCCCTTGTCCCATTCACCCCCTAGCTCCCCCACTTACTTAAAAATAGGTAGAGGTTATAAAGATATGTAAAATACAATATAAAATAAAATTTTAAGTTTCGATGTTACTTAGTTTATGAAATAGGATGCGCACAATGTCAAAAATATCGTATTTGAGAAAAATGTCTTTAACCCCTTAATTGTCGCTCCCGTCAATATCATGGGCTGAGGTGTCATTCGTTATTTCTCGTGCCCGTGATATTTCCGGGTTGGAGATTTAATTGCTGGAAAAACTTCTGAAACCAGAAAAATTTAGCTGGCATTTCCGTGTAAAGTCATTGAATATTGCTGTTTGAGTTTGGTTTTTGGCGCTGGTTGTGATGTTGGACTTTGCATTGCATGTTTCGAAATACATCACACACAAAAAATTATTAATAATAAAAACTTAATGTATATATATTATTTCAAATATTATTTGTAAAAATTTGTGTGATGATGATAAATAAAGATCTAAGATGTGAAAAATGAAGGTCTTATTCGCATTAATTTGTATGGTGTAAAACAAACATGAAGACACAGAATTCTCACATGGTGGCTTTTCTACAAAAGGGAATTTGTTCTATAGCATCTTTTTTTTTCCGCCTTAAAAAAAACTAATTTCATATTTTATTTAGAAACCTTATAATTATTCAATTTCCGTAATAAAAAAATAGGCACTTTTTTATGGTTTTTTTTCCAAATATTAAGCGATCCTTAAGGGGTTAAAGTTCAAATTTACCTTGATTTGGATAGGTATCGCACCACATATTTTATCATAAAATCGGTTTTAATTGGAATATCGTCATATATTTTTTAAAAGTTCGGTAACATGTTATTCTTTCATAATAGACAAAAGAAAAAAAAAAAAAAGACCTTTGAAAAAGTTTTAAGGTGATCCCCCCCCCCCCCTTTAAGAAATAGTGAAAGTTTATTCTTTACTAACATTTAACGCATTTCAATTATTTTTCTGTTGACTTACAAATAAAAATGTAAATGGTATTCCATAATACCGAACTTCCTCTAATATCTCTCTAACAACATTATGATTTTAAGAGCTATAACAGGTTAAGATCGAGCGATGCAAATACAACAGGTAGAATTAGAATAAATCTGAGAACCAATCTCTAATTGTTTCTCTAACCTAATAAAAGGGAGGAAAAAAAATCTATAAATCTTGCATCATCTTCATAAAATTCGCACGGTCAAATTTCCTACGACCACAAACCTTCTTCCAGTTCATTAACTACTCTAGTAAACACTGAGAGGCATGCACCTTAGCCGAAAAGAAACGTCACCGCAGACAACGTATCTACGAAGCAGCCAAGGGTAACGTTACATTTATTCAAGGTAGCAAAAAACGAAACAAGAAACAAAAATGTAGAGTTTGAGGTTCAGGTATATACGGGCATGCAACATCTGTGGAAGTTGAATAAACTTTCTTCGCTGAAGCATCAGCTGTTAATACTCAATCAGTTCGACGACCAGTAATTAGCAAGGGTGTGGTATGTGAACACAATTAAGCAGAAAGTTGTGATTAAAGGTGAAGCTATTCATTGCGGTCGAGTGATTAGGTGATTGTGAATCAAAAAATGAATGGTCTGTAAATATTTTAAATACTTGAAAAAAAAAAAAAAACATAATTTTCTTTTGTAATAATTCGTTTTTTAAGGGGTCCTTTGGAATGTCAAAAGTTACCGAAATTTTTATAGCTTGTTATATTAAAATCATTAGTTATAAAAAAGTCTAATGTTTCTTAACCAAGGAAATATAATATAACCGCGGACGAAAATATACAATAACCTCTTCCAAAATACCCACTATTCCGAACGGAGCTTTTTATCTTTAGAAACTTCAGAAATAAATATATTTTCGAGATTTAAAAAAGCATTTATGAAAACAAAGTTTCTTTGCCGCCAATCATTTTCGGAAACGCTTCCGAGCAGTTTTTATAATGTGTTAGTCAGATTTCTCAACTCGGAATATAGATTTTTCGAATGCCATCAATTCTCAAGTAAACAAACATGGTAAATTAACACCATTAATATTAACATTAAAAATAGTATTATTTTGTTAATTTTGCGCGTATAAATTCAATTACACAGATGAAAATGAACTGGTAATAAGGTCATTGTGCCTAAATGAGATGCGATTTCCTATAATTTTGTCTCTTTTAGGTTATATTTGTTGTTTTATTAAATAATTGTATATTTTATTAAGCAGAAAATGATTGAATACGGTTCGTTTAGTTCAAAACTAACTTGTTTTGTGGAAATTGAATCATTGTCTGTAATAAAAGCAATCAATGTACAATTGTTGCATTTATTGTCGCAATAGTAGTTAAAACCTAAATGAGGTGTCCAAAGTACCTAAATGGTGACAATGCACTTTATGCATGTCAGTTCATCTCAAAATATTCATTTAATTGATATAATTTTTTGGAATACTTATAAAAAGTTGAACTGGATGAAACTGAAAGTTGAAACACTTAATATTGAACTAGCTAATATATTAATAAGTTAATTAACAATAACTTGCATTGTATTAAAAAATTAGATACAAAATATTGAATATATTATAATTAAATAATGGAGGTTTCAACATCCATACTTTAAACACATTTTTATTTGACCATGTATAAATCAAGAAGTAACTAATGAATGATCGATGCAACATAAATTTTACCAATAAAATGTATATTACTGCATATTTTAAGAAAATATTTTTATTTTCAGTTTGCTTTCAACCCATTTTTGCTTTATGTCTTCCGTTTAGCCCTCAAAATTTAATTTTTGTTTCTGGAAGGTATGAACTAAGTCAATGGTTCTTAAACTTTTTTTTAACCACGCCCCATATAAGTATCTCTAAAATTCTGAAACCCTCCTCTCCATATGACATACAATTCTTATTGTTTAAAAAGAGACTCTCATATTTTAAAAATTAGGATTAACTATAGTACTTCATTAAAAAAATGCGAAGAAATTTGGAAAATTTTTTGAAAATTTCTCTGCGTATACCACAAAATACAAGAGGTATTTTTTTTAAAATTATCTTTATCAACTTTAATTAACCAATTTTGTTACCTACCATAATGCACTTTTCTGTTAACGGGCTTTCCCTTCTCTATTATTTCTAGTGTAAACGGTTTTATTAATTTTAAATTTATGTCATAATGTATACCAGTGTTGCCAGATTGGGGACTTTTTTAATTCAGATTATTTGACTGTCACCACATTTTTAAAATAGTATAATTCGATTATTTTACAGAATTTTTAATCTATTTTTAAATAGGTGGAATATTTCTACTTCAAAAAAGCGGTGACAATCAACAATCTGGGGGCAAAAATGTCCCCATTCTGGCAACACTGATGTATACTTATCTACTGGCTAATTCCATGAAAACTTGTCATGTCTGTCACACAGCTGAAAATCGCTGTGCCACCGTTATTTTCGAAAAGTTTGCTTCGCGTTATTCAATTGATGAGATATCTCCGATAAAATAAGTTACATTTTTCCGTTCTAAAATACTGGTAGCCGAAAATCGTAGTTCGTGACGGACATGGCAAGTTTTCATGGAATTAGCCGACTATGTGTGACGTCTGCAACAGAGCCACAAGAGTCTAACCCCAGTTCCTTCTATAATGTCCATTTGGGATATTATTAATTTTATAAGGTTGTTAGTACATCATTTAGCTATTTCGAATATTTTTAGGTTCAAAGCGTTCAATACAGTCAGTTTTAGATACAGCCTCTTTGAAACACTTTTTGAAATACCCAGTCAAAGAGAAACACTATTGTATGGTCATGTGGAAATTCCTAATTTATTAACTCAAGAAAGCTTAATTAAACACAATTTCTTCTTTAAAACCTTGTTTTGACATAATATATCAAAATACTGCATAAACGTAGTTCAGTAAATCTCCTAAAAGTCTCTACGCATTTGAGGAATTCAGTTCGTCCTAACAGATCTCTGAAAAAATACCAGTCTGCAAAATGCGTAGAATATTTTAGAACATTAATTTGAAAACGTGTCGCTTTCTAACAAGCTTCCACTTCAGGTAAATGAAACATACCTCGAAGGCCTTGACGTAGATACAGTTATTTGATCTTCAAAGTTTAAAAAACGAAATTATGATCCATTTTCGGGATTATTCGTCGCACTTAGGAAGTTATAGGGGCGATGAAAAATGTACGAAATGTATTAAAATGGGATTTTTTTAAAGAAAGCTTTTTTTAATGCAGTGAAATGTCTCGTGTTCTGTTCCTGAAGTTAGGATGTTTAATTATATAGCATTTATATACGATTCTTGCATTAATGTTTTAAGTAAACGAAAATTGCCACATTTAAGCTCAATGACCTTATCCAGAAAATCAATATTCCGGCTTGAGAAAACTGATTAATACGATATAAAATGCACTCGGAAACGCTTCCGAAAATCAGTGGCAGGAAAATAAACTTTGTTTTTACAAATGCTTCTTTACTACATCAAAATATATTGGTTTCTAAGGTTTCTAAAGATAAAGAACGCTTTTTGGAATCATGGGTAACTCGGAAGAAGTTATTGTATGTTTTCGTTCGTAGTTATATTATATTTTCGTGGATTAAGAAACATTTCTTCTTTTTTTTTTTAGAATGTGGGCTATTTTTTTTACAGCTTGGACAAACAGTGTTTAATTAAAATGACTTACTGTCTAAATGAATCTTGTATTCCTTCAGCAATGAAATGTAAATATTTCATAAAATTCGAAAAAAATGGAACATTTAAAAAACATAAATAAGCGTATTTTAAGGAATATTAACTGGCATATTAAAATTTTAGGTCACTTCGAGTACATCCATGTACTGCAAAAAATGTTAACATTTCATGCTAATATGATGTTAAATCGTGCGCACAAGCTGTAAAATAACAGTTTTAAATCAAATTCCTTATGTTGCGGTGTATATGCCAATAGCTGAAGCTTTCCCTCCACAACTTTTGTTCTAAGGCAAAATGTCGCATTCGATTTTGTCTAAAGTATTACAAATTAGCCAAACTTTAAATTAAGTTAAAAATAATAATTTAAAAGAAAATCATTATTTGATCGATTCAAAGGTACTATATACAGGGTGGTTATAATTAAACTTCCCCTATAAACAGCATCCTACAGCGCAAACGGGTGAGCGGAATGCAATGAAATTTGGTATATAGACTATACACGAGATGCGCTCTCGGAATTTCGAATAAAAAAAATTAGTTCCAAAATGTGCACCAGATGGCGCTTTTTACGGAAAACTCATTAAATTTAACACAATAAACGGCTAAAACAGCCGGTTTTACATTTTATTACTCATAATTCTTGTTCTGGATTGTTAATATTGTTTTCGTATTCCTGTTTTGGTCGTTTAATGTGTTAAATTTAATGCTTTTTCCGTAAAAAGCGCCATCTGGTGGACATTTTGGAACTAATTTTTTTTTCGAAATTCCGCGAGTGCATCTCGTGTATAGTCTATATACCAAATTTCATTGAATTCCGCTCACCCGTTTGCGCTGCAGGATGCTGTTTATAGGGGAAATTTAATTATAACCACCCTGTACTTTAAATTAGGGGTCTTCAACCTGTGGCTAGCTGTGTTTGTTCGAATATTAAGAACAAAGTTTTCAGCAACATCGAAATATTTCAAAAGTGCATAGCTGCCAACTTTCTACCTTTTTCTCAAGTCGAATACTAATAGTTTGTATCCAAAAAATTATTTTATGAAACATTTCTTATTTCTATGTAGTTATTAATTAATTTTCTCTATTTAATAAAATTTCTGGTTTTAATTTATTTGAAGGAAACCAGAAAGAAATTGAAGCATCTTATTAGGACAAATCCACAATGCTCCAATTTTTATGCCTTTTTTGCGTCAAACAGAAAATGTGAACCAGAAAAATTATTTATTAAAATGTTTCTATGTACCGTTTATTTGATTTATTTTTTACGCAAACATTTTGATTCAAAAGGTTTATTTAATTTAAAGGAAGGCGTAAAATTTGGTAGCTATGTCAAACCTCTTCTTTAGATAAAATTTAATCAGGATACAGAGAAAAAGCCACCCTGTACATACAAATTTTCTTCACGTCAACTCAAATGCCAACGAAAAGAATTTGCGCCTTTCATAAAGCCTTTTAAGGAAAATTTTGGTAGCTATATGGTAAGCTTTGGTAGTTTTTAAAGTCAAATTTGGTAGCTATGCCAAATCTCTTCTTTAGATAAAAATTAATGAAGATAATGAGAAAAAGCCACTCTGCACATACAATTTTGCTTCACATCAACTCAAATTCTAACGAAAAGAATTTGCGCCTTTCACACCGTAAAAAGGTGGGGGTTTTTGAGACCGACACCTACAGTACCCCTTTATGCTAACAGCTTCTGATGATATATATATATATATATATATATATATGTGTGTGTGTGTGTGTGTGTTTTCTTATGCATCATTATGGCACTCTTTCCCTGACTATCCAGCAAAAGGGCAAAGTTATAATGTTGCTTTCTCTGTAATTTTTGAAAAATGCTTAAATTTTTTTTTTTCAACATGATATAAAAAAAATCATTACATATATGAATATAATCTAAGAGAGCATTACTCATTACTCAATGCTTTAAAATTGCATTGTATTTGTAGAATTATATTAATTTAAATAATGCTTCTATTGTAGTGAAACCTACAGCTTAGTGAACGGATATATTAGTTCACGGCACTAAAAAGGGTAACAGCGCTGTATTTCTATAACATCAAAATTGCCCGTCCACTTTTAGTATCGATTTATAACTATAAAATACGATCTTCCTGTGTATAAAGAGGACATTAAGCGAGAGAAAAATTTTGAAAATTTCTGCATGTCAAATTAGTATTACCCCTTTATTTGATCTGTTCCTCTTAATTTTATGATTTATATCACAGGTTCTTCATATAAGCTCTATACATGAGGTTTTTACAAATAAAATAGTACTTATAGCCAGTGTGACTGTGTTGGGACGGTTTCAAACGAGCTAAAATTTACATATTCTACCAGAAAAGTTATTTGAAAATCCAATGAATTAACTCAATTGATAAACTTACCTCTTACAACTTATCTCTGCAGAATGCCTATTATAATGAAAGTCAGAAAATTTCGTGCACTTTTGAATATTTTTGAAAACACCTAAACGAACGGGCTAAAAAATTTGTAACTTCATATTTATTCCATATTGTTAATGTACATAATAAAAATGACATAACAACTACAAACAAACAAACAAACAGAAAATTTGTCAAGGTTCAAATGTACAGCCGTGGAAAAAAAAATAAACACCCCATACTAACTCCTCAAAAAATTATCGTAAAACAAAGTTACTGGTACTGAACGATTGGAAATAAAGTCTACTTTTAAAGGATGTATATAAAATTTGCTTAATTGGGCCATCTACATATTAAAACGAATACAAGCTTCATTTTTTTCAATAGTAATACCCAATTTTAACGAGATATTTCAAATCTTCGGTTCAAACTATGCCTAGACACCGAATTTCAAATCATTTGAATGATAAGTTTTTCAATTATAAACATTCAAAATTTAGTGCTTCTAATGTTAAATTACATTTTCATATTTTTATTTATATCTCCGGAAGTTATGCTCCTAATGTGCTATTTTTTTGTGTAGCAATAATACTATTATACCCAAACATAAATACGCTGAATTTGCAATTTTTATAATTTTATGATATCAATTATGAATTATTAAATTAATATTCGAAAAAATTGTGAATTGCAACCTATAATTTTTTTGATGTATTTAGATTTATTAAGTCCTGCTTTATGGAAATCCAAAATTTCACATTTTTCTTTCAAATAGTTTTCAAATTATGCTTAAAAAACGGCAAAATGATAATTTAAGAGGCCGTCTATAATAGAAGTGACTAGATCTGTGGTTCCTAACCTTTTATTGGCCGCGCCCCACCTAAGCATCTCTAAAGTCAATATGTCCCCCCTGCCTTCTATGTCATATAAATCTTATCACATAAAAAATGAACTTCTATTTTTCAAGAAGGATCCGAAAATAGCATTAACTCTGATAAGTGATTTCACATTCTTTAATTTAGCAAAATCATATTTCTTTACTACAAGTATGTTTTTAACATAACTCTATGCATGCAATGAGACCATGGATCTTCGCATTTACTACAGAAAAGTTTTATTGTTTTTTTGCAACTTACCTCAAATTTAAAAGTGATTAATAGCCTACATTTTTTATCTTTGTAAAATTTCTTGACCTCTCTCACATTTTGTATTATACCTGATAGAATCAATACATTTTATAATGAATTTTATTACTTCATTAAGAACAAGTTATATTTGTTTAGCACCGAGATTGTATGGATAACATGATTCAGAAGTAAAATTTCCCGATTCGCGCTTTTATCCATTTTAAGTAATTATTTTTCTTTCCCCTCATAACATACTTCTTTGATAACGGGATTTCTTTTTCCCATTTTTATTATTTGGCCACCATGCTTTGTCCGATTTTAAATTTTAAAATCCATATATGTCATAAAACATGTTTATACATTGTATATGTGGTCTGCAGAACAGCAATGGGAAGTTTAGATTCTACCAAATTCCTTCCGTGGTGCGCACGAGGATTTATCAATTTCATAACCTCATTTAGATAATTCAAAACATTTTTTGATTAAACATATCCAAATAGTCAATTTTAGATATATCCTGCAAAATTTCATATGTAAAAGTTCCTTCATGGCGCATAATGTACTATGTATAAATGTACATTTTTTTTTAGATATACAGTGTAACCTCTGAATAACGGTTACCAGTGGGACTGATGAAAAGTGACCGCTATTCAGAGGTGGGTGTTATTCAGAGGTTTCATTTAAAGAAAATCATAATTACATAAATTTAAATAAAAATATACACAGTCATTTTAATTAATACTCATTATTTTAATACATTAAAAAAATCAGTGATTTGCAGTTGCTTTTTTTCAGCAAATATCTTTCTCCAAAGAAATAATAGTATGAGTTGTTTTGCTGTACAATTCACCATCATTATGATTTAATGCAAAATTTTTGATTTCACGAAGGTTCGTAAAAAATTTAGTATATGTGTTAATACTGGAAATTTTAGGTGATTTTATAATCTCTTCCCTATCCTTTTCCGCATCAGTTTTCTCTTCCTCTCTCCTATCTTCCACCATTTGCTGTATGAATCAAATGTAGCAGTAACTGCCAAATCTTTGTCCAGACACACAAACTTACTGGCGTTCGTGTTAGTTATGCTTGTTGTTCTAAGAATATTATCTAAATTTTCCCCATCATTATTGTCTTCATTTTCTATGTCTAGTTTTGGAAAAGGATTAAGTGTTCATGAGATTAACTAACATTTTGTTGACATATTAAGTGAACTTTGTGTGATCTGCTTCCGATATAGGGTTGTAAATAAATCTGAAATTGTACCAGAAACTGTTTAAAAAAATTTCTCGTGACTTTTGAGCGGCCGTTGTTCAAAATTCCTTATTTAGAGGTTCGTACTAATGTTAATGCTACGGAATGTGTTGGGTTCCATAAGTATGTGGCCGGTATTCGGAGGTTGTCGTTGTTTAGAAGTGAATGTTCAAGGAGGTTTCACTGTATATAAATAGTCACAAAAAAATGTGTTTTATTAAAATAATACTAAAACCAGAAAAATTAAAAAGATAGTTATATATATATATATATGAATGAATGAGGATATTTAAAGAAATTCCCATAATTATGGGATTTAAATGGGAACGCTTCGAAATTTAATTTTATATTCAATTATTTTTTTAATTCTGTCAATATTTCTATTTTTTTTTTTTTGACACTACTTTCATTAGAAAAAAAAAGACAAATATTTTACTTAAAAATTTGAAATTGCCCCCCTGAAAAGTCATATTGCCCCCTGTGGGACGTACGCCCCACGTTGGGAATCACTGGACTAGATATTTGAAATTTCTTCTGCTGTCCTGTAATCTAGGAGGCTTTATTGACTTTTTAAGGTGCCTTGATCAAGATGGGGGGCTCTCTGGGTTAAAAATCGAGTTCCGAACTTCAATTTTTCACTCCAGTTGGGTTTATTGTATTTAATTGTATTTAAAGTCTGTTTTAATGTATGTGTACCTTTAATAATTAAATATGGAATTCAGACGTTAATTTATGTGCTTTAATATATATTGCGGATCGCTGGAAAAAGAAATTTATTCATCGTTGTCACGTCATCCAGTGATGTCTGATAGATGGACGGTGACGTTCCCAAACTTGGTTTATTAGTGAGAAATTGCCAGGCTCGGATATCGGCTAGGGTAGCTTAACGGTAGAGCAACAGCACGTTATGCTGTCGACCCAGGTTCGATTCCTGGCCCCGACTAATTTTTCACTCCAGTTGGGTTTATTGTATTTAATTGCATTTAAAGTCTGTCTTAATATATGTGTACCTTTAATAATTAAATATGGAATTCAGACGTTAATTTATGTGCTTTAATAGAACTTCAATTTGGTTACAGCCCTTAAAATACGCTCGTTTTAAAATAATAAATTTCTCAGAAACTAATGGTACGAATTGCATAAAAATTTGTTTTTAGGCTAATTGAAGGGTGTAGAGTTCATTTATTGTGTCAGAATTGTGTACTGCTATTGAAAAACACAAAGTTATGGTTCGTTTTAATATGCAAATGCCCCCTAAGCAAATGTTATCTATATCATTTAAAAGTAGACTTTATTTCCAATCTTTCGGTACCAGTAACTTTCTTCTACGATAATTTGTTGAGGAGTTAGTAGGGGTGTTTACTTTTTTTTCCACGACTGTGATTTCTTATTGGTTTATTTGGCAGGATCCTAGTTGAACTTCAGGAACATTTTACAGTACATATTCTGAGGACACATGGGGGTGCGGTGTATTTTCAGAATTTAAATTAAGTCCTTGAATTTTAGGATCAAGTATAATAACGTTATACGGGCACTTTAATTTAATGTTTGTAAATAATTTTCATAGCGGTCCACTTTTATGCTTTTCTCTTATTGTTCAATTTTAATTGCACTTTTTGCCTTTTAGGTAGCTTTCATTACAAAAAGCTACCTATTGCAGCCGTTCGGAGGAAAGCGATTTCAAAAAATTTTGGTATATTTTCATCGATCATGACCCCCAGACCCCGAAACCACCCTCCGTTCAAAAGTTGATACATATATATATATATATCCATATATATATATATCTGATATTTGTCATACTGTAACTCTCGTATTTATGAACCGATTTAGATAAAATTTCATGTGCATATAGTACATACCAATGTCTCGACCGAGTTCGTTGGCCAGCTTCAACCATCATCTTGTTTCAAAATAGCGGCCATTTAAAAAAATTAAACAAATTTTAAATTTAAAATGTGGCACAAAAAATTAGAAATTGAAAAATATTTTTTTCTGATGTGTTTGAGCTTGATACAAAGATTCCGGAGCATTTTTTGTTTCGTATGTATCTTAAAAAATGGCTGAGTTATAGCACTTTGAATTTCTAGCATGACTGACATTTTGAAACGATCTTATTTTTGTCACTCGATAATACGTGTATTTATGAACCGATTTGGATGTGACAAGGAATTTGCATAGTACATAGCAATGTCTCGACCGAGTTCGTGGGCCAACTTCATCCGCCATCTTGTTTCAAAATGGCGGCCATTTAATTTTTTTTTTTTAATTTTAAAATTTAAAGTGAGGTACAAAAAATTAGAAGCTGGAAAAGATTTTTTCCTTATGTGTTTGAACTTGATACAAAGATCCCGGAGATTTTTTATTTCGTCAATATCTTAAAAAATGGCTGAGTTATAGCACTTTGAATTTCTAGCATGGCTGACATTTTGAAACGATCTTATTTTTGTCACGCGATAATACGCGTATTTATGAACCGATTTGGATGTGACAAGGCATTTGTATAGTACATAGCAATGTCTCGACCGAGTTCGTGGGCCAACTTCATCCGCCATCTTGTTTCAAGATGGCGGCCATTTAAAAATTTCAAAAAAATTTAATTTTAAAATGAGGTATAAAAAACTAGAAATTGAAAAAAATTTTTTCCTTATGTGTTTGAGCTTGATACAAAGATTCTGGAGGATTTTTTGTTTCGTTTATATTTTAAAAAAACGGTTGAGTTATAGCACTTTGAAATTCTTGTGTGGCTGACATTTTGAAACGATCTGAATTTTGTCACGTGATTACACGCGTATTTATGAACGGATTTGGATATAACTTGTTGTGTACATAGTACATACCAATGTCTCGATCGAGTACGTTGGCCAACTTCATCCGCTTTGTTTCAAAATGGCGGCCATTTAATTTTTTTAAAATTTTAATTTAAAATGAGGTACAAAAAAATTAGAAATTGAAAAAGTATTTTTTTCTTATGTGTTTGACCTTGATACAAAGATTTCGGAGCTTTTTTCGTTTCTTCTATATCTTAAAAAATGACTGAGTTATAGCACTTCGAATTTCTAGCATGGCTGACATTTTGAAACGATCTGAGTTTTGTCACGCTAAAACATGCGTATTTATGAACAAATAAAGGTTGTGACAAAGCATGTGCATAGTATATAGCAATCTCTCGGCCGAGTTCGTTTGCCAACTTCATCGGTCATCTTGTTTCAAAATGGCGGCCATTTAAAAATTTAAAAATTTTTTGTGTTTAAAATGAGGTACAAAAAAATTAGAAATTAGAAATTTCTTTTTCTTATGTGTTTGAGCACATGATACAAAGATTCCGGAGCATTTTTTGTTTTGTCTTTATCTTAAAAAATGGCTGAGATATAACAGTTTGAATTTCTAATGTGGGTGACATTTTGAAAAATCTGATTTTTTGCCTGCAACAGCACACGTATTTATCAACCGATTTAGATGTGAGTGAGCATGTGCACAGGAATTACTAAACTCTCGACCAAGTTCATTGGTTAGCTTTGTTGCACCCATTATGTTGCTTTAAAATGGCTGGCACTTCAAGATATCGCCGAATTTGGCGACCAAATATTAATCCCTTTAAATAAAACCAGCTTTGATAACGCGACTAGTTTCGCGAAATTCTCCTTCATATTCAGACAAAAATTAGTATTTAATCTTCTATAATCGGGTTCCACTAATTTGAGCTCCGTGTATTTGAATAATATAAGCTGGCTTTTAAAAATTAAGGAATATGAAAGCATCCCGGCACTGGCCGGAAGAACTTTTTTAACCGAGTTCGTCGAAATTCGGCAATTAAAAGAAAAAAAAAAGAAGTAATGTAAAAGTTATCTAAATCAAACAGTTAATAGTCAAAAAGAGAGAAGTAAAAATTTGAGGAGGAGGGGGGAGGGGGGGAGATTTGGATAATTATTAAAATGTTTATTTTCATCGTTATAAATAGGGCAGAAAAATGGGGAAAATAATAGTATTTTAAAGATTAGTGTTTCTAAGTTGTGTGTTGGGGGAGTAACCCAGTAAAGAAAGAAACAGTGGGCCATCAGCTGGGAAAATGATGACAGCCAGCAGTGCCATCAGAGGTAAAGTGCAAGGATGCCATTACTTAAACCTGTCGAAAAGTGTCCGAGCCGAATGCAGCTGGCCCATCAGTGATGGCCAACAGCAGGCCAGCATTGGTACGCCATCACATTACTTCAATCCGGCACTTTTCCTGCGGTGCTAGCACCTATTCCACTGCTATTCCTTTGCTGGCCCAGCACTTTCCCTTACAAAAATTTCTTATAGAATTCTATAAAAAAAACAAAGTATTATATAATTATGGCTCTTTTTTCTATAAGCTAGTTTCACCAAGAGCTATAGAAATGTCTATAGAAATATTTGAACTGCATGTGGTCACCCTCCCAAGTACTGACCGCGCTCGATGCTGTTTGGTTTTCGTGATCGGACATGAACAAGTGCTTTCAGCGTACGCTACGATTGCTCGTAGTTTTCAAGCTCTCATTACACTATTTCAAGTTTGTTTCTTTTGTGATTTACGTTCCCAATAATTTAACTGGTATAGAAATTATTCTATTGTATAGAAATCCCATGTATTTTATACGCTTTTTTTTATTATTGATTTTGAACTGCGTAAATTATGAAAACCGAAATCCTTTGTAACCTAGTAAAACCAGATTCAAGGAGAAAAAAGAACTGCGTTGAAATAAAGAATTTATTTATTTTTTCATTTACTTATTTATTTTGTTGCTGGCAGTGGTGCTATATTTTTTACAGTTTAAAAAAAAATTAGCTTCACTGCTTAAATTGTGTTAAGATATTCATTTCAGATTTGTGTTCAAATACTCAATGTCTTCGATATTCGCAGCGCCACCTAGCGTACGGTTTCCCAGCAATAATACTGCAAAAGTTCGTGCACTTTCATGTAGTGGTGGGCCAGCCGCATGAGATAAAATGGATGCCCACCAGAATTTTATCTGATGATTTCCAACAGCAAAGTTGACTGAAGCTGTCCAGCAGTGGTCATGCAGTGATAGACCATCAGCCATCACTTCTCCATCATTGCCAGCACCTATCTTGCTGCTGGCCAGCAATTTCCTCTTTGCTGGGAAAGGTGGCGCAGGAAATTTTGGGAGGAAGATGGAGAATTTAGATTAAAAAAAATATTATTTTCTTCAAAGCAACAAATAAAGCAATGGAGAAAATCGACAAATAAATGAAAATGCTCATGTACGTGAGCGAAACGTTCATAAGAGTACAAGGTTTTTAATGATATTTTAATATTTTTTAGGTTTCCGTACTTAAACAGTAAAAACGGAACTATTATAAGATCAGTCCTGTGTCTGTCTGTTCATCAGTCACAGACATTTTACTCGTAAACTATGGAATGTGGAAAGTTCAAGTTGGGGGAAGTAATAAAGACTATTGACCTACATATTTACAGATTATTAAACATTAACAAATATATTTGGGGAAAATGTAGAGTGGCTAATTAATTTACTTGGAAAAAAAAAATATTTTCTTTGTACTATATCGTGTGAAAGATTTCGTAACGCTAAACTCAAAAATACATTTCTTTTAATTTTAGGTATTATATTTTCAGAGATATCGTCGAAAATGCAGTTCAAAATATGCCCCCCCTCCCTCTATTTCCGAATCTACTGAAGCTAAAATTCTAAAAAAAAAATAGAGTTAGTAGACGTTAGTTTAAACCTTGCAAGAAAATATAGCCATTACTCTAGGTCACATAGTTTTTGAGATAAGCGCATTTTTCCGTTATACGCAATTTTCGATTTACGGGCATTAAACAAAGGTGTTGACAAGCGCTAGAGGTACTATCGTAGCAGAAGTATAAAAGCATTATTGATAATGATTTTCGAAAATAATCGTAGGTAATTAGCTGAGATATTAACCCTTAAAGACACGGACAGTTTGGCCATGCATAATGACAGGGGCGGTGTATTCTATGTACCATCTGCTTTTAAAGCCTATAGATAACAACTTTTAATGATATATTTGTATAATGAAATGCCCTGTAGCAGTATAAAAGCAATAAACGTCAACTTGTTAAGAACAGCCTGATTTAATATGAATTAATCACAAAAATACTATGAGATTCGCGACTAGTTTGCATTGAGTGGATCTCTCAACACGCCTCCCGCGTTTTTAAAACTTAATTAAAAATCTATCTGAAAAACGCGGCATGGACCAAGGCGGCATTGCAACTTTGCGACCTCCTTTCGAAGCGTGCTTAGTACAATACCAAGTTTAAACTTTGAACAAGGGTTTTGTTTTAACTACACTGTAAAAATAAAAGATTATTACTACGCTGAATTTGTTTTATGAAATGTCAAATGAAGTTTAAGTATTCACTACTTTTATTATCAGTGCCGAACTAAGTTCATCATAAACAGATTAGGATAAGATTTAAAAAAAAGTTATACAGAACGACAATATTTGATATTACATGGGCTTCATGTCTCTTTGAACTTTCATGGTATACCCATTCCTACTTTTCTGATATATACAGCTATACACGACCCTACGTTGTAAATTTTTTACAAAGTCTTATTATTCTTTTAGCAACGATTTTTTTAATAACACAGTTAATAATTCATATATTTATTGTATGGAATCCTCTGAGCGCGAGTAATACTCACACTTAACCTTTTTTCTTTTAAAATAAGCAGCTTTTTTTGTTAGATATCTTTTCATATATTTTATTTCTTTATGTAAGTTTTAAGAACAGTAGTGACGGAGTCAGTCCGTCGAGGCAACACGCTACACGTGCAGAGTTCAACTTCGGTTCAAGGTTCGCTTGGCTCAACCTTTCATCTCTTCGGAGTCGATAAAATAAGTACCAAGCTTGCAGAGGAACTAACTACTGAGGATCCCACGTTAGGCTGCCCACCTGACCGATACATTTGCTATATAGCATCTCAGGTCCCATGGTCAAGAAAACAGGGCTAAGCACTGTAGGCCATGACCTTTAATGGTTTGTAGCGCCGCAGGTTTATTTCAGTTATGCAAGTTTTATGTGTATATCGGTACTTGATACTACCAGCAAAGAGGAAATTGCTGGCCAGCAGCAAGATAGGTGCTGGCTAATGCTCTACCACTGCATGACCACTGCTGGACAGCTTCAGTCAACTTTGCTGTTGGAAATCATCAGATAAAATTCTGGTGGGCTTCCGTTTTATCTCATGCGCTGGCCCACCACTACATAGAAGTGCACGAACTTTTGCAGTATTATTGCTGGGAACCCCTACGCTAGGTGGTGTTGCGAATATCGGAGACATTGAGTATTTAAACACAAATCTGAGATTAATATCTTAACACAATTTAAGCTGTGGAGCTAATTTTTTTTGAAACTGTAAATAATATAGCACCGCTGCCACCAACAAAATAAATAAGTAAATGAATAAATAAATTCTTTATTTCAACGGACCTTTTTTTTCTCCTTAACTCTGGTTTTACTAAGTTACAAAGGATTTCGATTTTCATAATTTACACAGTTCAGAATCAATAATAAAAAAAAGCATATAAAATATACAGGATTTCTATACAATACAATAATTTTTATACCAGTTTAATGATTGGGAGCGTAAATCACAAAAGAAACAAACTTGAAATAGTGTAATGAGAGCTTGAAAACTACCAGCGGTCGTAGCATAAGCTGAAAGTACTTGTTCATGTCCGATCACGAAAACCAAACAGCATCGAGCGCGGTTAGTACTTGGGAGGGTGACCACGTGGAAACCTCTACAAGTTCAAACATTTTTATAGACTTTTCCATTATAGACACTTCTACAGATATTTCTATAGCTCTTGGGAAAACTACCTTATAGAAAAAGAGCCATAATAATTTGTTTTTTTTATAGAATTCTATAAGAAATTTTTGTATGTGAAAGTGCTGGGCCAGCAGAGGAATAGGTGCTAGTACTGCAGGAAAAGTGCCGGATTGAAGTAATGTGATGGCATACCAATGCTGGCCTGCTGTTGGCCATCACTGATGGGCCAGCTGCATTCCGCACGGACACTTTTTTACTGTTAGATGTAACTGGGGCGTTAGATCCAACTGGGCGAAAAATGTCCGGACCAAGATTCGAACCATGGATCTCCTGGCTGATGCCGCCAGTGCTCTACCATCTGAGCTATCCCGGACGAATCTGATGGAACTTTTTCGCACAGCTAACCTTAATGATTATAGCATCTGGTCTGAAACCTGGTTCAGCTCAACAGAATAAATCTCAGGTAATGGAACTCCAGAAATCGCTGGATACGTAACTACACAAGATTAATTTTAACACAATTATTCTAATTGGTAAATAAATCATATTAGATGTAAATTTCCAACTGGGCGAAAAATGTCCGGACCAGAATTCGAACCAGGGATCTCCTGGCTGAAGCCGCCAGTGCTCTACCATCTGAGCTATCCCGGCCGACTTTTTCGCCCAGTTGGAAATTTACATCTAATATGATTTATTTACCGATTAGAATAATTGTGTTAAAATTAATCTAGTGTAATTACGTATCCAGCGATTTCTGGAGTTCCATTACCTGAGATTTATCCTGTTGAGCTGAACCAGGTTTCAGACAGGATGCTATAATCATTAAGCTGAGCTGGGTGAAAAAGTTCCACCAGATTCGTCTGGGATAGCTCAGATGGTAGGGCACTGGAGACTTCAGCCAGGAGATCCCTGGTTCGAATCCTGGTCCGGACCTTTTTCGCACAGTTGGAAATTTACATCTAATATGATTTATTTACCAATTAGAATAATTGTGTTAAAATTAATCTAGCAATTTTTTATTGGTTTAAATAATGGCACCATTGCACTTTACCGCTGATGGCGGTGCTGGCTGCCATCTTTTTTCCAGCTGATGGCCCACTGTTTCTTTCTTTGCTGGGTAGTAACAGAAAATACTCATTTTCGATTCAAAATTAGATCTGAAAAGCGGGTTCCACGTTCTCCTTTCAGAATCCATATTTTTTTAACCAGTGTATGTAAAATCCTTTAAGCAGAAAGTCATGAGTAAAAATAAAGTTACTTGTTGTTGGATGATTTCGTTACTACTAATAAAAAATGAGTAGTCTGCAGATATATTTTTTAAATATTCAAAACATCTATGGTTTTCTAAATGATTTTTACTTTTAGAAAGAGTAGTATGCTGTGTCTACAACGATACAATAGAGTTTGACAATTTAAAAGCGTCTAAATAGCACGGGCTTTCACTTTTTTCACTCAAACTATCTACATCATTAGTTCTAAAAATTCGTGGTAAAAAATTATTAAATGATAATAACATACTTGAAAGTATATGATTTCTTCGTTTTAGATCAAATGTTACACTTCAATGTTAATTTATGAGAAAATAAAAAATAACAATTCATGAATTTGCTTCGTTTATGTTAAATAACAGGTTTAAAGGATTGTTTAGATTCTTAACTTAAATGAACCATTTCAATGAAGTAATTATTTGAAAAGATAGTTTAGAATCTCAATTGAAATGAACCGTGAGTTATGCGATATCTAAAGAAAGAAAATTGATTATGTTTGAACATTGTCGAACAATTCTTTTATGTATGTGAAAATAAAAAAAGTATACATTTAAAATGTTATTTAAGAATGCTACAAATTACTAATATATACTAGATTAATTTTAACGCAATTATTCCAATTCTAATTGGTAAATAAATCAGATGTAAATTTCCAACTGGGCGAAAAATGTCTAGACCAGTATTCGAACCAAGGATCTCCTGGCTGAAGCCGCCAATGCTCTACCATTTGAGCTATCCCGGACGAATCTGGTGGAACTTTTTCACCCAGCAACCTTAATCATTAAGGTTGCTGGGTGAAAAAGTTTGTATGCATAAAAAGTATGTATGAAAATGTATGTATAATGTTTTTTAGTAATGTACCTTTACGATACGGAGCGTGTAACACTGGGCGCAATTCCGAGGCCAAAGAAATTGCTAAATATAATAATTAGCCTGCAGAATTTAAAGAGAAGGTTAAAAAAAAGTTTAGATAAATGCTATTATGATTAAAATACTGAACTCTCTCAATAAGGGTTGTTTAGAGTAGCGTTTCCCCATTGAGAGTTCACCTGACTTACATTAAATTCTTATATTAGTTAAAACAAAATTTTACTTAAGAAAATATTAATATCGCATGCACTGAAAATCTTAATACTATCTTTAATGGAAATCTCATACAGGATATTTTCATCTTTTTCTTGTTGATAGCAAAAGCAAAACAGTGATAACTTTTTGTACTATAAATGTAAAGCGAACATTCAAACCATGCTTTCTCCTTTAGATACAAATTTTCAAAAAATACAAAAACTTATAAATTAGAAAGTAACTTACATTTAATTTTAATTTTTATTGTGTATTTTTATTACTGATTATTAGAAAGAATTGCAAGCATACATAAGATATTAAACCTAAAACAAATTAATAAAATGCAGTTAATATTTGGAGGAATCACGTTTTAACCGAATTCAGAGGAGGAAACATGTTTCGATTGTTTGACAAGTGGATAAAACGCTTTTTGACTGAAATAAGTTCTAATTCACAAATAATACAAAAGCATTATTTTATTTGAGCAAATACTGAACTTCAGTTGATTATTGATAAAATAAAATGACAGATTATGGTATTTAGTAGTATTCATTAAATATTTACTAAATAAATACTCGTTTGCCAAAAATCCACTTCAAATGTTAAAACCAAGATCTTCATCTAGACAGTCACACACTTCCCCCTCTTCTTCATTGCAGGCTGGTAAACCATGTATAATGTGGTTGTACCATTTGAAGACATCATCAGGTTGATTTTGCCACTGTTCACCATACATTACCTTCAAAAGTTTGTCAACATCTTTTTTCTTCTTAACTGACATGGCTAAGAGGAAGAGATTCTAAAACAACCCTTTGAACACGGGCAACAGTATCTCCCTTTTTAAGAAGATTTACACCTTATTATTCAATTAGATCTTGAAATAAATAATTTTGGAAGGAGGAAGGAGGAAGAAAAGGAAGATAAGGAAGAAGCAGTACTGACGACAGGTCACGACCTGGTCAAGCGCATGTGATCTTCTTCCACTACGAAAATCCCTACACCATCTGAATACTGATCTGCGTGACATACACTCCGTGCCATACACATTTTGCATTCGACGATAGATTTCACTAGTACTGACATTTTCCGCTGTTAAAAATTGCACGACCGCGCGTTGACACCGTTTGCAGACATCCACGATGCGAACGATACCTTTTAACGTGCTCCCACACTATCACACACACATCTGGCGGGATCTGATGATATTGCATGTATTCCAAGCACGCTGCACCCTCTATAGGAGCAGGCGCAACCATCTTTCTCTTCAAATGGCGGAGTTATTACAGCAATGCCACTTTCATTTGGGCGACCCTTATAGTTGAAAAAAATTTCATTCTCTTCATTATGGTCTTTAGAAATCTTTAGAAATTTACTATTGATAATATTTTATACCATATGCTCTGTAATAATTCTTCGAAGTGCTCGAAAAAACGAATTAATTTTGTTATTGATTAATTTGATAGATAACTTGAAGACAAAAAGCAATTGTGATTATTTATCACAGTTGACACGGCTGGAAATTTAACTAAAGTTTTATAAAAATATTTTACACCAGAATTTGTATTTAAAACTGTTTAACTTACTTTATGAAGAAATTTCTGGTTCGAATTTATTCATTTGGTACACGATAAAATTGACAGCTTATGGCCGTTCTACACTTGATCAAAAGACAAACGTTCTACGAAAATGTAATATAAATACGTACGAAAATGTACAATACCTCTTCCAGTTACTCGTCATTCCGAAAACCATTCATTATGTTTAGAAAACCCAGAAACCAACATATTTTCGAGATTTAGAGAATCGTTTATCAAAACATTTTTTTTCCCTCTGCCACTGACTTTCGGAAACGTTTCCGAGTAGTTTTTATACTCTATTAATCAGTTTTCTCAACTCGGAATATAGGTTTTTAGGATACTACTAATACTGAATTAAACATTTTCAGCTGAGTAATTGAATTTATACATGAAGAGCAATAATGATAATAATAATTTTGATGTCAATACTGTTAATTTATCATGTCTGTCTGTAAAACATGTTTGTTGAACATAAAAATGTTTATTTGAGAATGGATAGCATCCGAAAAACCTATATTCGAGGTTGATAAAAATGTTTAATACACTATAAAAACTACCCGGAAACGTTTTCGAAAATCAGAGGCAGCAAAAGAAACTGAGTACATAAATACTTCTTTAAATCTCGAAAATATATTGTTTATGGGGTTTCTAAAGATAAAGAACGCTTTTTGAAATCCTGAGTAACTCGGAAAAGGTTATTGTATATTTTCGTTCGGGGTTATATTATATTTGCCTAGATTAAGGGGGTTGGTCGATTTCCCCTCTCTAATGTAGTGTATGGGCATTTAATGCATTCGTATATTTAAAATATCTCCTCGGGAAATTAATATTTTTAACTTCTATTTTTTGTGTACACTTCCTAAAAGATGTCTCTTTTTTTCTCAGTTCTCAAAATATTTCTAAAATATAGACTTTATTTTATAGGAAGTGTTAAAATCTAATTCACAGTTCGCCCGCTTTCAACACATAAAATATTAAATTCAGCATAGATTTTAGAAATATTTTGAAAACTAAGAAAAAATGAGACCTCCTTTAAGAAGAGTACACAGAAAAAAGATGTTAAAAATATGAATTTCCCGAAAAGATATTTTAAATATACGAATGCATCAAAAGTCGATAGACTTAACACTACGGAGGAGAATTCCGAACCTGAGTGACCAGCCCCCTTAAGAAACATTTGTCTTTTTTTACTGTGTATACGCGATCGACATAAATTTATACATGCTCATGGTGTTTCTAAACTAGTGGGGGCTAAGGATTTATAATACGCGTCAAGACAAACAATTTTTATATAGGAAACTAGGGTCGCTATCCACTTTAAACTCAAAAACACAGTGTATCTCACTCCAAGCAGAACTCTGAATTTTGTTCATAATTTTAACAATAATGGATATATTTTAACGATATTTTCTACGAACTTGCTGTATTTTCTGTGAAATAGGATGATGTCACGAAAGCTGCTACAAATAGCTACCGTTTGTCTTCGGGAAGCACTCAGCTTGACGATCCACAATTCGGAATGTAGCTGACAGAACATATAGTCCAGGCAATAGGGGATTCTATCAGGTAAAATTAATGGTAGTTCTGGAAATCAACTTACTTTATGTTTTTTGGGTCGCTGAATCCGAATTTACAACTTCCCACCAAAATTTAACCCGGCAACCCCCCCCCCCCCCCAATGTTGGTAAAATGGCCCCCCAAAAAAGGTTTTTATTAAAAAAATCAAATTTTTATTGTTTTAGGGAAGAAGTGTCCAGAAATTCAGAAAGTAGACAAAATTTGCAACAATTAAGATCTATGACATTATGACGTAGGATGAATGGGGAGGTGGGATCTGCCTCGGAACATGCACCGCGGTGCTGCGAGGACTAAGTTGCGCAATTCCACTTAACCACACACATCGTTTACATTCGCCCTCCCGTCTCCTCTCCGAATTTTTAACTTCCCACCAAAATCCCCCCCCCCCCCCAAATAGTTATTTTTAGATTAAATTTTTTATTGCTTTAGGGGAAAAGTATCTAGAAAATCAGAAAGTAGGCAAAATTTGAAACAAAATGGATATATGACATTATGACGTAGGATAAACGGGGAGAGGGGGAGGGCTGTCTCGGAACATTCCCCGCGCGCTCTTCTCAAAAACCAAATCTTTTCAAAAAATCAATTTTTTTTTTTTTGGGGGGGGGGGTTGCCGGGGAAAGTTTTGGTGAGAAGTTACATTTTCGGATTCAGCGACCCAAAAAACATAAAGTGAATCGAAATCCAGAAGTAGCATTAATTTTGACAGGTAAAATCCCCTATTGCCTGGACTTGCATAATTTAGTGCACGCAGCGCCGCAGTGCATGTTCGAAGCAGCCCTCCCCTCCCCGTTCATCCTACATCATAATGTCATACATCCATTTTGTTGCAAATTTTGTCTACTTTTTGATTTTCTGGATACTTTCCCCCTAAATCAATAAAAAGTTTAATTTAAAAACAACTATTCGGGGGGGGGGGGTGCAGGGGGATTTTGGTGGTAAGTTAAAAATTCAATTCAGCGACCCGAAAAGCTTAAAGTAAACCTTATAGGGAAAGTTCAGAGGGGCGACGGGAGAGCGAACGTAAACGATGTGAGTGGTTAAGTGGAATTGCGCAACTTAGTCCATGCAGCACGGCGGCGCATGTTCCGAAGTAGGTCCCCGCCTCCTCATTCATCTTTCGTCATAATGTCATATATCTTATTTGTTGCAAATTTTGTCTACTTTTTGAATTTCTAGATATTTTTTCCATAAAACAACAACAACAACAAAACTGATTTTTTTAATAAAAATCTTTTTGGGTGCATTTTACCAAAATTTGGAGGGGGGGGGGTTGCCGGGGGGCAATTTTGGTGGGAGTTTAAAAATTCGGATTCAGCGACCCAAAAAACATATAGTAAGCCTTTTTCCAGAACTACCATGCATTTTGCTAGGTAGAACCCCTGTACGGTCTCTGTTGCCTGGACTAATAAGCAAAAGGTATATTTACAAACAAAAACTTACTTCAACCAACCTACCAACTACATATTTGCTTTAGCGATCATTGCAGGAATCATCATTGCAACGTTGACCAATCGTATCACAGAGCTGTTAATCGTCGACCAATCAGATCACCAGTATTCTTGCGTTCAGTAGGAGTCGTAAATAAAGACAGAAAGTTACTGTGCATCTACAGTAATTTTTCCCGCTGTGAGGTCAGCTGCACTTTCCTTATACGGAGTCACTGATAAATTAAATCACTTCCCATGATGCCATCATATTTCTTACAAATCAAAGTTAATCTGATGAAAATAATTCCAAAATTTCTTAATTATTGTTCAAATTATGAAAAAAATATCCTGTTCAGCTTGTAGTGAAACACTCTCTGTGTTTGTCTGAATGAGCGGTTTCCTATACAAAATTATTTTTCTTGACGTGTATTATCATAGTTGAAAAATTTTCCCCCCGTTAGTTCGGAAACACCCTGTATGTTGCACCTTTTCTACATGTAAACATCAATTCTCGAAAATTTTTTTTAATTCATTATTTATGCTTCACATGAGTAGCTAACTGAATTGGAGCATGAGTGTAATTGAAACTGTGTCGTCTTTAAATTTGAACCCTGAAAAGAAAAAAGAAAGATAATAATATAATTTTACAAGATGTATACGATTTATGTACCACATTGTATGCGATTTATATGCCACATTATATACGATATTGTTCTTCTTTGGTTAAGAGCTTGCAGGAAAATCAATGCGTTCTTTTGAAAGATTTTGAATAGAATAAAATGTTAAAGTTTTAGATTCAAGTTTAAGATGTTATAAATTGTTGAATGACTAAAACTTGGTGTTATTTATGTCTTAAAACTTTTCGCTGTTATTCAGTAGTAAATAATTATTGAATGACTGAAACGTACTTCCCTGTTATTTAGTTTAAAATAGATTCTTAATGCCAATTTAATACCACTTTAATTTCTTTTTATCAAACTGATAACAGCAGTGATTGTATATTGTACTAGATTAATATTAACACAATTATTCTAATTGGTAAACAAATCATTGGTAAACATATGATTGTATATTGTCTTGATTTTTTTTAATACTATTATTTTAAAATAGTGGAAATAGTGATACTGTTTTCATTATTATACCATTTTCTTTGACTTATTTAATCGAAGGAAATTATTACAAATTATGAAATTAAGTATAGCGAAGATTACAATTTGGAAATAGTGGAAATAAAAAAGATAAGCCATAGATTAGAACCTCTGCAATATTTTAAGAAAAAAGAAATGCTTTTGAGGAATATGATGTTTCAAGAATTTTTGCAGGAGAGAAATTTATTAATGAATTTATTTTTGCAACAACTAGAATTTCAATGCATCAAATTAAAATTATTTGCTATGCATTTTAGAGACTGCCAAACTTTGAGAATACAGCAGTAGATTTCAAAATACAATTCAAGAAAGCTGTTTGAGAAGTTTTGAATGCCATTTGTGTTATGCACTGACACTCGTGTTTTGCACGTCGGCGGCAATATTCTAAGACATGACCATTATGTACCTGTTGTCTCATAGGAAGCCAACTTTTGTTTCCTTGATTCTAAGGAAAATTCCCTAAAGTTTGATATCATACAGCACGATAGTGCTGTATAGTAGAGCTCAGCCGCATCTTTAACGTTTTGAAACATGATGAAAAGACAACAACTCTATTACAATCCAAACCAGAAAACATTCAGTGATGTATAATTGATTGTTGGAAAGCTCTTAATTTAGTGATGTGCCTTTCGCAGGCCGGGTCAAAAAATATCCAATATTAAGGGAATGGCACCCATTTAAACTTTACATAGCACTATACCTTCCGTAATTTAACAATATAGAAATATCTCCTATTTAATTTTCTAATTAAATCGTTTCTTTCCTGTTGCCACTCTCTAAAAAGCGGCACAATAATTTTTAAAAAGTGATAACACGCGTATTTTGCTTTTACGAGCCAATAAAAATTCAGATTTTCTCGCTATATTTTTGCATTTTTGAAATCGAAGTCATTCTAGTCAGAAAACGAAAATTTTGCCTATATATATGTAAAAACTTTTAACTAAACACGTGTTAGAATGACGTAGTATCTTCATTAGAATGTTTTTAAAGTTAAAAAATCTATTTTAATTTCAAGAAAGCAATTTAGGAAAAGATAATAATAATAAAAAAAAATCGTTTGCTAGGTATGACGTCAATTTCCGTTTAACTGACATAACTTTGTAATGATGTTTTATTCTGAAGAGAGACTCCTGATAATCTGAAATTAATCATTATGATCATCCATAAAGTGAAAGATTTATTTTTAAGTCATACGAATGAAATTTTCGGTAAATGCTAGTTCATTTGGTTGTATTTATTGCATTTTCCTGCGTATTGTCAAGGAAATCGCATACTCCTATTGGCATATTTCTTTTTCCCAACGGAGATTTTCCATCTCGTAACCTGATTGGTCAGAGCTTCCTGTGTCAAAGTGACTTTTCTTGGCGGAAGGAATTTTGCTTGCGACCATGAAAGTAGAGAATTTTGATAGGATGGTCGGGGGGGGGGGGGGAAGGGATGCATTTCAATAGACTTCTGATTTATTTATTTATTTTTATTTTATTTTATTTTATTTATTTATTTATTTTGTTAAAATGACAGGTCGATGGCAAAAATGATTACTAGAGAAAGAAGATAATTTCCATAACCTAATGACAAAGAGGGCGGGGTGTGATCTGAGAAGTGAAAACATTCCAAATAATTTTTTTAATTATGAATTTATTTAATTGAATTCGTAATTATTCAAATAAATTATAAATGTTACCCTTTTTTAATGATTTTAAATTTAATAATACTTATAATTATGAAACTCTGTAAGCTCAAATGAAAATAAAATTGTCAGGAGTCGGGGAATCGTAGCAGATGTAATAAAATACTATAAAATAACAAATAGGAGAGATGATTTAAAAAAGAAGTACATATAGATATTAAACTTTGCGTGATTTTTGTGGAGTAGAAATTTCAGAGGGCGGTAAATTTAGATGAAATCTTTAGAAAAAGCGGAAATCTGCGATATGCAAAATTTTTAAAGCTTAAAAAAAACCCTGCTTTGTTTGTTATTTTGCTGAAATAACAAATAAATAATACGTCGTCTAAATTTTACTTTAAATTTCAATTTCTCTTGCCCATTTCTCAGCATATACAATCCTGAAATATTTATATTTAAAAAAAAAAATTTCAATATTTGTTGAAAGAATAATCAGCCATCTAAAATCCCCCTTGAAATTTCTGCAAAAATTTTTTTTATCCCCCCCCCCCAAACAAACACACCTTTACACACAACAAAGTTCAGTTTTCTTAAAGTTTTTTTTTCTTTTTTGTATGTACATATCTTTATACACAACATTTGAATGGCTATTCTGAATATGTTAGATCCTCAAATCGCTAGTTTATTTTCTTTTGAAGAAGAAGAAAAAATAAATTATTTGCGTTTTTTATTTTGCCTGTATGATGTTATTTAAAGAAAAATAACCTAATGCTTACAAAATTCGAATATGTTGTTCAAATATAACACAGTATTTAAGCATTTAAAAATGGTCTGGGCATCTTCTAAAAACCCCTACCCTTTTTTTTTGTTGAAAAAGTTGAAGATCCTGTTATATTATTGCCTAAAGCCGTTATATTTGTTGGATACTTAAATTAAATTAATGATGGTGAGTTTTTATTCCTTAGTTTAGTGCCTGTGTTTCCGAACAAAAATGAATTCAGAAAGGTATTTGAGAACAGCCGTGAAACTTTCTGTCACATATTTAAGAATCGAACAGTGTTTTCCATTTTTTCATAAATAAATGACTTATAGAGTTGTAAGTGATTGTTGTCACGTGACGACAGGTTTTTCTCCTTTCCCGCGCTGTCGCATCCAAAAATTCCGTTCAAAACGCCAACTTTGATAATATTTTCTAAAAGATGTTCTGCTTTTACTAAAAAATTGAAAACACCATTCTATTACATAGTTTATTAATAAGAACGCCTGTAAATTTAATGTGTTTTCGAACACAAATGAATTCAGAAAGGTACAGTCGAACCCGGTTAAGACGCGTTTCAAGGGAGTGAACAAAAGTCGCGTCTTAAGCGGGATCGCGCTTTAAACGTGATTTGTATAATGTTGCAGAAACTGGGCTTATTTACGCATCTAATCGTCTAAATGAATTTTAGAGCTTTCGGTTAGATGTTTACGGCAGAAAATTGTATCTTTTAGGTATATTTAGATAGAAATTTAATTGTATTCAACTTTAAACTCATTATTATTCTTTTAAGAATGACTGGAATAATAACTGAAAATAAAAAATGAATTTAAACGGCTTTATTGTAGATTAATACGTTGCAATTAAAAAAAAAATCCAGCTAGACTATTTTTTTAACAGAGATAAAAAATATTAAACTTTTGAAGCACAATCCAGTTGTTAAAATCATATTTAGTACTTGTGATAATGAGTACCATTATAATCTATCCTTTTCATTATAAAAAAAACTATCCTTATTAATCTTTTTGTAAAAAATATTGTTGGCATACAAAAAAGAAAAGAAAACATAAAAAAATCAAACAACCACAGTCGTAATTATTTAATATTTACGAGTTTAATTTTTTTTTGCTTATAATATTCATTTTAAAACATAGTAGGTATATAACTTACATTTAAAACCCCACTAACAATAGGTATAATCATAATTTTATGACATATCTTAGTATCTTGAATTCGTCTTTCTCTCTCTACCTAAAAACATACACGAAGTGTGAAATACAGAAAATTAGGACGCGGATCAAAGAATTCCAGTGTTGCTACTATAGCGGGTTTTTTTTAAATTCAAATATCTACCACTATTTCCTATTAGTAATGTTCGCCTTAATTTATCTGTTATTAAATAAAGTATATATTACTATTTGGAAACACTGTTTTTTATTTCAATATAAAAAATCCGATAAATTGGCAATACTGGAAAACAGACAAGGAATTCGCATCTTGATCAATGAATTCGCGTCTTAAGTGTGATTTTTTGCCTTAAAGGACCGGAAATCTCTCGCGTATTAAGCGGGATCGCGTATTAACCGTTCGCGTATTAAACGTGATATTTTTGCTTTAGTCTTATCGGCGATGTTCAAGGGATCGGGAAAAATCCGCGTATTAAGCGGGATCGCGTATTAACCGTGAGCGTCTTAACCGAGTTCCACTGTATTTGAGAACAGCCGTATTACTTCAATTCTAAAAGATAAACTTAACTTAGAAATTGGCCCTGACAAGGGCCGTTTTTGTTTAATTTCATATAACATAATGTGTAATTAAAAAGAATTTCTGAACGAAAAAAATCTTACACGACAAGAAACAATGAAGTGTTTTTCGCCAAGCACGATTCCCGCCAAGAAACATCAAATGCATGCCGAAGTCTCTGGCCAATCAGATTGCGAGATACAATTTAGATGCAAATCTCAGTTGGGAAAAAAATATGCCCCCTATTGCACGCGCCAAAGAAAACATGCATTTTAATTTTAAAAGTTGAAACACTACTATAACTACGTCATTATAACGCCAAATGAAATTCAATTTCGCGAGTTAAAAAAAAAATAACATTGTTGACGCGAAAGTAATCATTTAAAGAACGTAAATTTTCAAAATTGCAGAGTTTCGAGAACTATTTTATGAAATCAATACAAATATACTAAAAATAAAAACGCAAATAAATATTATACAAAAAATATTTTTTCAAAATCGCATTTTAAATTACATACATGAAACTGTAAGGGTCTCTTAGCACTCCACTAACATGGCCAGTTTTGAATCATCGAAAAAGGAAGTTAAAACTTATTTTTCTTAATAATCAAAAATATTTTCAATTAAAAAAACAGTAAATTAAATATTTTTGCATGGTTACGATTAAATAATAATTAAATCCAAAAGATATTCGCGTTCAATAAATAGCAAGTCACAACTTTTGGCGCGGTTTGTAAAAAAATTTTGGTACTTTTCCGGTATAGGGGCCTTGCGTTTTTTTTAAAAAAGCTTGGCGTAATTCGGGCGTCAGAACTTTCGATTTGTTGTCAAATGATATAAACAGTAATGATAACAAACTTGATGGACTTTTTTGTTTAGTTAGATATGTATTTTAAATGTATGTCTATTATTAATGCTTTTTATAAACAAATTACTTCTGTTTCTATATAAAATTAGATAAATGGCGTCTTTATGGTAAATAAATTTTATAAACCTTGAAAAAAAATGCTTGTGTATATGAAATGAAACAGTGAATAGGTTGCCAGAAAATATGTTGCAAAATTTCCTTCTCCGCCAAGGATACTTTCTCTATTTCGCCAAGGTTTCTATACTGGAAAAGTACCAAAAAATCTTTGCACATTCAGGATTGAAATAAATGGCACAATAGCATACATTTTAGTATAGAGTTGGAATAACGTAAAAGTAGCGAAAGGTCTCCAAAAAACTTTGTCCCAACTTACGCCAATTCTCTGTAAATTAGAATGTGGAATAGGTTCACTTTAAAAACACAGAATCAATTTATTCCTTTTTTAACACGTAAGCACACGCGTTGGGGGTAAATCTCACCCCATTCACATTTTTTCTTCGAAGAAGAAATTATAAATTTTTCGAGGGCGCTTCTGAACTTCCTTGCACCTTCCTAGGTCAAGGTTGAGAAAGGTTCTGTGAAGGAATGTCTTTTTTTTTTTTTTTTGTTGGCTAGAAAAGGAAAAGAATTATGCCTTTTGGGATTAAGTAATTCCGCGCGTGTACAAACGTTTCATTTCGATATGTTCATTCGTTTTGGGATAACGATAACACACACTAAAATAATTTTACTTAAAGAGTGACATAAAAGTTACCTGTATATGTTGATGAAAGTGTGTTAAATGTAATTAATATAAAGTTTATAAAATAATTCATGTTTTAAGAGGTAAAAAAAATCGTTGCATATGAAAAAAAAAAAAAAAAAAAAAAAAAACGCGATTTTTACAGAAACTGATACAAAATCGGAAAATAAATATGAAAGGCTTCATTTTTCCCTAAAAAGAAATAGTACCGATGCATTTTACAATATACAGTTGTAGACTTGCTTTTAAAACGCATTTAGCCAAAAATATATTGGTGGACAAAATGTAACAATGAGTTACCCCATGCGTGTGATATTTACAAAAATAGGTGCATGTGCTTACGTTTAAGTTAATTATGTGCTAAACGACGCCCGGTAACATGCGCCAATTGTCTGAAGATTAAATTATGTAATTTATCCGTACCAAATACGCCAATTGTCTATAGACTCATTTACGTAATTTATCTCCTTAATTAATGCATACTTTAGAAAGGACACCTACTTTCCAATTTTCCTGATTTTTTTTATCAGTGGTTACAGTTAGATATAAATATGTTGGTCATTATGGCGGTATTTTAGTTTGACCTACGAAATATTATTATAAATATCCAATATTAGCAATATTTCTTATATTATTTACAGGTGTATTGTATAATATTTTCAATCACTTTTAATCATTTTTCTGCATTCAGTCGTTTTCAGACTTTTTTAATTTTAAATTCCCATTAAGTCCCCAAAACAAAAATTTTCCCTTTTTATAGTTTTTTCACAGTTTTAATTCATTTCTTATGACTGTTTCTTACACTAGCTTTTTGTGTGTTTGAGTGGTTGACATAGAATACTGCAAAGTCCCTTAATACAGAGGAGCGTGGGTACGTAGCAGAAAAATTTAAGAAATCACACTATGTATAAAACTAGTCTGGCGGCTAGTTCTGAGTAAAGTATAGGTCAATATCCCAATATGGATGTTAGAATTATGTATGGGGTCATGAGAGCTGCTCTTGAAATACACTGTAGAACCAAAGTTTCTGTTAGTTTTTGATTAGGGAAATTGACTGGGCCGGTTGATTGAGGTCATTGGTTGGTTTGTTGGGGCGGTTTTTTGGTTAGTTGCAGTTGATTGATTAAGTTCCTGAAAGGATCTGAAAAAGGTATGAAATGATATAAAAACTGATGGAACCAGATTGAAAAGTAAAGTTCGATCTAAAAAAGTTACAGTAAAAAATTGGCAAATAGTTTCAGTCTAAAAAAGTAAGTAGTGCGTAGAAAAGTAAAGGAACCAAATTATCTGTAAAGCTCATGAAATTACCCAAATTTTTGTTGATAGCTGAAAATGTGGACTGAAATTTACTGGTGCCTTATATTCAGACTTATATTATCCACTCAAAATGAGTACCGGGTATAGTAAACAAAATATGTAGTTATGTACTTAAAAAAATCTGTCAGGCCCAGAATTGTGGACATGATTGCATCATGTCAAGCTAAACTCCACAAAGCTAAAAGAATGTAAACCATGAAGTAATATTTTAAGTATAACATTAATATAGTCAGGTTGTTGAGGAATTGTTGTTATTAACATTTCTGACATAACACATTAACGTAATAATTTTTCTTTCATGTAATTACTGTGAAAAGGGAACCTTATGCGAATGGACTTACGCCAGACAAATAGTTAGTATATGGTTGAATCGTACATGCTTAGGGTTTTGGGTTTACTTGGGCTTTGATCTTCCACGCTTATCAGTGACCCTTGGAATAGAATTTGGACCACACTTCGCACTGAACTGATCTCTCAGTTTGTCGCTCATTACCAAATCAGCCTCTAACCTATTCTTATGAACCCACATTTTTAAACTGGTTATGAATGATTGGAATTCAGAATGTGTTAAAAATGCCTTTATTACCCTGATTGATTTTAATGCACCAGTAAAGCTCAGTCCACATTTTCAGCTATCAACAAAAATTTGGGTAATTTCATGAGCTTTACAGATAATCTGATTCCTTTACTTTTCTACGCACTACTTACATTTTTATACTGAAACTATTTGCAAATTTTTTACTGTAACTTTTTTAGATCGAGCTTTACTTTTCAATCTGGTTCCACCAGTTTTTTATATCATATATAAAAATAATTGGTGCCTTACTTCTAGGACGGTTTGTGGGTCATTCCACAGAATTTCCACATTTTGTTTTCTTGTTTGCCGCACTATTTTTGATTTTTTCAGTACTTTGTATGTTGAAGCCTATATAGAAGAGAAGTTAAAATCCATTTGCAAAAAAATTCTATCTCAAAAATCTGTTTAATTAGAGAGGGTTGAAAATGCGATTTTTATTCTTTTTTTACAAAATTAAAATGTTTACAAAAACTTGCATATATTTTTTAACTAATAGATATAAAAATTTTTTCAGAACGACTCGAAATCTAAACACTGGTTTCTCTTCGACCATATAATTGTTGTAGATTTATCTGCATTTGAAAAAAAATGAGCACTTTCCCAGCAAAGAAGAAATTGCTGGCTAGCAGCAAGATAGGTGCTGGCAATGATGGAGAAGTGCTGGCTAATGATCTACCACTGCATGACCACTGCTGGACAGTTTCAGTAAACTTTGCCGTTGGAAATCATCAGAAAATATTCTGATGGGCCTCCGATTTATCTCTTGCGCTGGCCCACCTTACCATGGAACTGCACGAATTTTTGCAGTATTATTGCTGGAAACCCTTACGCTAGATGGCGTAATTCATCTAAGTTTTAAAAAAATTCCCTAATTGTAATTTTTATTCAAATATTTTAATCTGAAGTGTAAAAATATTTAAACAATTACGTTTCAAGTTTAACAAATAATAATTTATTAGACTTTTAAATATTTTGTCAAGTCTATATTAAAATAAGAGTTATTTTTCACACCCCGCGGCAGATTAATGAATTCGGACACAAATCTGAAATTAATATCTTAACACAATTTAAGCTGTCAAGCTATTTTTTTTAACTGTAAATAACATAGCACCTCTGCCACAAACAAAATAAATAAGTAAATGAATAAATAAATAAATTCTTTATTTCAACGCCCTTTTTTTTTTCTTCTTAAATCTAGTTTTACTAAGTTACAAAGGATTTCGGTTTTCGTAATTTACACAGTTGAGAATCAATCAACTTATAAATTATATAGCATTTCTATACAATACAATAATTTCAATACAAGTTTAATGATTGGACACAAATCACAAAAGAAACAAACTTGAAATAGTGTAATGAGAGTTTGAAAGCAACGAGCGGTCGTAGAATGTGCTGAAAGTACTTGTTCATGTCCGATCACGAAAACCAAACAGCACCGGGCGCGGTTAGTACTTGGGAGGGTAACCACACGGAAACAGCTGCAAGTTCAAATATTTCTATAGACATTTCTATTATATACACTTCTATAGCTGTTGGTGAAACTAGCTCATAGAAAAACGGGCCATTATTACTTTTTCTATCAGTTTTTTAATAGAATTCTATAAGAAATTTTTGTAAGAGAAAGTGCTGGGCCAGCAAAGGAATAGCAGTAGGATAGATGCACTACATTACAGGACACTAGCACTACAGGAAAAGTGCGTATATAAAAAAAATATTGTAGTAATGTGATGGCATACCAATGCTGGCCTGCTGTTGGCCATCACTGATGGGCCAGCTGCATTCCGCACGGACCCTTTTGTACTGGTTTAAGTAATGGTACCTTTGCACTTTACCGCTGATGGCAGTACTGGCTGCCATCTTTTTTCCAGCTGATGGCCCACTATTTCTTTCTTTGCTGGGTTAAAACTACTGAAATGCCGGTCAAAATGCCAGTTTTTGAAAAAAAAATATGTATCATGAAATGAAAGGAATAACCGTACGGAATTGATTAATGTGTTATTACTACTTCTAAGCATGCAATAAAAATAAACAAACTGTTATCTCTTTTCCTTCCTGAATTATAACAATTTAAATTTTGAAAATGTAAAAAAAAGAAAAAAAGTCAATCAATGTTTTTAACAACATGTAACGCAAAAGGGAAACGTGGTATTTATAAGCGATTTGACAAGGAAGGAGTTCTCCATATAATATCTATAATCGTTAAGTCTCATTCTTGTCTTCCGACTGATCTGTCAGATATAAATTGTTGAAAATGGAGAAATAACAGTCAGCCATGAAGAAAAGAGAACATTTAGAAACAAGACATATTTTATTAAATGAATTTTTTTCGTTATATGGAGAAATATTTCTGGAAACCACTGTAATATTTTGCTGTAATTAAAGGTTCAAAAGTTATAAGAATTTCTTGCCAAGTTATTTGATTCCTTATTATAATATTGAATACACGAGATTACCACAGTTATATCCGTATGTTCATGCCACGAGAGTCCATGAAATAAATTATTTTAGTGTGTATTTTCTTTAGTCATTTTGTGTCAATAAATTCAAAAAGGGAGATTTCATTTTCATCTTATGGTATGCGAATATGAGGATATAACTTAGTGACCTCGTGCTTTGAATGTTATAATACAGGAACCGAATTCTTGGCAAGAAATTCTTATGACTCTTAAATCTAAAAGTACAATAGATTCCAAGAATATTTTTCTTTATAAACGTAGAAAATTTAATAAAATGTAGCTTTTGTCTAAATGTTCTTTTCATTTGCGGCTGACTGTTGTTTATCCAATTTCAACACTCTGTATTACACAAGCTTTTTCGAAATACAAAATATAGATATTACATGCCTTTCCTTGAGAATTAGTTTATAAATACCACTTTCCCTTTTGCATCACATGGTTGCAATGATACTGATAATGCTGATAAAAATGATAATTTTTGAAAATTTAAATTGTTATAATCCAAGAGGGAGAAGAGGTAATAACCTAATATTTTTTTTCTGTGCATGTTTCGAAGTAATAATAATACATACGAAAATTCCATACTGTTATCGCTTTCCCTTCATGAAATATATATTTTTTCAAAAACTGGTATTTTAACCAATATTTCAGCAGTTTTTAAAATACTCAATTTTTTTAAACATACGGATAAATCGACGACAATTACAAGTTCTCAAAAAAAAAAAAAAAAAAAAAAAAAAAGTGTAAATTTCGAATCTTTTGAATTTTTGTTTGTCTCTATTCAGTTTAAAAAATAAGGAAGATTTTATAAAATTGAATTTAGTAAAAATGTGCTAAATCGCTGTTTTCGACTCTTTATAATTAAAAAAAAAGATCGAAATTTTTCAAAGTGGATTTTAAATAATTTACTCTATAGGTTTCTACATACAAAGATAATGTAAAAAAGTGTCCCTTAACTCTTTGTCGAAATTCTGTGAAATGTCCCTTAACATAAAAGGCTTTTAAGATATAATATGATGAAATATAAAAAAATAAGTAAAATTTCAGATGAATTGCTCAAAATTACACAATGATAGCCTTTATAGGAGCAATTTCATATTTCTAATAAAAAAATGAAATTACAAATGGTACTTTAACATTTATTTTAATATTTTTCCAATACTAAATTTAGAAATAAGAAATAACTCTATGAAAAGATGATAATGAAAGAAATCATGCTTACTACTTATTAATTTAAATAGTAAAAAATATTTTAGATATTAGCTTCAAAGACGGAAGTGACTGTATAATTTTATTTTAATATTTTTCCAATACTAAAGTTATAAATAGAAAATAACTCTATGAAAAAATGATAATGAAAGAAATCATACTTACTACTTATTTATTAATTTAAATAGTAAAAAATATTTTAGTTAGTAATAGCTTCAAAAAGGGAAGTGACTTTATAGTTAACCACCCTACACTCCTTTGCACGCGCAATAGTATACCTTGACGTTCGTTCAACGACTTATTGCATTCTCACAACATTTATTGATTTTAATAAAACAGTAATATTTTTAACAATCCTTTGTGCATTATTAATACGATGAAATTAAGTTACACTTTATTGTTTAAGTTTACTCATTAGATGTTGTTGGCCAAACCGCTGCAAATACATAGTTAACGAAAGGTTTAATATTATTCAGTAAAGTCTATTTTGATTTTGAGACAGTAATTTGTACTCGTACATATCTTTTCTCTAGCATTTGCACTCGTATAGCTATCTGACATTCGTTCAATGGGGTATTGCATTCTCATGATACTCATTTATTTTAATAAATAAATAATCGTTTTCAGTGATCCTTTGTGCATCATTGATGTGATGAAACTAAATTATTGTTTAAGTGAATTCGCTAGATGTTATTGAACAACTGTTGCAAATATATAGATAGGGAAAGTTATAATATAAAGTGTATTTTTATTTTGAAACAATAAAATGTACTTACTATTAAAGTTGCCATCTACATATAACAGTCAATTGAAATATCATATATTACGTGTGCATCCAGGATATTCACCTAGTAGGGGTTTTGAATGATTATTACCCATAAAATTAATTTAACGTTGTTTTACGTTTTCGTAAAGTAGTTCTTAATAAATAGGTGACCTTTCATAATCAACGTAATGTAAAGCACAAGCAGCCAACTGCTTCAAAGCTTCACACGAACCCCTTCTTCAGAGCAAAATAAAAGAGAGTAAGAAACAGAAGTGGCAGTACCACTCGTACTTTGCTGATATACATCCTCTCTTTCATTTATTTTGAATTGAAGAAGGGACTCCTATTATAAAACCTTGAAACAGTTGGATGCAATAATTGCTTGGCTGTTTATGATTTTTTTTTAAGACAGTTTTTATATGCTATGTACTGATCTTAACACAAGGGATTTTGTACGTATTTTATTAGAACTAAAATGTGTGTCCATAACTTAAATATGTTAACTCAAAGTGGTTTGATATATTAATATACAGGCATTTGCAAATTTGTTATAATGTTAGAGTGTTCTTTTTCTGTTACGCGTACCGCATCAAATATTCTTATTTTATGTGATAATGCTTCGGTGACATTTAAAAAATCATTACATTAATATAATGTGTAATTAAAATTTTGAAGTATATGTCCAAATAAAGATTTAAGATTTGAACAATTGTATAACATATAGACATCAATATTATTATTCCTTCATTTAACGATTTCCGTTTTACCATACGACACGGAGCGTGTAAATCAAGCACCATAAAAAGCATTACAGCATTTAAAAATGAAAAAAAAAAAAACAAAAAAAAAATGGAAGGCGATAAACCATCAAATTCCAACATCCTACATTTGGGCGAAACCTTACATTTGTGTCAGAGTGCAGTCGGTCGTTTGGCGACCTCTTTCCAGCCCTGACCTTAACCTTGAGGAATTAAAAGCCTCTTACTTTTTGACTGAACTACAGATTATTTCTTCATAATCTGAAAGATAATCTGAAGTCGTTGATGTTTTTATTTATTAATAACAACATTTATAACATTTATAATAGCCACACTAAAGTGAAATAAATGTATTTCAGTCAATAACTGTTATAATTATTATGTAAAGCGAATGAGAATTGCAGATCTAAGTGGAATAAGGTGTTATGTCACATTGTTTTCAAAAATCTTTTTTATTTTTTGAATGAAGGCATTATTAGGCAATTTATCATGTGGTGAAGCCAAAATACTAAGATTCTAATTAGTCTTGAAAATATGAGACAATAATTCTTTTTAATTCAATAACTAAAATCGTATTAATGATTTTTAACATTTAAAAAATTAATTGTTAGTTAGTTTTCCCATGAGAGAATTTAGTACCACTTGCTGGAATTTTAAAGATATGCTACAAAGAAGAAAATAGCAATAAAATTTACAACAAAAACGCCTTTGTTTGAATTTTCTCCAAAGTCAATTTTTATTACATAAAACCTTCTTCCGCTTAGGTCTTCTATACGACTTTGGCACTCAATAAAATCCGCAAAACATAAGATAGCCCTGTTGTAATATAACAGTAGTACAAAAAGTTTTATTTCTAGGAAAAAAAAATATATTTTTATTTTTAATATTTAAGCGATAGTCCAATTCTTTTCAAACTCGCTCCATCATATCTGCGTGAATATTTGGAATTTCAACTGTGATTCTGTTTTTCAAATCACAGATATCAACATTAGTCATCCCAGCACTGTACATGTGATCTTTAATGCATCCACACTGAAAAAAAATAAATCGTAGAACATGTTGTAGAGTGATATAACAGGTCAAAGTGTAGGACCAGCATGGCCAATCCAACAATCTGAGTTTTTCTTTTTGGCTTACAAATTTACAAATCCTTGTTTGCTTAAAAAAAAATCTTTCCTTACAAATAAAACTTTATATGTTTCTGCATCATGTACAGCACGTCAAAAAGGCGGAAAAATCCCTAACGATGGTAATAATTCCACTTCTAAAAGCCGTAGAATGAAGTTTTCTTTTTGATTTTTACATTTTATTTGTGTGTTCGTTCGGCTCAAATCTTGCAATCCAATTTTAACCTCTTCAGTTCCGAAGCTAAAATAATAATACAAATGCTTATTCATTGGTTTTTACAAACAAAATGACATCGTAAATGACAGAATTCTGAAATTGGTCCTTTAAGCGCTTAGTAATTTAGGTTCAAAAATATGGATCGAAAACTACAAACCCTCTTAAAACATCAGTTTAATAACCATTAATCTAAATTAACACAATCACAAATATAAGAGCTTTAAACAAGTAAATAAATTACAAATCTTCAAAATTTTTTATTGAAAAAGATTTAAGTTAAATACTTATGGAAATTTTTCACTTTCTTGGCCATATTACACTGCAAATAGAGGTGTCTTAAATTTAGACACATATGTGACTGAAAAAGAATTTCAGTCACTTAAGTGTCTTAATCTGAAAATTCAGACACAATAGATGTCTTAATTTAAGATACATAAGTGTCTTAGTATGATCATGGTATATACGAACCGAGAAATATGTTGGAATTATCTACGAAGTGTCTTATTTAAAACAGTAGTTGAACATTTCTTTTTTGTACTTTTCTGAACAGCCAATCAGAGCATTGATTTCAGCGCATGTCATCTATGGCTCCTTCATGATATAGAAAGAATCACATTTTAAGCGTCGCCATTGCTTGGATTAAAAGAAATGCGTAATTATGGAGTATTTATCGAATGAAAGCGTAAGTCATATTTAATTTTAACTTTTTATTTCAGTAGGTTTGTATCTTATGAATATAAATTAAATAGTTTTTAAAGATTGATCTCTTTTTTTGTAGTTTAATGTTAGTTTTTTGATTTCACAAGCTGTCGTCTGTTATACCTTCTTAATATAACGGTATCGAATATAATTGTTTTGATAATTAAATTGCAATGCTTTAATTCAGCGCGCTTGTCTCCTGTGAATAAACGAATGAGTGATAACTTGTTTAATCTTCCTTTTCGATCCTGTGATCAAAAATATCCTAATTTGTCGTTGCCCAAAAGCAAAACGTGCAACATAAACAGATTTGAAAAGCTGAATGATTCATAGTTCCATTAAAGGGAGATAAAAACATTAAATTGAAGCCGTTTGAAACTGTATTTATTCTATGTTCTGTTTCTTCTGATTTTTACTGTTTATTGATTATAAACTCTTGCAGTTTATGTATCAGTACTTATTGTATTTTTTTGTGATTATTATTTTGGAGCTAAATATGATATTCATTTATGATTATGATATTCGGAAAAGTTTTCAGATTGAAAAAAAGCATTAATACTGTGAAAATTTTCTTTACATGTCACCGTTTTTAATCACAGTACTGAAACTTTTTAAAGATTTATTCTTATTATTGATGCTTTAATTTATTATTGAAAATCGGAAATTTTGATAGTCAAAGTTTCATATTTAACATTTACCAAATTTCTAAAAACATAATAGGTATTTCTTATACTATCATTCCGTAAGATGTTTTAAACATAGAACAAATGCAGAAACATTTTATTCATTAACTGCAATTTCTGTTCTTGTTTAACGGTATATTTATAAAGTATTCATTAATATTTTTTGAGTTTTTTTAAATTGCTACCTATATTATTTTTTTATTTATATGTAAGCCTTTTTCTGCTATGTTTTGTTCATGATTTTAAATTTTCAAACCTGAGAAATATCAGAAAAAATTATGAAATTTCCCTTTATTGCAATCGCATATGCAACGTTTCTGATACAAACAATTATTAGTACGAAAAAAATTAAACATGATAATTTAGGCATAAATAAAAAGTTGTTTATGCTTGATATAAAGTTTATAGATAAAACTGAAATAGTATATATTTTTAAAAGTTCATATTTACTTATATATTATATATTTTTAAGCGATTAATAACTACTTTTTTTATATTCAAAGTATTTTCAAACAACTAAAAACAGTACATATTCTGTCATTTCTTTTCCTTTTCTTCTGTTTTCTAGGTTAATTTTTTCTTATCAAATCTGTAAAATTTATGTAACTCATATTCATAAGATACAAAGTTTACAGGAATAAAAAAATAAATATGACTTATATCCTGTTGTTCCATAACAGCTAAGGAATATGTTTAAAAGAAAAGCTTTTACATATTCCACAGAATGTATAAAATTAGACACCAAAGTTCATTTTTAATTAAACAATGCCAAATCACCGCATATTCAAAAAATATATATTACACATGTTCACTACTTATAGTGACTAAACTTGTTTATTTATATGTACTACTTGAAATGTATATTTGAGGCAAGTTTTGAAACTAGCAGTAATTATTTTCTGAATGTTATTAAATTAGAGTATTTATTTATTATTTTGTATTTATAGTTAAATAGATCTTGTGATTATCTGATCTGTGTAAAACAATGCCTATTTGCCAATATAAATTTTTAAAAGATCTAGTTTTTAAATTGCATGAATTTTCTTTTTTTTTTGAGGGGGGGGGGGGGTTCTTTGCAATTTTCGAACATCTGATATTATAAATATCTTTATTTTTATCCACTGAGTATAATGAATATTTGAACTTTTAGAGTAAGTCAAGATTACAAATATATATATATATATATATACATATTTATCCATGTACCGTAAAAACCGTCAATAGGGAACACTTTGGGGCTGGGGAATTTGTCAGATAATCGGAGATGTTTCCTTTTGTGAGGTAAAAATATACAAATATTTAGACGTCCACTTTTCGGAAATGTTCATTAACCTTCACAACGGACACTTCCAAATACCGGACACTCCTATTTAGTAAAAGATAATGCAGAGTTGCATTTTTTTGCAAAAGGACCTGATTAAAACATGGGCATGCTGGACAGTGTACCGTCCCCCTACGATTTTCGGACTCAAAAATTTGATGTGCAATTTATGTATAGCTTATATTTTAAATCCATTTCGAAATTGTACTGATCAACATTTTGAATTTTTAAAGTAAAATAACGTTAAAAACTAAACAAATAAAAGAAATCTAATATTTAGATGAATATCTGTTTGTTTTTAATCTTGTTCTACTCCTGAAATTCAAAATTTTTAATATAATCAGTACAATGTCGTAAAAGATTTAAATTATGAGCTTTACAAAAATTGCATACCAAATTTGGAAGCTCCAAAATCAGGCTGTGTGGGGTGGGGGGGACAAGACCACAGCTAAATATTTTTTTAGGATTCACCGTGGTCAAATATGGCTACGTATAATGCTGACAAAAATTGGTTGCGATTAAGACGTTTGAAGTGTCTGAAATTCAGACGCAAAAAGTGTCTGAAAAAATTAAGACATTTTAAAATGTCTGAAAATTGAACACACCGTTTCAGACACTTAAGTGTCTGAATTTCAGACATTTCAATTTAGAGTGTACTGTCTTTTGGGCATTTTTAGGCATTTTGCAAACTCAGATGAAAATAACATTTTTTTATGTGGGAATCAGCTTAGATGCTGCCATTTATTCCTTTGCTTTGAACGAAAAAAAAAAAACATTCAGCTATTAAGAAGTGATGTGAAAATGTAAAAATATCGGACATTTTAGTTTTTATAAAGAAAAGAACAGAGATACCCGTTTGGGGACCCAGGGACCGAAGAGGTTAAAACACTTCCTGTGCTACAATTGACCTAATTTTTGCTAGTGTGGCGTATTTCTGCTAACAATGCAATATTCTGTAAAAAAGAAATATTTAAAATTTGCCCCCGACAACCTTCAGGGGGCAAAACATTTGTCCAATAAGGGTACGTAAATGTTATCACGTATGAGATCACTTAAATATCATTGATTGCTTCAGAAATAGGCTGATGTTCATCGGTTCAATAATGGCGTGCTTAGAAAATGCGCCATCTTTCAGTTCCACGCAGGGTGTAAATAGACGTGGGTTCGATCCTCCCGATTACGTTGATAGAATTTGCTTCTTGTCAGGAAGCTGCATTTAAAATTCTAAATCCATTTTATTTTCTTTAAACAAATTGATAAAAAGTATTTGTAATAATAAATATCAAAACAAGATATGTATGACTAAAATATATTGACAAAGTTTTATCGGATCAAAGTATCGGATCTGAATGAAAAAATAAAATAAAATAAAATAACCTCTAAAGTTAATTAATGATTTTTTAAATTTTAAATTCCTTTGATATTTGCACCTTTTTTTTTCTTTACCAGAAATTTTTTTTCCCCAGTAATTGTTTATCTAGCTTTGTAAACATTATATATCGTGACTAAGTTATAGATAATAATACCGTTTTCGAATAAAAAGCCTTTTTGTTTCTCTTTAGTAGTTAATTCAATAACAGTTTGTTATAAACCCCTTATCCCTTGTATTATTCCTGTCGGTACATGCCTGATAATGTACATTATTATACATAAAATGCATCTTTTTCACCTTACCGTTTTTTTTTAATTATGTAAGTATCAAGAAAAAACATAATAGTTGCAAGATAGATTGAAAAGAAATACAAAACATTTATATTTATATGTATTTCTATATATATAATATAGATGTGTTTAATGAATTAAAAAATAAGAGCCCCTCCCTCTCTTCTCTCCCGTATGCATCGTTTAAATAGGTCCCTTAAGTCACGCAGAAATGACAAGTCATTGCATTAAAATTAGTGTAAACATCGATAACATATTAAATATCATCAATACTTTTTTTTAAATAAATATGTATTTAAACATATGCATAATTTTTAAATTTTCCGTTGAAGTAATAATAATTGCAAATTGAAAACCGCTATTCTTGTCTTTTGGTGTTGACATTAACTTTTAAAGTTAGGTTCAATTTTAATATGCAGATGATCTGTTCTTACAAAATAAAATCTCCATACAAATATAAAGAACTTTAAACGAATTAACACGGTCCTTTATATATATAGTAAGTAATTTTTTATTACTACTCACTTTTGACTACATTGCGCATTATTTTTTAATCATAGTGATAATTTGAAATTTTTGGAGCTTACTATTATACAAATATATTATTAAAATATATTTATATCCTGTAACAAAAATATTATGTACAGCTGTTTTTAACCATATTATTTTTGTTACAGTTTGTTCAGTTATGCTTTTGAAATTAACTACCTATTTATTTGTATTTATATTTGCATTACTTTATATGTATATAATTAGACACAATTACACATTTTCTTTTACTTTTCGTTTTTGCGTTTAATTCACCCAGTGAAAAATATTTTATTCATAATTGCTTGTATTTCGTCAGGCTAAATATTTGCTTCCGTTGTATGATTAGATGCCCTTGGCTGTTTAAAAATAAATATTTTTTCACGTTCAACAACACGAAACTTTCTGATGCATTTAAACGGGAAAGTCCGCCAAGTGCAGGCATGATTATTGAAGCGATTTGTAATTGAACAGATTTTATCATTTTTTGATAAATGAATTACATCTTGAGTTATAAGCAGTTTTTGTGCCACGATGGCAGTTTTTCCATTACCAATGCTGTCGTGCCAGGAATTTTAGTTAAAATCGCCAGCTTTGACAGCATTTTGGGAAAAATCTTCTGTCTTTACCGAAAAGCAGAAAGAAAAGTTCGATTACATAATTTCTTAACAAGAGCACTTGCCATTTTGATACGTTTGCGAACAACAATGAATTAAAAAATAACCTTGCCAGAAAGTAGCAGAGAGTTGGAATTTAGAACAACCTTAATATAATACAGAAGTGTTTTGTGTTTCTTTTCAATCTATCTTGCAACTATTATGTTTTTGATATTTGCGCATTTAAAAGACGGTACTGTATTTATATTTACATCTATAAATATGATACCTTTTCACTCTTATTAGGATTTTAAGCTAAACATTAAAAAGGTTGAGGTTAAATTGACAGGCTTCTTTTCGAAAAAAATTCTAATTTGATAAAAACAAAAGAAAGATATATTTAGTGTTCTAAGAAGATTATATTAAGCTATTACTATATCTCTACTTCCTTATAAACTTTTAATATGCAAGATATGGTCTAGCATTTTATTGGAAAATATACATTAGAACGAATAGCAATTTTGCTTAGTTATATATTATAATAAATGAGATATTATACTACATGGTATCGCATTGTTACTCTTTTTTCTTCTATTATTGCAATAATTAACATTTGTAGAACATTAAAATGCTTTGAATAGCTAAATTCAGGCGTTTTTAAAAAATAATAAACTGTTACACACGAGAAAAATTTCCTTCAATGCATTGAAGTTAAAGTTATAATATTAAAAATATTTTAATTTTTTAAATGTTTTTGTTATAAATGCATCTTTTTCAAATTTGAATGACATTTTCTTTTCTTTTTTTTTTCTTTTCTTTTTCTTTTTCCAGCACTATAGAGTAAATCTGTATCTATTACAAACTTTTTGTTATTTTATCAGATTTTGTCCATAAAATAAACAGTTTACCGATTTTATTTCGTAAAATAAACAGTTTTTAAAAAAAAACTATTATCTTGTTGATAGTTTTTTTCCAGTAAAACCAATTTTTTTTCATTCTACAGTGTACATACCTGAAAGTATTTGATAAAACCTTCATCAAATTTGATAGAATTTTGATATTATCTTGCTTAAAAGTATTTTAAAATGAAAAAAAAATTAAAGAATGCTGAATGAATGGCTTTCACAGTATGCTTTCCGAAAGTTTTCGTAATCGAGCTTCGGAATTGGAAACGATTTCGAAGTTACTGACGTGCAACTTAGAGGTCTGCACGGGCCGACATTTTCAGGCCCGGACCCGGCCCGACTCAGAGAAAAAAAATTCGGCCCGGCCCATACAAAAAAAAATATTGGCCGGGCCCGGTAAAAATGTTAAAAGTTCGGCCCGAGCCCGGCCCGTAGAAAACATTTATTGGCCCAGCCCGGTATAAAAGTTAAAAGTTCGGCCCGAGCCCGGCCCGGCCCGGCCCGAATGAATTTCTACAAAACATTGATTTTTACGTCGATTTGGTTAAAAGTTTGTCCCGTACGAGGAGTTCAAGCCAAAAATATTTATCTTAACTTTTCTTTTCATGTTTATAATCTTCATTTTTATAGAAGTGCCGCATGGTGCGATATTTATTTTTTTAATGAATCTCTATTTCTTGTATGTAAATGTTTCAGTTATCATTAATATTGTTAATCCATATTCCATGTATTGAAGTGTTAAATATCTGAAAAATGCTATACAGTAAAATCTAAGACTGAATTGCATAGAAAAGAAAAAATATTCGTTACAGACAAGTTTCCTTCTTAGCAAGTGTAAATGTATTATATATTATTTTCTTACATAGTAGTATATTAATTTTGCATGATCAACCCGTTTTTCAGTTTAAAACAAGCTTCCGTCATAGACAGGTTCTTTTCACACGTTTTACTATATTTTAATTTAACTATATTTTAATAAGTGTAGAAATCCACTACTCTTTAAAAAGAATGAATTTGAATGTTTAATTGTAGAATAATGGCAATTTAAAAATGTATGCATTTTTTGACAAAAAATTTGTGCCAAGCCTAATTTTACTGACCTTTGAACGGACTAGGCCACGCCGAGACAATGATTTTCATACGGGCTGGGTGAAAACTAGGAATGAAAATTTTGGGTCATGAAGATTAGGAATGAAACCAGTACCCGGATGTGTGGAGAAAAAATAAGTTAGGCCCGGCCCGTAAAGAGTAGTGACTAGGCCCGACCCGGACCGAGATTTCAGAAAAAAGTAAGGCCCGGGCCCGGCCTGTTCAGATCTCTAGTGCAACTATAGTGGAAGTCACTTTAACGAAGCTAAAGACAGCATGAAAATTATTCGATTTACCCGGATTTCATTATAATGGATTTTCTTACGACTTAAATAACTTTATTAAGAATAACTTTATTAAGCTAAAGTTTTTGTCGATGAAATGTGTATTTTATGCAGGGGTCGCAGCATATAGGGAAATTTTTATTGTTTGTACCAGTATATCAATAATCTACATGATAAATTTCTTTAACATAAGCAATTGAAATGTATCGCGAAAATAATATTATCAAAATAGTGGTAACACAATAAAAATTTCCCCATACGCTGCAAGGCCTGTTTATATGTTTCTTTAAACTTTCAATCGATAAGTAATTCGAATTTTTCTTTTGTGCAATAATATCTTCATCCTCGTTTGATTCAACTGCCTATTTTATTTTTATTTTATTCGATCGATCATTTTGATACCGGTATATGAATCCCTATTATTAAGAGCGATTCACCAATCTACAAATAGATTTCCAAGTAGACTACTTTTGCGGTATATGTTCGTCCTAAAACTCCGTTACATGCGAGATTCAGATCTTACATTATTCCTTATAGCCGTGTTAAGAAACAAGAGTAAATGTTGATAACTGCACATAATTTTAAAAAGATCGATTTATTCGATACTTCGATTTAACCGAGTTATACTCTATACTTTATAAAAGCGAGCTTCCTTAAAATATTGTTATATTAATCATATATTATGACACGAAAGTCAAAGTTTGGGACACTAAGAATATGTCACATTATGCCGGATGTTATTTTATCAGAAAAATGTAAGTTAATTAATCGGTTAGATCTCGTAACTTGTTTTTATGAAGCTAACTAAAATGAACGTGTGAGTGGAAAAAGGATCACATCAGCACCGTGCGAAGAGAAAACTGCGCCTGGGGCAAAGTTTCAATTTGGCGCCCCCTCCCCCCCATTTCTCTTTGTGACAGGTTTCACAAAGTTGAAAAGTGTAGAAACACAAATGAATTCCTATGAATACATATTTCGCGTTTATTTTGGAAATTTAAAAGGATTAATTTTAACAACTAAATAACATAAGGGAAAATTGCACTTATATTTTGGCAAAGGGTATCTGGAAAACAGATGTGGAAAAAATGTATATAACAGTTCAGCATAATAGTTTGCAATCTCTTTTGGATTCCAAGAAAGAAGTCACATTTTATTTTGAGAATGTATGTTTATGTCAACCCCCCCCCCCAAAAAAAAAATCTAATATGTATATTTCTAATATGTTTATATATATTCTAATTATTATTTATATTCTATTATTTATATTCTATTTTTTTTTTTTTTTTACAAAAAAGAAGAAACAAACGAGGTTGGTACTATAAATTTGGCGCCCCCTCAATTTCTGCACCCGGGGCGACCGTCCCCTTCACCCCCTGCTTCACACGGCCCTGGATCACATTCCAGCTGATGTAAATGTTGAGAAAACACACACACAAAAAGGTATTACTTGATTATCACGTCGACCAAGTTCGCCAAATTATACAAATTGCCAAAAATTAATGAATTTAAACTTAAAAAATCACTGAAGAATAAGGTTACTTTAATGATGACGTTCACTTATTGCATTGCGACATCCCGAATATAAAATTTGATTTATTTAGATGATTTCGGACAAAAGAATACTAATAGTTTACGTATTTAATTGCAGAATTATTAAATTAAACCACAAAGACACATTATTAAGATATTGTATTTGTGAATAAAATGTGAGTATTTTAAATGTAATAATCGAGTTTACTAAGGGACATAATAAATATCAACGATGACGAAAAATTGTAAGGAACATTATTTAGTCAAAAAGTGTCGACGGATATAACATTAGATATAAGCTTGAAGCAATATTAAAAAAAAGGTAAAAAAAGAACTATTAATTTTTAAAGAAATGTTCACATTATTCGATTCTAGGTCTAGTTGATGAGGAATAATTCTATAAATTTCAAAGAAAAAAGCAGATTAGTTTACTATTAATTATTATTAAAATATTTCAGTTCAATTTTCACATTTTCGGAATGTTATCCTTTTTCCACTCACCCGTTTAAATATACATGACGGTTTTTGTTTAATTTCTATACTAATTTAAATGATTTCTATGCCACTGTCGTATGTTAATATAACTTGAACTGTCAAAAGTTCTTTTCAGCGCCAATGCATTTGAAACATGCGTAAATTGGAATTGTAAATAAGGATTTCTGAAAATGACTACATTACCCTGAGCAAAGAGAATGCGAACTAATCACTTCCCGTTTCCAAAGAAAATATAGATTGAGAAATGTATTTTTTTTTATCGATTTTACAAAATGTTATTGCTGTTCATTTTGATAAATCTAATATACAGAGTGTCCTTAAATTTTTTGTCAGGGTTTCCTTACCTCATAACTTTATAAGGATTTAAGAACATAACGTAAAATATTATTAAATATTCGGAAAGTACAACTGAAAAAGTCTTTTTAACACAAATGAATTTACACATGCGTAAAGTTGCAACTCAAAATGTTATTAATCAAATAACGATTATAATCAAATAATAATTAATATTAAAATTTTATCAAGTTCATCAAAAAGTTATTAATGAATTATGAGCACAAAGTTTAGATAGATAGATATTACACAATTCCTTTGTAACTTTTTGATAAGTTTGATAAAATTTTATTACAATCATTATTTGATTAATAACGTTTTGAGTTGACACTTTACGCATATATAACTTTGTTCGTGTGTTATTAAATTCTTTTTTGAGTTGTACTTTATGAACATGTAATAATATCTTTCATCAAAAGTTAAACTTAAATCAAAGGTTATGAGGTAAGGAAACCCGGCAATAATGTATGGACTACCTGTATTTTTTAAATTAAATATCTCTATTTTACAAAATAGTGATATATGGCTGTCGCAGTTGAATCGGGCACTGAAAGGGTTGAATCGGGCTCTAATACTAATGTTATGTCCAGCCCTATCTTTTAAATGTATGCAAAAGATGAGAACTATATTATTATGAGAACTATATTTTTAATCTATATTATTAAGAACTCTCTGCATTAAACATCATTGTAATAAATGTAAATATGTAGTTTTCTTTCATTCTCTGAAAGTAATAGTAATTGCATGACGCTTTCACAGTAATTGAAATCGTGACGAAGATTTTAAATCTGATTTTTTTGGATGTGTGAAAATGTAACTGAAATGAAATTTTGGGAAACCAATTTTCTGGAAAACAAATTGTATGAAATTTGATCGTTTTTAGACCATTTATTCAAATAGTAATACTTCAGTAACATTTGTAATGAATTATCAATGCTATAAGTATTAAGAAGAATATAGAAAGATTTACTGTGGCTTTCTGATTATTTTTATAATTATTAATGGTTTGCGCCGGGAAAAAAAGTGGTACTGGCTCATATCGGCGCTATACGGTGTCGGTTTTAAAATATTCTGTAAGTGTACTATTGTAAGAAATTTTTACTTATTTTTATATAATATGAATTAATACAGTGAAAATAGCAGATCAAATATTTTTAGAATGTTAAATTTTGGTGATAGTTTTAACGAGGTAACAAAAATTGTGAAATCACATGTGAAACAGCTGACATTGATGTACCTTTCTCTCGGTAACTATTAAAGTGATTTAAATACTTTTTTAAATTGCTTTAAAAGTAGCGAAACTATAAATTGCACGCGTGGGAAAAAAAACATAACCCCCCCCCCCCCCTAAATTTCAATTGTTTGCGAAATTTCATTAACTTTTGTATATTTTATTTTTATTTTTTGCTGAAATATCAAATTGCAATTTAACTACTACCAAAACTATTTTTTAAAGTGATGAAAACGCTTCAGTAGTTGTCGAGAAAAAGGTACATGAATGTCTGCTGTTTTACATGTGATTTTCTTTTGTTTAAAAAATCGCGTAATTATCGTATTTCCTAGTTTCATATCTTGCAAAATGAACAATTTAGACAATTAGAACAATTTGTCGCACCCCTCTTTCCCCTAAGTAAAATAACGACTTGCTGTAACGGAATTACATATTAAAAAAACATAAAGTTTACTTAATTATAAAATTCTAATTATGAAATTTCGTCACATTAAAACAAAACATCTATTCATATATGTAATAATAATTTTATATATCGAGTTTGTCCAAGCAACAATATTTTTTTTTAGAAAGTCGTCGAAATCATGGCATATTCACAGAAAAAGAAACGAAAAATGCGCTACCAAAATTTTGTTTCTAAAAAAATTACGACGAAAATATGCTAGGTTGTGCTAGGTTTAGCGACATAAATTAGGGTCAATGTACTGGTATGAATGGATTATAAACTTTTATAGGAGGGGCTCACAACCATAGTAGGCCAAGTCCATCTTGAAAAAAAAAAAGTCCTTCCGGCCAGTGCCGGGAGGAAGAGGTAGCTTTCATAACCCTTATTTAAAAAAAGCCAACTTATATCATGCAAACAATCAGATTTTTCAAAATGTCACCCACAATAGAAATTGAAACTGCTATATCTGAGTCATTTTTTAAGGTAAAGACAAACAAAAAATGCTCCTGAATCCTTATATCAAGATCAAATACTTAAGAAAGAAACCTTTTTCAATTTCTAATTTTTTTGCACCTCACTTTAAATATATATATTTTTTTTAATTTAATGGCCACCATTTTGAAACAAGATGGCTGATGAATCTGGCCAGCGAACTTGGTCGAGGTGTTGATGTATACTATCCACATGTCTTCTTGCATCGAAATAGGCGAATACGTGTGTTATCGCGTGACAAATACAAGATCGTTTCAAAATGTTAGCCATGCTAGAAATTCAAAGTGCTATAAATCAACCATTTTTTAAGATATCAACAAAAGAACAAATTTTCAGAAACAAAAACTGCTCCGGAATCTTTCTATCAAGGCCAAACACATAAAAAAAATATTTTTCATTTTCCAATTTTTTAATACCTCATTTTGAATTTTAAATTTAATTTTTTTTTTAAATGGCAACCCTTTTGAAACAAGATGGCGAATGAAGCTGGCCAACGAACTCGGTCGAGACATTGGTATGTACTATGTACAGACCAAGTTACATCCAAATAGGTTCATAAATACGCATGTTATCGCGTGACAAAAATCAGGTCGTTTTAAAATGTCAGCCACAACAGAAATTCAAAATGCTATAACTCAGTCATTTGTTTAGATATAGACGAAACAAAAACTGTTCCGGAATCTTTGTATTAAGGTCAAACACATAAGAAGAAAATATTTTTTCAATTTTCAATTTTTGGTACCACATTTCAAATTTAAATTTTTCTTAAAAATTTAAATAGCCGCCATTTTAAAACAAGATGGCGGGTGAAGCTGGCCAACGAACCCGGTCGAGATATTGGTATGTACTATGTATAAACGAAGTTACATCCAAATCGGTTCATAAATACGCCTTTTATCGCGTGACAAAATTCAGGACGTTTCAAAATGTCAGCCACGCTAGAAATTCAAAATGCTATAACTCAGCCATTTTTTAAGATATAGACGAAACAAAATCTGCTCCGAAATCTTTGTATAAAGGTCAAATACATAAGAAAAAAATATTTTTCCATTTTCAATTTTTTGGTACCACATTTCAAATTTTAAATTTTTAAAAAAATTTTAAATGGCCGCCATTTTGAAACAAAATGGCGGATGAAGCTGGCCAACGAACTCGGTCGAGAGATTGGTATGTACTATGTACACACCGAATTACATCCAAATCGGTTCATAAATACGCCTTTTATCGCGTGACAAAATTCAGGACGTTTCAAAATGTCAGCCACGCTAGAAATTCAAAATACTATAACTCAGCCATTTTTTAAGATATAGACGAAACAAAAACTGCTCCGGAATCTTTGTATAAAGGTCAAATACATAAGAAAAAAATATCTTTCCATTTTTAATTTTTTGGTACCACATTTTAAGTTTAAAATTTTTTTAAAAATTTTAAATGGCCGCCATTTTGAAACAAAATGGCGGATGAAGCTGGCCAACGAACTCGGTCGAGACATTGGTATGTACTATGTACACACCGAATTACATCGAAATCGGTTCATAATTACGGGAGTTACAGTGTGACATAGGTCAGATATATATATATATATATATATAGATATATATATATATATATATATCAATTTTGAACGGAGGGTGGTTTCGGGGTCTGGGGGTCATGATCGATGAAAATATACCAAAATTTTTTGAAATCGCTTTCCTCCGAACGGCTGCAATAGGTAGCTTTTTTGTAAAGAAAGCTACCTAAAAATGATATAGTCTATTTAGAAAGCACATAAAATCTATTTTATTCACTCCCACAGTTAACCAAGTCTGTAAACAGATGCCATATATGAGAAAGTATGTGAAAACGCACTTGGTTCACTGTAGATAAAACAGATTTTACGCATTCTCTAAATGGACTATCTCATTATTTTCAAAATGGATTTGGTCTACTACGGTTATGAACCCCTCATATATAAGTGTATGCGTGCGAATGCCATATTTTTGATTTATAAAAGAAAATAAACGCAATTTGAAGAAATATTATTGTAAAACATATTGAAAACACATTGTAATATTGTCTACAAGTTATTGTAATAAAGCATACAATTGATTTTACGTTTGCGATTAAGTAAATGTTCCCTTGTCTAAAACTTTACAACGAAATACGTTGGAAATATTTCCACAAAAAATGATACAAAAAAATATGCGATGTTAAGTTCTTTTTAGTTTGAAAACTTGTATCTTAAATCTATTAAAAAATGCAAACAAATATACATAAAGTATTTTTACAACCAAAAATATCATAAAACAATGAAGGATTAAATTTTCTAATAAAAAGCAGTCAATACTCACGTGAGTAAGTAAGTTTACGCACGGCGTAATGCTGCAGATGTCTAACAATTTCTCAGCAGTACTCATTAAAACAAAACATCTATTCATATATGTAATAATAATTTTACATTATTCCCCTTATACAAAGACAATAAGAAAGAAATTGTAATATAGTCTTTAAATACGAGTAATCATCGTCTTGTGATTTTATTGAACTTCAGGAACATTATATTTCGTACGCTAAAAAAATTCTTTTCTTTTTAAGACTTTTATACAATTTACGTAAAGTTAAATAAGGTCATTGTGCCTAAATGTGACGACTCATAAATGCGACAATTTTCGTTTACTTAAAATATTAACTCAAGAATCGCATATAAATGCTATATAATGAAACACATTCGAACTTCAGGAACTAAACGCGAAACGTTTTACTGTATTAAAAAGTTTTCTTAAAAAAAATATTCCCATTATAATGCACTTCATACATATTTCTTCGCCTCCATAACTACCTAAATGCGACGAATAATACCGAAAATCGATCATAATTTCGTTTTTTAAACTTCGAAGATCAAATAACTGTATCAACGTCAAAGCTTTGGACGCCTCTTTCAGTTACCTCAAGTGGAAGTTTGTTAGAAGGTGACAAGTTTTCAAATTACAGTTCTAAAATATTCTACACCTTTTGAAGATTTTTTTTTTTTCCTTCAGAGATTATTATCTACGAACTGAATCTCCCAAATGCGTAGAGACTTTTATGAGATTTACGGAAGTAAGCTTATGTGGTATTTTTATATATTATATTAAAACAATGTTTTAAAGAAGAAATTGCGTTCAATTAAGTTTGTTGAGTTAATAAATTAGGAATTTCCTCATGATCATGAAATAGTGTTTTTCTTTGACTGTGTATTTAAATATGTGTTTCAAAGAGGCTATATCTAAAGCTGACTGTATTGAACGCTTTAAACCTGAAGATATTCGAAATATCTAAACGAGGTACTAACAACCATATTACATTAATAATATTCCAAATGGGCAATATATAAGGAAGTTGCCTAGACCGTTATGGCTCTGTTCCAGGCGTCATACATAGTAGATAAGTGTACATTAGGACGTAAATTTAAAATGTAAAAACCGTTTATACTAGAAATAATAGAGAAGGGAAAGTCCGCTAATATAAAAGTGTATTATGATGGGAAACAAAATTGGTTAATTAAAATTGATAAAGAAGATAATTCAAAAATGCCTCTTGTATATTGTGATATTCGCAGCGATATCTCATTGTTCAAAATTTCTTCGCTTGTTCTTAATGAAGTACTGTAATCAATCATAATTTATAAAATGTGAGAGTCTATTTTTAAATAATAAGAAATATGTGTCATATGGAGGGGGGAGGGGTATCAGAATTTTAGAGATACTTAGATGGGATGAGGTTAAAAAAAAGTTTGGGAACCACTGATCTAGGTCCACTCCTTACAGAAACACAAATAAAATTTTGAGGCCTACACGGAAGACAAAAAGAAAAACGGGTGGAAAGCAAACTGAAAATAAAAATATTTGCTGAAAGTATGTTGTACTGTACATTTCTTTGATAAAATGTATGTTACATCGATTATTCATTAATTACTTCTTGATTTATTCATGGTCAAATTTAAATATGTTTGAAGTATGAACGTTGAAACCTTCATTATTTAATTATAATATATTCAGCATTCTGTACATCATACTTTTTATAATTTAAGTTATTCTATTTTAACTTTTTATAAGCATTCCAAAAAATGATATTAATTAAATGAATATTTTAACCTTCTAATGCCATGGTAGCAGATCTGCTACCATATGTTCAGCTTTAATTTTTAGAATGAAATTTCATAAATAATGTATATTTTAAGTCATTACAACAATAATTGCACCTTTAGGTAATATTAGTTATGAATTTTGAATGCAGGTGGAGCACTAAATAAGAAAAAAATTAGTTTTAAGCAACATGTTTAACAAACAGGATAAAAGTAAATTTACAGTGGTAATTTTTTGTTCAATTTTTCAAATATTTTACTGAAATAAAACCAAATACATGTGATATATAGGTATAAAAAGAGTTACTTCTGTTCTCTGCATAAAAAAGTTCAATATAAATTTGTTTTTTAATGATAAAATGAGTAATTAAAATCAAGGTAGCAGATCTGCTACCACGAGCATTAGTGATCATGAGCCCATGGTAGCATTTTTGCTACCATATTATTTTCAAAGGAAATTTGTACTTCTTAGTGTTAGCATTGTACAAAAGGTTCTTGTTTTACTTTTAATTCACATGCTCATGTTATTAAATAAATCCGAAATAAATTACTTAATTTGTAATTTCCATATATAATAAAATTAAATTATTTTTGCTTTTTACATATTTGAACAAAATACTGTAATTCCTTTTTAATATATAAATAGAGAAAATTATGAAGTTAATCCGGAATTAATATTTTGAACTTTATATTTCTAAGTACAAGTATAAGCATAACTTTTAAGTTAAAAAAATTCTAAATATAAAATGTTTTTTACTGAGCCGTATCACTCAAGTATATTATATTTAGTATATTTGTACAACGTGGTATATATTGCACTAGCTGATCCCGCGCAGATCAACTGCTTTGTAGTTTACTATATTTTTAATTAATTGCTGTGTTTATTGTGCGTTAAATTTTATTGTGTATTTTGAATTTTTGGCAACAAAAAATAGTAAATCTTATACGAAATGGGTGTTATCTTGTTGTTTTTTATAAATTAAAAATGAACTATAATTTATTTAGAATCTGGATTGCTTTTGTCGTCTCCGCAATATTTTAACACGCTTGTATGTAAAATTTCCTGATTCCAGGTTCTTAATTGTGTATCTTTTTAGAAAGATAGACAGTTACAAAATTTTATTTTTATATGTGTTAGGTAAACAAACCACTCGCTGCCATCGGCAAAAAAAACAAACAAAAAGAAAACGTTTTTTTTTTTTGCCGCTATATACTACATTAGTGTTCTATATATGTAATTGTACAAAAAATCAAAAAGTAAAATGAGGTTTTTTTATTATCATTATTGTGTAAAATTGAATAAATGATGGAAAAAATAAAATTATGTGAACAAATTGGATATCCAGTAAGCTTGCAATTAACCGTCAACTCTATCAACCGCCACCATCCATTCCCTTTTTTTTTAAAAAAGTCAGAAACGGATAACGAAAATTCAAATGCACAAAAACCGAGTGAGATGGCGCTGTTTTGAGTAAAATGCTTGTCTCACGCCCGGAGCAGCAGCTAGAAAATATTTCTGCGAATAAAATCACAGACTGGCTTAATTATGACACGAATGTTACTGGTTATGAAGAATTGGCGAATGAAAAAATTATTGATTTTGAATCCAGTGAAACCCGAAGCGGATGAATATGATAAATCGAGGAATTATTATCCAGGAGTCATTCATGCAGACTATGCTCTCTAAATGCATTAATTGTTTTGCGATGCAAGAGGAAGCAGGTGCAACCCAAGTACTTTTATTACGTAGAATTCGTAATCTTGCTGCAGTAAAGTCCCAAGCAAAACGCAAACAAAAATGTATAATGTATTACTTTGGATGAAAACAGGTATTGCAGATTTATTCAGTAAAATTCTAAATTTGCCTAATAAACAGATTTTTCATTATGAGTTATGCTTTTTATAAACAAAAGTACACAACGAATAAAGAAAAATATTTTCATTATTCTTTTTTATAAATTAACAAATTGAAACGTAATTTTAGTAACGGTCTTGCACTGTCTTCCAATTATTCGTCTATTTCGATTATCCGCCACACCGTCGGTCACGAGAGTGACGGATAATCGAAAGTTTACTGTATGTATATAGAGATATAGATATATAAAGAAAGAAATTGTTTTAGGTCATACAACACGTAAAAATGTAATTATTTTCACAACATAAAATACTTTTGAAATATGGTAAAATCCTTCATATTTCATCCTAATCTTTGTCCGTGGTAGCGCATATGATACCATACAGAAATCCTCCTATAAAATATAATAAAATATCATTTTCTTCATATTTTTACTTTATTTGACGCACAATAGCATAGGTAAGAGAAATTTTTTTTTTTTCCATAGCAATTTCTTGTAGTGGGAATTAGAGGGTTAAGATGAACTGACATGCATAAAATGCATTATCACATTTAGGTACTTTGGACACTTCATATATGTTTAACCCCTAAAGCTCCGGCATCTCTTACACAAATTTTATTCGATCGGCACCACTTTTTTAAAAGAAGTTTCCTTCAAGTACACTATTTAGAAAATGCTTTGATTAAAAAAGGTAAATTTTATTTTCTTTTATTACTGGTGCCAAAAACAAATTTTGCAAAGAAAGATGATGTCTCCGCAGCGGATCCAACGGAGTGGTAAGGGTTAAAGCACTATAAACGTGACAAAAATAACCTAAATACGACAATCGTATATTTATTGCTTGTACTGCAGATAATGAATCAATTTTCAAAGAACAAGTTAGTTTTGAGCTAAACGCACCGTTTTGCTTAATAAAATATACATTTATTTAATAAAATGCCAAATATACCCTAAATGCGATAAAACTATGGGAATCGCGTCTCATTTATGGAAAATGACCATAATGTTACTGTGAATTTCCAATTCATCACACTTAAAGAAAAACTGAATCATTTTACCTGCGATGAATATAGGCGTCATATTATATTTTAATTTTGATAGCACATCTGGTAAAATGTCTCCTTTTGAGAGATCACCCTTCGATACATAAATTGTCATACCGAGACATTAAAAATCAAAATTGAGCAGTTTTGATGTCTCATTTACAGTTTCACTTAAGGTGTGATGGTCTTTTTTGCCCTGTGGACTTGATTGACTTTCTTAACTACATAAAAAGATCGCAAATACTGTGTCAAACTCATTATATGATGTTGACTTTCTAATGTATTGGACTTTGTCGCCCCGTGGCTTTTTATTATTATTTTTTTTTTTAAACTACATAAAAAGATCAGAAACATGGTGTCAAATTCATTATACGATCATGATCTGAAACTACAGGCGGTAACTTAATGATGGCCACCTGCATAATGACCTACTTAAAAATGGCCAAGAGTGATGGCTTGTTAATAGGGAGATAGCTCATCTATAATTGTCAATATCCAATTTAAAAGTTATAATAGATATATAAATGACCATTGCTTTTTCTTCTATTTTTAAAATTTTCTGCTTGCAGGAATAATTATCCATAGCTCTGTCCTATCTTATACTTTTCCTTTTATCGAACAGATATTAGTAAAATGTTTCTCTTTAGTTTAAACTTTTATTCACGGAACTTTTAATTGAATAATTAAGAGAAAATAAGATGGAATCTACTCTATTTTTATGCGTAAATGATTGATTTGTGAAAAATTTGAAATGCATTTATTGAAACACCAGGCTGCCACTGGCGACTATTTTTTAATTCTATCTCGAACTATTTTTTCAGAACAAAATATTTTCACATACACTTTGAAAACATATGCAAGAAAAATGTATTACAATTTTTTTAAATAGTGGTACAAATAGAACATAAAAATAGTCGCCAGTAACAGGACAAATTTCACTGCGGAAAACTGTCATTATAGTCGTCGGATCAGTGTTGCCAGTTCGCTATATTTTTAAATTTCATGTTGCTTGATTGCCACCAGTTTTTTGAAGTAGAAATATTAGCCTCATTTAACGACATATTACATACTGCGAAAATAAGAGGAATTATACTATTTCAAAAAGTGGTGTCAATAAAGCAATCTTGATTAAAAAGAATGTAGTGACTAGCAACACTGCGTCGGATTTTTTATCTGAACAATGCCTATTAAGTGAAAATTAGGTTTTCAAGCGCTCTTATTTTCTGTTACTTTTCATTAGCAATCTCATTGCATTCAACATAGATGAATAATAAAAAAAAGGAAATTTTAGGACCATTTTAATTTGCCAATTAAAAAAAATGCATCAAAACACATTAAAAGTTTAAACTAAATAAATTGGGATAAAAAATAATCAAATAATGCAAATATGATGTTTATAATTCATTTGAAGTTTTATTATCAAAGTGGTTTCTTAAAATATTTTAATTTTATTAGTTTACTCGCCATATAGCTGCGTGTAACTCAACATATTAGCTTCACAGTACAGGTACAAAATTGCATATTAAAATGAAGTTATACACATGCAGATAAATAGTGATTATTAGCAAATTATCTTTATCATAAGATAAGATTAGTATCACAAGATAAATAATGAGTAATAGTAAAACCTCTTTTGCACTTTAATGTGAAAAATTATATTAATATGCAACAAATATAGCATTACAAGAAACGTTAAAAGAAATGAATGGAGTTTCTATAATGTATGTTTATCTTATACTTTAAGTTAAAAAAAGAAAAGAAAAAATATCGTGTCAAAATTTTATCTAAAAATGTGTACAGAGGACGGAACAAGGGAAGGTAAAATGATTGTTTAAGACTAGAACGGCTATAAGCGGTCAATTTGAACGGTAACTAAGTAAATACATTTCAATTCGAGCCAGAAATTCCCACCTAAAATAAGTAAAATAAATAAGTTAAATAGTTTTAAATAAAAATTCTGGTGTAAAATATATTTATAAAACTTGAGTAAAGTTTTCAGCCGTTCTAGTATCAACTGTGAATAAATTATCATAATTGATTTTTATCTTCAAGTTACCTATCAAATTAACCATTAAAAAATCAACTTGACTTTTTAAGCCCTTCGTAGAATAATTAGAAAACACATGTTATAAAATAAAATCAATAGTAAATTTTATAAATACAATAAAAATAACATTCACTAGTTTAAAAAGAAAATAGTGATATATAAATACATCACTTAATACATTTTCCCCAAAATGATCAAAATCGTATTTTTTTAATATAAAAAAGCAAATACTTAATTTATAAAAGATATGGAAATAAATAGAATATTTTTCAAATGAAAGAGATTTGTAAAACTATTAAATTGTTTAATAAAATTAAGCAAATGTTCACTTTAAATTAAATCAAAAATCCATGCAACTGCAGGGTAGTTTTTAAATAGTGACTAGTTTCAAAGGCTGGTAAAGCATACGCATTTCTCTAAAAGGCCTCTAAGGATATGTGTATCATTTTGGTCTAAATACAAAGAATTAAAAATAACGAAGTAAGACACTTTTCATTCATTCTACTTTTGCACTTTTATAAAAATTACACCAAATTAAATTTATGAAAAGTCGATAATTTTTCAAATGGTGTTCATGCATATTTGCAACATTTTGAAAAAATCGTAGAATATATATAAAAAAGAAATAAGACACTTTTTACTCATTCTATTTTTTCATTTTAAAAATTTTACGAAATTAGAAAAAGCCGTTAACTTTTCTAAACGCCTTGAAGGATATTTATAACATTTTGATATAAATGAGAAATATAAAAAAGAAAATTATGACATTTTTATTTTTTCTACATTGGTGTTTTTTTTTAAAAAATATGTACAAATTAAAACTACGAAAAATATACAACTTTTAAATATATCGCAATGAGGGGAGCTGGAATTTAAACCAGTGGTGGCGGCGCAGCGTGGTTGCACAAATGTCTACATATCAGCAGGATAACAAAATACATTTTATAATTACAAAATATATTTTCAATTAAAATGACATTAAATTATATTATATTGAAAAAGACATTCTGAAATAAATAAGAAACATTTTATTTTTTCTACTTTTGTGTTTTTTTAAAAATGTATGTACAAATCAAAACTACGACAAATCTACAACTTTTAGCTGACGGCACTTATACAATCCATTAAAATAACATGTTATAAAATTCATTAATTACATCGATTAGTTGTAATACAGTTTAGAATCAGTTATAGATACATTAATTTATCTTGTCCCCAAAGCATTATTGGTTACACAAAACAAAAATATTTTTAAAAGGATGATTTCTTTTACCTTTGCATCCTTTTAGCTTTCTTGGCGTTGGGGGAGGAATTTTTCAATTCGGAAATATTTCTATATTTTTATTGTAAGAACATTGTATTTGTACACTTCCTAATTTTACAAAATACTAAGAAAAATATTTAAAATAAAAGATTTGAGTGGGGTTATTGAACGATATCCCTATAAATTTAAATTTAATTAATCGTTCTAAATCTTCAATCCTTCTAAAATTCTTCTAAAATTTATTAAATGATTATGTAAATCTTCTAATGTAATTTAAACAATTAATAAAAAATGCTTTAGAAGATAAAATTTTCATGAATTCATAATTCAGTCCATAAAGGGTTAAATTTATGGTGTCGCGATGAGGGGTGCTGGAATTAAAACCGGTGGAGGTGGCATAGCGTGGCTGCACAAATGTCTACACATCAGCAGGATAACAAAATATATTTTAAAACTACAAAATGAATTTTAAATTAAAGTGATATTAAATTATATTATAAAAGACATTTTGAAGTATAAAGGCGTTCAAAATAGCTTGAGTTTACACCCTAACTACAAAGGAATTTCGTGTACCACTTTTCATCTGATTATAACTATGCTGTCAAACACTGATCTACATTTCTTGCAAATGAGTGTTCGTGCTCTAAGAATCAAATGGAATATGTTCTAATGCGTTTTCGTGCAAAAACTGCTTTCGAATTCAATAATATTTTCCTCAAAATCTACAGTTCGGTAATATAAATAAACTAATAATAAGGTTACACTTTCTGGTGCTCAATTAGGGAGTAGAAACCGTGAAAATCGAAAAACACACGCTAAGTTTATGGCCTTTCAGTGATTGTGTTTCAGTACTTCATTTTACATGCAATGTTTGAACATTTATCGGTTATCGTTACAATATTTTTTGAGGAAGTCGGATGAAAATACCGAATAATAAAGCCGAAGAATAAGTGAAAAATTAAATGAACAAATTTCTAACACATCGCAAGCGAAAATTAAATTAAAATTTTGTTAATTTTATGTAGTAAATTATATTGTAGTATAGAATTAGCTTTCCATATAGCTATTATTTTACATTAAAGACGCATGAGACAAAAAGAAAGTTTTCATAATAGTTCTACATCATGTATATGTGACAGTTTTAAATATTGCTTATTTTATTCAACTAGAATATTAGAAATACATGCTAAAATTTTGCGAGAATCATTGTCGTATTAGATCAATACAATATTGAGGCTACTCAGGCTAGTAGAGTGTTGCCAGATCGGAAATATAATAAATCAATTTTGTACCATAGAAAGAAAAATTATTATATGAAAAATACATTTTTAAATCATTGTAAAAGCATACAGATTAGAAAATATCAATATTCATATGTAAATAGGAGAGAATTTGCAAACAAATATTTAAATATAAACCTATATCTGCAACCATGTTCATCCATTACGAATGTTTTACGGAGTTCGTACGCTTCAAGGACTTTCAAAGACTTTTCTTCAGAATTTTTGTCAAGTAATATTTGCCTTATTTAATGAAAAAATTACTATCTTCAGATATAGCGACCAGTACATTATGAAATTTCAGGTACTAAAACACCTAAAATCCTCTGAACCCCCTTGACGAACGACTTCCCCTTGACTTGAAGCGTACGAACCCTGTTTTAATGCGAGTGTTACCTTAATGATACAGCGATATCTGGACTACGAATACGCTTGCTAACGAATTTTTGGTTAGGGAATTTTTCTCACTGTTTATCGGAATCGGCAAAAGAATCCTTTATTGGACACTTTCACTAACAAATTTAAATCATTGTTGGCCACTTCATGCAATTTTGGTAATCATTTGTCAACTGATTTTTTTCTGTTACCACCAATATAAAAAATCCAGGGTCAACCCAGCCCGAACACGAACCGTGTTTCGGAAAAAAATCGGGTTCTCCGAATTACCTGATGCAGGGCTCTTTTTACTATACGTTTAGTATTTTTTTTTTGGGGGGGGGGGTGGTCCGCAATGGTTCGAGGAGGACAGTTCCATACTTAGTCGCTGATACACTGCTGTGTATATGCTATACGTGTGCACGTAAAATCTGTAATATTAAATGGCCCCTTATTGAGAGGTTGCTGGATGGAAGAAGAATACAAAGTGGAGTTTTTCCTTTCAGATAGCGCTCAAAATTGTGTTTAAACTTTTTGGTTTGTAGATTCGCTCTCCTAAAAAGATTAGGTAACCAGTGAGATGTATAAAAACAACCTTTGTAAAGAGCTATTTTTCCTCTTCATTTCTCAACAATATTCTTTGATAAGCTGTTTCAAATAAAAATCATTTGGCCTCCTAGAATTCATCTCTAATTTAAATAGCAGTGTGTGAGGTTTATGTCAAATTCGAAGCCGAAAATTTTATATCAAGACAAACCAGAAACCGTTCCGAATCAGACCAAAAATTATTAGTTGACCCGCAACCCCTAATCCGTGAAAATAATTTTCATTGACTTCAACGGAACACTAACTATTAATGAAAGAAAATAAGTTCATATTAAAATGCAATGATATAAAAGTATAATCTTCAATTATATCACTAATGCCGATTTTATTTTTTAAGTAGAAGAATCAACATACGTATACTCATTAATATTCAAATATATATTTTTCTATCTTGAAAAAAGTGTTTAGAGATTCTTTTGAGAAATCGGGTCAATCCGAACCCGACCCACAAGTGTCAAAACTGAATCCGAATCAATTAAATTCGACCCGACTTGAACCACACTACTCTCTGTGGAAAAAAAAATAAAAGTGAACCCGACCCAATCCAGGAGTCTAATGAGCATGGGTCAGTGTATCAGTGTATCTCTTTACTGGAATGTACACAGACAAATGATTGCACGCAGATAGAATACTGAATCGGGTCTGTTAGCCCGATTTCACCCTACTGCGACGCTGGTGCCAGTTTTATTCGTTACGGGTCGAGTTGGCTATAACCATTACGGGTTTGGGTTTTGATTCTTTTGGTTTGGATTCGGGTTCACCAGATTTTCAAAAGAAAGTTCATAATACTTTTTTAGAGAAAAAAATATATATTTGAACGTTAATGAGTATATAGATATGCTTATTTTTCTATTTAAAAACTAAAATTCAAACTAGAGATATAATTCTTGACTACATTTCCATAATTACATTAAAATATGGATTAATTTTCTTTCAGTTCGGGATCAAGTCGATTTTGGATAAAAGTATGTCAAGTTCGGGTCAGCTCAAAATATAATTATTGGATATAATCCTACCTGTGCAGCACTTTAATCCATATACACTGGTTGTCCAAATATTAAAGGGCAGTGACCTTGCGTTTTCGATTTTACACGTTTTCTCGAATATCTACTGAAAGTTCTTGACGAATTGTCTTTCAACTCCTGAAACGTAAAGAACATGTTTAACTTCATATTATTCAGTGAACATTTAGTCGCAAAGTCCATTAGGAGAAAAATGATAAATTTAATAATAAAATAATATTTGCGTTCAACCATGTAACAGATAATGCTCAAAATGGTCTGTCATTGTATTAAATGACTATGTGGGTCCTGTTCAACGTTTTTGTACATTTGTGTAAACATTCATGAATATGTTAACGTTTCTGTAAAAAAATAAAAAGTTTTTTACAGCAAACAGAGCTTTTAACCAAATTTAACAAAACTTTCGGAAAGCTTGACAAAGAACAGTAAAAACAGTATACTGCAATTAAAACATGAATATATTGAATAATTGATAAGGTTCTGGCTATACAATACAAAAGCAGCTGGCAGGGCTGCCAGTAGCGACTTTTTTTATATTTTATTGGCACCACTATTTTTATAAAATAAATTTTATAATATATTTCTCTTGCCCATGTTTTTAAAATATTTTTTCCATCTTTTTAAAATATTTTTTATTTCGAGAAAGTGGTGCCAAAAATATAAAAATAGTCGCCTAACTATGCCAAAAGCCTTTGAAAAACCTTTCGTACGATACTTACTCATGGTTGTGTATTTGTATGTGCATAGAAAAGGAAATGTTGACATCAGAAATAATGTATATGATTTTTGATAATTGTTTTAAACCATTACTTTTTCCCTTTTAATTTTTTTATTTATACAATACCAATATTACTTTACTTTTTTTATAGATTGCATCGATGCTAGATGAATGCTTCTATTTTCAGAAGTTAAAGATATTTTTCAGAAAACGAAGTTATTCCTTAACATTATGTAGTAATTAAAATAAAAACAATTATCTCAATTATTGCTATTAAAGTGTTATTTTTGTTATCAAATGTTAGTGTTTTTGAGTGATAGTCATAGACACATGAATCTTTTTACTTGCACTCCCAAAGCCTTTATAAATTTACACTTCATTTTATCTCGCATTCGTGGGAAAGTATGGTAATTGTCTTATTAATTCTTAAAAGTAATAGGTTCTGAATTTGTACAGCCTCCTCACACTGTAATAAAAAATCTGTGAAGTTAATAAAATTTTTCTAGGAAACTGGGTTACCTAGAACTATTTATGTAATGGCAACAACAAAAATTCATGTAACAGATACTGTTACATGAATTTTTGTTGTTGCCGTTACATAAATAGTTCTAGGAATCCCAGTTTCTTAGAAAAATTTTAGTAACTTTAAGGATTTTTTTTTACACTGCATAAAATTAAATCTGCTGAGAAAAAAATATTAACTGGTTCTTTAACACTAAAAAAAAAAAAAAGGATTTTTGATCGTTTTTGAATTCTTTGTTTCCTTTGTGGTTACAAAGAAGCTTTGTTACCTCTTCATTTGAAAAATTTCGTAAACATACATCTGTATCCACTCAATACCTGTATATGAGATGTTGAGAACCAGAGTGGACTATCCCACATTTTTATGAAAAATGAGTTTTAAGTGTCAAAGCATTGTATGCCATGCTATCTATTGGGTGCATAATGAATTTGATTAATTTCGAAACTTGCAAGTGATAGAGCCAGATAGCGACATATAGTCCGAGGTAACTTGGATATTAAATTTCCAGCGCAAGTGGCTTGATGCACTCTGGAACTGCCAACTAAATCATCATATGCTTGCTGAAGAAACTTGGTATCCTCCGGCATTAGCAGGACTGGTGTAAAAGAGTTTTACAAAAATTTTTAAAACTTTTGGAAAGCATTTTCCTTGAAATCACAGCTGGCGAGTTTGGTCCACACTGGTTCTCAAAGCCTGATATGGTAAGGTAGTGTAAGAGCGCGCAGACGATAAGAGTATTCATTCGCCATAACAATATACTGGTGTGAAGCACTATGTTAATTTCAACCGTGTTTCGAGTGAAATCAAAGCTAGTTTGTGTTCCATAAAAAAATTGTGATCGCATTAAAAACAGACGCAATAGGTGACTTTAAATTTCTAACCATTTTTGATCAATTTGAACTGTTTCAAATCTTGCTCGTACTTTTTCTGATTGGCAAAATGATGAAGGTGTTCGAAAAGAGCGAGAAAACTCCGTGGTGTATTAATAGGTGGCCCTGGCAACTCAAATTTTGCTCAAACTTAAAAATTGTAAAAGTATGCGCATTCATTTACACTAGGGTGTGTAAAAGTGCGCATATACCTTCTTATGATTTTTTTTGTTACTCCTACTAGCTTTTTTATTATTATAAAATGTTTATAGTAGTTTGTTACTTGATAATTAATACCTAATAACAAATATAAATAATTCTGATGCATTCATTTTTCATTCTTTTACAGTGCGTTGCTTTGAAAAGTGCGCACTCTTACACTACGTTATTCTATGTTCGATGGTATATGTGCAACCTACACACACACACTTTTAGACACTCACATATAAGTCAATAGAAAAGACAGTATATCAGCAAAGATAGTTAAAATATTCAAATGCAACAATAAAAAGGTTGACAACCTCTGGCGTAGACAATAATAATAACTGATTATTGTAGAATTGTATTGAAACTCTGTATTAAAGCCATTCGATCACAATATCATGTGAAAAGAGTACATGGTAACAATTTTCATAATGTCAAATTGAAGGAGTTGAGCGTATGTCACTAACCTTTACTTATTGCCTCATTTGATCTTTTGTTTTGCAATCAGCCTACTAAGCTAATTATATAAGTTTAATTTGCCACCCTAAACGGAACAAACAAGAGAGTAATCCCACTCAGCAAATTCCCCAAGTTAGCGCCTCTGACCTTTCATAGGTAAATTCTATTGAGGATACAATGAGTAATTCTCCACACCCTCTTCTCCGTTCAACGCTCACCTAGTTTTCAGTCTTCCGGCTAGGTAGCAGTTTAGGAATGAAGTCCCAGTGACATAAGTAGTATCCTAGATTATACTTATCATGCTGTTCGTGAAGACTTCCTCGTGGTTACCGAGAAGTTTGAGTTACTCTCGGCCTGTAAATCAAAGAGCTAATTTTAGTTTTAAGCTAGATATTCTCTCATTGCATACTAAGATATTATATGCGGTATTTGGATGAATAAAATCCGTGTTTTCCTATTTGAAGGCCAATTCTCAATTGAAGCCCAGTTGAAGATTTTATTTAAAAAAAACTTAATATTCAAATAACCATTAAGGATGATCTTAATAGCTCATTTTTTGTAATTTTTTGATTTATTTATTTTATGATTTATTTTATTTTATTACTCTATGGAAAATGAAAAAACTGATGAATATTTTGAAGAAGACGAATGTATATTCATTTTTCTTAAATAGAACTTTTGAGCGACAAAATAAATGGCCGATCTTTATGATGATTAAATACACAAATACTGTTAAATAAAATATATTACAATATCAAATAAATTTTACTAGGCGTTATTTAAGATATTTTTTTATAAGTATAAGCTTCGTTTTCCCATTTGAAAGCAAATACCGCCCAGTTGAAGATTTTTTCTAAATAAAGTAAGTGTTCGAATTAATTATTAAGGATGAGTTTACGAATGAAAATTGCCATGTTTACTCGTGTATTTTTCGCAATATTTTTATTATTTCTTACCTACAAAAACTAGGAATTGCGAAAAATAGACGAATGTTTAAGTTCAACTAATATTCATTCTTCTTAAATGAAAATTTCGAACAACAAGGAAAAAAAAAATCAGAATAATGTTAAATAAACAGGGTTCATACGGGTCCTAGAATTTCCAGACCAGGAAATTTTTCGGTATCAGTATTTTTTTATAGAAAATATCTCCTTAAATAAGGCGAAATTTCGCGCATTTAACCTAGCTTTAATAGCTAGCTTTACAACCTAGCTTTACAATAATAATAACTGATTATTGTAGAATTGTGTTGAAACTCTGTATTAAAGCCATTCGATCACAATATCATGTGAAAAGAGTACATGGTAACAATTTTCATAATGTCAAATTGAAGGAGTTGAGCGTATGTCACTAACCTTTACTTATTGCCTCATTTAATCTTTTGTTTTGCAATCTTAAATGAAAATTTCGAACAACAAGAAAAAAAAAATCAGAATAATGTTAAATAAACAGGGTTCATACGGGTCCTATAGAATTTCCAGACCAGGAAATTTTTCGGTACCAGTATTTTTTTATAGAAAATCTCTCTTTAAATAAGGCGAAATTTCGCGCATTTAACGTAGCTTTAATACCTAGCTTTACAACCTAGCTTTACAATAATAATAACTGATTATTGTAGAATTGTATTGAAACTCTGTAGTAATTTTTCGGTACCAGTATTATTTTATAGAAAATCTCTCCTTAAATAAGGCGAAATTTCGCGCATTTAACCTAGCTTTATTTTTCTATAAAAAAATACTGATATACGTCCTGGAAAACTCCCTGAAGCGTACAAACCCTGAATAAATTATAATATTTAATAAACAACTTACCTGGAATTTTTAAACCGGATTAAACTATTCTTTTTGGATATTTAAGTACAACATATGAAAAAAAAATACTGATAGCGAAAGAAAACTAATAGAATTGTAAATAGGTTAAAAATAACAAATTATATTAGGTTGAGCAAAAAGTTCTGGGAAAATTTTAATCTAATAGTTACCAGAATTGGGCACAGTTGGACGGTATCGAAATTCTTCCACACCCCGCTTACAGTCTAAACGTGGCTCCATCCAATTATGGTCTCATTCGATCAATGCAACTTTTTCAAGGGCCATCGATTTGAATCCTTTAATGAAGCTGAAGAAGCATGTCAAGAGTTTTCGATTCCAAGGAGCCGCCATGGTACTTCCAGAAAATCCGAAATCTGGCAGAAAGTCGTGGACTATGATGGTCTCTGCTTTGAAGAATAGTCCTTGTTGCTTTTGTTGTTAATTTGCGCATAACAACGAAACTTTCACAAATTTCCCAGAACTTTTTGCTCAACCTAGTATCTTCCTAGAGGAATATCTCCGTAGTTTTATTTTCGTTTTATCTGAGCTTCTGTTATTAGATTTTTTCTGCAAGACCGAATAATTTAAATTAAAAATTGGCCATAAACATATTTTTCTTATTGTCTTTTGTGTAAATTATTATTTTTTTTCGAATATAGATTCCCAGGTCCCATCAGAATATTGAAGTTGATGAGCATCGGAAGAGGTCAGTACTTGCGAGGGTGATCTCCGGGAAACATTGCAATACTATTGGCTCCAAGCACATAATACAAAAAAATGTAATTCTACAGATTTAAAGTTACAGAAATCTGTATGCTTATTAAAATTTTATCTGTAGGGTAGAGCGGGGCACGTTTACGCATGGAGTACGTTTACGAAGTGCACTTTTTCCGAAACGAGTTATAACTGGCGCACCACCAGTCATGACAGATTGATGCTGGCCCCTAGTGGGTATTATCACACGTTTTTGAGCATCAGTCGAGCTTCGGTCTAGCATGAGGAAAGGATAATCTGTTTTCTGTCAAGGTGAGTAAATTTTCTTTTGAACATATTGAAACTTATTGTGAACTAATAATACTTAGTTAAGGATAAACAAATATATGAACATTAGCAGCATTTTATCCTTTTTTGAGAACTGTATTTGTATGAACAGAAATGTAATTAATTTTCATTGCACGTTAAAAATAAATACGAGCATGGCGGTGGGGCACGTTTACGCATTGACATCGGGGCACCTTTACGCACGTTCAAAAAAAAGAAATTACATAAAAATTTACTAATTTCTGTGGAAGCAGAACAAGAAGACAGCAAAGGAAAAGGTATGAAACCAAAAACTCCAAAAGGGAAAAAGTTTGTACAATCTGGAATAAAGAAAATAGTGAATGAATCTGATGACGAAGATGAAAACTGTGTATGTATTTATTGTTTAAAATCATACAACCAATCCCAAAAAAGTCAAGACTGGGTTCAATGTCTTAGATGCAAAAGGTGGTTCCATGACAAGTGTGCAAAAGGAAATACTTTATTTTTCGTTTGTAAAAACTGTAACAGTGATGATGAAGATGACTAAATAGTTACTGTTTTTAATTAGTAATAAGCCCTATGTTTTCAGTTTAGCCTTTAAAATGTTCTTTAATTAATTCTCTTTAAATTTTTTTAAACAGTGTTTCAAGTTATAAATAAAACATTTCAATTTGATTAAATATCTATTTCACTTACTCCTTGGTATCACTTATAATATGCGTAAACTTCCCCGTTCCCGGGGCAAATTTACGCAAGAGACTTGTGCCTAAAAAATTTTTTTTTACGGTTAAAAACACAAATAGGGCAACAACTGAATACACAAATTTTGACTTTACTAACCGATTTATAAAGCCACAATGTCTAAAATTTCCTAAGTTGAAACATAAAAATTAGGATTAGAGAAAATTCATTGAAAAAAATCCGCGCAAATGTGCCCCGGTCTACCCTACACTGTACAAAAAAAGATTTAAATCTATAAAACTAGTTTTTGGAAAGTGTAGTTTTACAAAAGAATCTACTAAAATTACAGAAATAAAATTTTATCTGTAACCCGGGTTGCAGTTACATGAAAAGTCCTAGGCATCCCAGTTTCCTAAAAAAATCTTACAAGGAAGGTCTCCATACGGGCATACTCAGAAAAATCTGAATAAAATGCAGAATGTTCTTCTCCCATGGGTATATATGTTTATAAAATTTTTTTTGGCGGAACCTCGGTAGAACGCCCGTAAAAAAATAATGAAAATTTCGCTTATTTGGCGACTTATCACCGTTTGGCGAAGAAATTAAGTTAAAAAAAAATACGCTTGTCGAATACTCTTTAAGGAAAAAACTTTTTGTGTTGAATTTGTTTAAATAAGTTTAATTTAAATAACTTTAGCTTTGTCATTTTTAGTTTGTTTTAACTATAGTTTTGTCATATATATTTACATGTACTTATAACGAACTTTAACTATCATATTTTACGATTTAAAACAAAATTTAAATTGATTAAAATTGTTCCAAACTCAAAAATATGCCCCATCGAGCACTATCGATTCAACTTTGTTCTATGGAAACAACGTCTTCGGTATGGAAATGCATTACGGCAGCATCATTCATCTGGCGTTAAAAGTTATTTTTATAACCGATAAAGACGTTTAAATTTTAAAAAAAAATTGTGGATTGAAGAATAAAACAATTTTAAAATTTCGTTCAAATCGGCAACAAGCAACAAGTATAATACAAAATGTAATAATAATAATAAATTCTTACATGGTTTACGTTTAAATTCGTTAAATACCGCATATTCTCAAAATCAATTAACAAACAATTTTCAGATTCATTAAAATCGTTTGCTTTTGGCGAGGAAAAGTGCTCCTCGCCAAATTGCGTGCCGCTTTCGTCTTTTCACGTCAATTATTCGAAAGTATTTTATTTTTTTTACAGATTTTCTACTGTAATTCCGCCGCTAATTTTAACTGATCCTTTATTACATACATGCGTACTTTCACTAGCATTTTTTTTCAACATATTCTGAGTATGCCCAGTATGGAGACCTTCCTTGTTAGTAATCTTACAGATTTTTTGATTTACGGCGCAAAAGTGTATTACAGTGCAGATGCCACAGATCTGTACGTAAAATAATTCGCGTGGAACAGCTACTCTCTGGGCAGCCAGTAAATGGGAGATAGGTAACTGGGAGAGTCTCCCCTTCAAGTAAGAGGTAAGGATCAAAACTGGGAGACATCTTGGAGAAGTTGTACCTCCCTCGAAGCTGTAGCACCCTTCTTCCAGAAAAGAGCCATGGTAATTTTCTGGAAAAGACTATGACAACAGAACTTAGATTAGGAAAGGTTCTTCGAGTACAACTAAAAATTGAGCAATTATCTTTTTCATTTAGAATGATAAGAAATATAAGATTAATTTTGAAACATTTTAACCCTTTATCTACTGACGGTACTTATAAGTACCATTAAAATAACTTGTTATAAAATTCATTTAATACATTGATTAGTTGTAATACAGTTTAGAATGAGTTATAGATACATTACCTTGTTCCAAAAGCATTATTGGTTACACAAAATAAAAATATTTTAAAAGGATGATTTCTTTAGCCTTTGCATCTTTCCAGCTTTCTTGGCGTTGGGGGGGGGGGGGGGGATTTTCAATTCGGAAATATTTCTTTATTTCTATTGTAAGAATATTATATTTGTACATTTCCTAATTCTACAAAATACTAAGAAAAATATTTAAAATAAAAGATTTGAGTGGGGTTATAAATATTGCACAAATTCCCTATAAATTCAATTTTAATTAATCCCTCTAAATCCTTTACTCCTTCTAAAATTCATTAAATGATTACGTAAATCTTCTAATGTAGTTTAAACAATTCACGAAAGATGCTTTAGAAGATAAAATTTTCATGAATTCATAATTCAGTATATAAAGGGTTAAATAAAAGCTACATCTGTACGTCGTTACATTTATATATAGCCTACTTTACTAAACTTACTTCACACAGTTGATATGAAAATTATGCGGAATTTTTGTATAACTGACTATTTTTTTTTTTCAAAAGTAAAGGATGCCATTAATACACGGAGACAAAAAACATATAAATATATACGGAAATGTGACAAGAATTTCTCTGAACAGAGATTTTGTTCAGTGTTGTACTTTAGTGCAGTGCTGATTAAAAAAAGAAAAAAAAATCTTGTACAGCTTATAATAGCAGATATGCCTCCAAAATTTTAGAGATATATTTTTTCTTCTTTATGTTATAGAAAACAATGATTTCATTCCATATTATTATTAAATGAACATTCAGCTATTGACAATTTAAATTTAAATGGCAAAGGACTGAAAATGTTTATGCAAGATTCTAAGTGAAATTATGAATATTTGGAGGAAAAAAAAAGCATGAATAAACTAACTTAAGGTCATATTTCTCCGCCTGAATTATAATTGCAACAAGAACAAAAGTAACTTTGTATTTGTCACATGAAGTCAGATTTTGAATTCTGTGAAAAAAAAAAAATACTGATAGTCAAACTAAATAAAATAGCAATAATTAAGTTATAATAAAAACATAACAAATAACTATTTTAATTATTAAAATTTTCGTTTCGTTTGCCTGAATATCAGAGGAAAAAAAATCTCTCGGACCTTTCCCTGAGTGGCTTGACGGTGAAATTAGCATTATTAACAGCGGGACAAAGTAGTTACACATTTCCCTTTAAAAAGAAATTTTCAAGTGCATTCTTATTGAAATGGCAATATTTGTCTTGGTTCCAACTTTATTATCTTCTTCCGAGGATCAGAATTATTGCATTTGCTGAAAAAATTATCTTTCCCTGTAATCAAAAATCTAAAATTTTATTAAACAAATCTGTCTACCCTACGTTACACTAGTTTTTTTTTTTTTTTTTTTTTTTTTTTTTTTTTTTTTTTTTTTTTAAATTATTATTAACATTAATTGGATTTGAAACAGGAAACACTTTTAAAAGTATATCTTGAATGTTTAGGTATACTTATCGAAAATATCTGCAAAAAATTGCTCTAAATCGCTTCTTTTTCATTACTTTAAGATTTAGCAATTCCCTCCTGTTGAAAGGTTCCAGGCAAACTTCGTATCTACCTTAGGTGTTAGTAGTGGAATCAAATTTAAACTGCGTCTTGTCTGCTTAGTTCTTTTAATCAAAAAGAATCGTTGAGCCAACGAAACTAATGCAATGCAAACTACACCAAATTCTCATATAGTCTATTTGCATTAAATTCAAAATGAAAGTCATAACTATAAAAATCTATTTAAGGCTTTTTGTTTTCTTTTGTGTTTGAATTCTAACATTATTTGCAATTCTGATGTTTTATGTATTGAGTTTTTGTCACCAAGTGCATGAAACCAATAAAATTTGAAACTGATATGCTTTTTGTTTGGAGAGTTGTTAAGATCTAAAACGACTGATTTGTATCCTTGCATTACGGTGATTTTTTTGGATATGTAATTACACTGGTATCGCTAACTTAAAATGGACACTCAAGCATTACAAATATTTAGTTCAGAACCAGGACATGATTCAACAAATTTCGACTACTAGACAGAGTTCTAGCCACTATACGGAAAGCTAGAAGGTTATAAGGGACAAGGCCGTAGCCAATGGGAGATCACCAGGATTTGATGGCCTCCGAAATTTCTGTCAGGATGACTCTAAATATGCCATTAACTATCAGTCAAGTCAATCAAGATTCGAAAGTAAGCTCCAGTCAAGATTTACAAATCAGAATTCTGAGCTAGCATATCTTTATTATTTTATTCTGCTAGTATGTTAGAAAAATAAACAGAATTTCTAAAAATCTTTTCAAGTTCATTCAATTTTTTATCGAATTGAACTCTGTAAAAGCAGAACGTTACGCTGTTAAAATAAATTGACTACAAGAAACAGCCAAATACAGATTGCTAGACTAGCCCAAATTTTGAAGAATGTATTGACAGATATTCAAAATATCCACAAATTTAGCTGTTCTGACGTATATTACTGGGATGACATTTTTAGCTATAAAACATTTAAAAATATATGTACAAAATGTCAAACAGAAATTTGTTTGACATTAATGTCTATAAGTCACCGAAGATACATATAAATGAGATTGTACTTTTATTTTTAATGGAAAAGGCTAACATTTTCCTTTGTAATTTTAATAAACTGATATATTTTGATTCACAAGGAAGCTGATTCTTAACACTCGGCTCTATTCAATTAATAATAATAATAAAAATTTCTAAAATAAGACCAATAAGATTCATGGTCCCGAATTCCCCTCCAAAATATTTCTCTAGCTACGGCCTTGATAAAGGACAACACATGACTGTACAAATGTGCATAGGTAAAACAAAATGCAATTATGAGCTATAACCTTAATTTTATTTAATGCAAGGAAAATGAAAAATTTCGTTTTAGTTTATGTAAGATTCTTTGCAGAAGTATATCATTTACTTTGTCACAAAGGGTCGCTTATATACACTGTAAAAAGAGTTACGAATATGTACGGGTGATATTATGTTAAATTTCTTTCTTTTAATGGTAACATTTTGTTTTGAGTTACAGTCGTAAATTTTCAGGGAATAAACGGAAAATTAAGGTTTCGAAATGGAAAAATCCACGAACTGGAACTCTATTTAAAAATTATTGTAGGCAATTTTTTTTTTTTTTTTTTAAGTATAGATAAGTTTATTTTTAACCATACAAAAACAATTCAAAAATGCATCCAAGACCTTAAACAGTTTTTAAAAAGTTATAAAGAGCACAATGAGTTATATATGTTAAACACTACGTTTAATTGGCGAAAAACGGAGGAAAACTTGTCTTTTGTCAATAGCAACAAGCGGAGTAAATGAATTCCGTGTTCTATGCAGCTTTTTTTTTTTTTTTTTTTTTGAATGAATGAACCTGATTTAGAACGGAAATATTAAGGTTTTTCAGGAACTGTAACAATATGTTTTAATAATTGCCGAATCAGAACGAGATTTACCATAATTTCATGAACCGGAACAATATTTGTCATAATTTCACGAACTGGAAGATCGTTCCGGTTTGCTCCGGTACATTTCGATCCCTGGGAAATTTTCCTTTTTATCCTGAGTCGTTGAATGGTAAAAAAGAAAATTTTCCTTTCAAGACAGACATATGGAAGTGTTCCTTCTCAATTGAGAAAAAATGAAAAAATTCCCGTTAAATTTTCTTAATTGGTGTTTTGGCCTATAACAATGTCGTTAGATGTGGCCGATTGGTGCAGGGTACAGAGCATTCATCCTCTAACGACAATTTTTAGCTCATTTTTATGGTGTTAGGAAAATGCATAATAGTTGGTTTTAGATCTTATTTTGTTGAATTTGAATATTTAGAAAATTAACTTCTTTAAACTTTTAAAGTCACCAGGAAATCCAACGTTAAAAATACCCGATATACTGCCCGGTGTACAGAACATAGATGAAAATCGTTTTTAATTTTAAACTCCATTTTAAAAATAGATTTAGTATATTTTTGTTAGATTGCCCAACAACTATACTAAATAGAGATTTTTTTTTAACCTTCGTATTAGCCGCATGTCAGCGGTCCATCGAGAAACATTTCCTTATTGTTTGCAACCTTTGAGATTATGATTATTTCAGCGTTTGAACGCATTGTTCGATTATGTAACTGTTAAATTCTAGCTTTATTTATTAGGATGAGCGAAGCGAATCCTCCACTAAGCTACACAAATTACATTTTGTCGTACACTTTACAAAAAAAAACTATTCAGTATTTTGATTTGAAATTAAACATAAAAATAAATTATGATCCATAGATTTGCACAATATTATTATTTTTACAGAATAACCTTAAAAAAATTATTATTTTAATTAATTTATTTTACATGTTTTTCCACTACGGACGCATTTTTGCAAATAAAAAATGAAACACGTATATTTTCAGAAGAAAAAATAAACCATGGAGTTAGTAATAATAGATAGAATCATGATTAATTAACCCCTTCACGGTCGCTTAATATTTGGAAAAACCATCAAAAAAGTACCTATTTATTTTATTACAGAAATTGAATAATTATAAGGATTCTAAATAAAATATGCAATTAGTTTTTTTAAGGCGAAAAAAAAAGATGTTATAGAACAAATTCATATTTGTAGAAAAGCCATCATGCGAGAATTCTGTCTTAATGTTTGTTTTACACCGTACAAATTAATGCGAATAAAACCTTTATTTTTCACACCTTAGATCTTTATTTATCATCATCACACACATTTTTACAAATAATATTTGAAATAATATATATACATTAAATTTTGATTATTAATAAATTTTTGAGTGTTACATATTTCGAAACATGCAATACAAAGCCTAACACTACAGTCAGCGCAAAAGCCAAATCCAAACGGAATATTCAAAGACTTCACACCGAAATGCCAGTTAAATTTTTCTGGTTTCAGAAGTTTTTTCCTGCAATAAATCTCCAGCCCGGAAATATGACGGGAGCGAGAAATAACGAACGACACCTCAGCCCGTGATATTGACGGGGGCGAGAATTAAGGGGTTAAATAAATAAAATATATTTTCATTATTCCGCCAAAATATCATATAAACTGTTTTTTAAATTTAATTAAGGAAAGAAATGTTCTTGGGCTTGATAGAAATAAAATATGATTGTACGCAGATGATAGTTACGCATTAAATATATATATATATATATATATATATATATATATATATATTATGATTTTTTTTTTTTGTAAAGTGGCAACGAAAGAATTGTAAACAAATAAAATTAATTGTTAAATTCGTTTTATAAAGTGTTATTCGAATTCGAAGGTTGAATAATAACAATAATATAATAAGTTAATAATTCTTACTATCACGAGAGCAGATTTCAAATGTTTTTCCAGAAAATAGGATTTTGAAGAAGTAACTTTCTTCAAGCTCTCTTCAAATATATTATTCTACGATTGCTATCAAAGATTATTTAATGTGAATTACAAAGATCGGAAACATACTTATTTCAAATTATTTGAAAAATCACCAGAGGCTATTGGAAAATATAAAAACATCTTTAAAAGAGCTTTTAGTTGAAAATTTAAAAATATTTTGTAAAATTTTGCTTCGAAAATATTTTTATTTATACCAGTCTTATATCATAAATAAAAAATTCCGAGGAAATTCTTAGTTATTTGGCTGAATTTACATTTCTAAAATAAAAATGCGCCAAAACATAAAATAATGTTTTTGCTTAATAAAGATGCAAAAATAATATAAAAAGATATTGTTACTTTCAAATATTTATCTTATTAAATAATGCTTCGCGAATCCAAACAAAGCATGGCTTTTGCTAGTTTATTTATTTTTATTTGTGAAGTTTTAATTTCGTTTGGCAATTTAGTTGTAGAATATTAGATGGAAACACACAAATGCTGAAATATTTACATTGTTTTAAGTGCAAACTGATAATTCTTCCGTAATTGGGTTTCAGGCCGATTTAAAATTATTCATGCCCGAAAATTCATTTAAAAATAATAAGAAAATCCGCAAATTGAGATGCAGTTTCCAAAGTAATTGCATTTGAAAGGACATTTCTTTTCTTTTTGACAGTGTAAAAATTTAAATTGTGGGATATCGAGAATTTAAGGAAATTGCAGTAAAAGTGAAATTTATTGGTCAGGTGCTTACACCGTCAATATAACGTCAACGTCACTCATGTTTTTGCTTTATATGCAAGGATGAGATTTCCGACTTTTTGCATACCATTAACATCTTAGAGAAAATCGTATACTATATATAATGCGAGCAAAAATTGTGTGTGTGTGTGTATGTAAATTTTATCTTGAAAACGGCTCTAACGATTTTGATTAAATTTTGCACCCTACCGTTTTCGGGCACGAAAAGACCACTAGGATGGTTCTCGTGTTCGAGAAAATTCGATTAGTGGGTCATTTTGGGTCATAATGGGTCAGGGTCAAGCTAATTATATCTAAAGAACGGCTCAATCGATTTTGACTAAATTTTGTATCTAACCATTTTCGGGCACGAAAAGACCATTGGGATGAGTCACGTGTTCGAGAAAATTCGATTAGTGGGTCATTTTTGGGTCACTATGGGTCAAGCTATTTTTATCTAAAAAACGGCTCTAACGATTTTCACTAAACTCTATATTCTACAGTTTTGGATTACGAGAAAACCATTGGTCCAAGTCACATGTTCGAGAAAATTCGATTAGTGGGTCATTTTTGGGTCATTTTTGAGTCAAGCTAAGTTTATCTAGATAACAGCTCTAACGATTTTGACGAAATTTTGCACCCTACTGTTTTCGGGCACGAAAAGACCATTGGGATGGGTTTCGTGTTCGAGAAAATTCGATTAGTGGTTCATTTTGGGTCATAATGGGTTAGGGTCAAGCTAATTATATCTAGAGAACGGCTCAATCGATTTTAACTAAATTTTGTATCTAACCATTTTCGAGCACGAAAAGACCATTGGGATGGATCTCGTGTTCGAAAAAATTCGATTAGTGGGTCATTTTGGGTCCTAATGGGTCAGGGTCAAGCTAATTATATCTAAAGAACGGCTGAATCGATTTTGACTAAATTTTGTATCTAACCATTTTTGGGCACGAAAAGACCATTGGGATGGGTCTTGTGTTCGAGAAAATTCGATTAGTGGGTCATTTTTGGGTCACCGTGGGTCCAGCTAAGTTTATCTGGATAACGGCTCTACAATTTTAACGAAATTCTGTAATCTATCGTTTTCGGGTACCAAAAGACCATTGGGATGGGTCATGTGTTCGAGAAAATTCGATTACTGGGTCATTATGGGTCATTATGGGTCAGGGTCAAGCTAATTATATCTAAAAAACGGCTCAAGACATTTTCACAAAATTTTTTAATATACGACCGTTTCTGGTCATGAGATGACCATTGGGCTAAGTCACATGCTCGAGAAAATTCTATTAATGGGTCATTTTGGGTCACAATGGGTCAAGGTCAAGCTAATTGGATCTAAAAACAGGCTCAAAACATTTTAACCAAATTTTATATTATACCGTTTCTGGGCATGAGAAGAGAATTGGGCTAAGTCAAATGTTCGAGAAAATTCGATTAGTGGGTCATTTTGGGTCACAATGTGTCAGGTTCCAACTAATTGTATCTAAAAAATAGCTTAAACGATTTTGAATAAATTTTGTATTCTATCATTTTCGGGCTCGTGAAGGCCATTGAGCTAGGTTGCATGTTCAAGAAAATTTTATTAGTGGGTCATTTTGGGTCACAATGGGTCAGGGTCAAGCTAATTATATTAAAAAAGCGCTTCAAAACATTTTGACTAAATTTTGTATAATACCGTTTCCGGGCATGATAAGACCATTGGGAAGGGTCGCATGTTCAAGAAAATTCAATCAATGGATGATTTTGGGTCCTAATGGATCAGGATCAAGCTAACTGTATCTAAAAAACGGCTCAAAATATTTTGACAAAACTTTGTACTACACCGTTTCTGGACAAGATAAAACCATTGGCTGGGCCGCATGCTCAAGAAAATTCTATTAGTGGGTCATTTTGGTGATAATTGATCGGGGTCAAGCTAACGACACCTCAAAAAGGTTCAAACAATTCTGACAATTTTTTTTTTGTTATACCATTTCACATTACAAAAAGACCATTGAAATAGCTCACATCTTTGATAAATTTCGGTTTGTGGGTTTTTGAATCACCGAGGGTCAAGCGTATTTTATCTAGAAAACGACTAACGATTTTCATTAAATTTTGTATTCCATCGTTTTCAGGCTCTAGAATAGCATTGTGTTAGGTCGCATGTTCGAAAAAATTCGATTAGTGAGTCATTTTGGGTCACAGTGACTTAGGGTCAAGCTAATTGCATCTAAAACAGCAAGAATGATTTAGTGGGAATAATATATCGAGATAAACACAAAGCTAATTTTGACCGAGCTTAGGTCGGTCATTCCTGCTGGTGTTATTTTATTTAATCGGAACATTTTTGCGACTTAACAGAACAATATTTTCTCAAAGATTATACTGGTATGTAAAAAGTCGGAAATCTCATCCCTGTATATATCATGTTTGGTGCAGTAAAAGAGAAATTTATTGGTCAGGTGCTGACACCGTCAATATAACGTCAACGTTACTCATGTTTTTGCTTTATATGCAAGGATGAAATTTCCGACTTTTTGCATACCATTAAAATCTTAGAGAAAATGTTATTTTATTTAATCGGAACATTTTTGCGATTTAACAGAACAACATTTTCTCAAAGATTATACTGGTTTGTAAAAAGTCGGAAATTTCACCCCTGTATATGTCATGTTTGTATATTATGTTTTCGGAAATATCTCTCTTCTAGGAAAAATCCTAGAAAGCTACCAAAAAATCTGTGATTTTTTTTAAAAAACAAAATCAATTTATTCTATTCTTAATTTTTTTCAATAATTATTTTTGTTAATAATATTACACTGAAAACAAACAGACAAATAATGAGAGTGAGAGAGAGAGAGAAATGATTAGCTAAATGTTAGTAAAATGTTAGCTCAGCAAAATGTTACGAAAATATAACATAACCTATACACAACATAACCTAAATGTATGATAAAGTTTTACATTTTTATAGTTTTTTTGTTTTGTTTTTTCTTGGTGTTTCAACATGAATTGTGCTTTAGGAAGAACGTATGAGTAGATTTTGATTGTAAGTACATAAAAATTTTAAGAAAAGCCGTCAAAGAATGAGTACGTTCACATTTAAATACATATTTATCTCAGAAAACAAATCTTCTAAACCTAGTGAAGTTTCTAAATAGTTTCTCTTGTTATCATTCATCCACGTAATAAGAAAATACCAAAAAGCTACCAAAAAATCCGTGATTTTTTTTTTTATAAAGACCAAGTTAGTTTATTCTATTCTTAATTTTTTCAATAATTATTTTTACTAATAATGGTACAGTGGGAAAAAAAAGAGCGAGCCAGAGAGAAAGAGAGAGAAAAATGATTCTGGATCTAGCAAAACGTTACCAAAATATAACATAACCTATACATAACTTAACCTAACCTACGATAAAGTTTTACATTTTTAGAGGTTTTTTTTTGTTTTGTTTTTTTCTTGGTGTTTCAACATGAGCCGTGTTTTAGGAAGGCTATATCAGTAGGTTTTGATTGAATGTAAAAATTTTGAGAAAAGCTGTCAAAGAATGAGTACATCCACACTTAAATATACATTTATATCAGAAAACAAATTTTCTAAACCTAGCGAAGTTTCTAAATAGTTTCTCTTGTTATCATTCAACCACGTATAAGAAAATCCCAAAAAGCTACCAAAAAATCTGTGAGTTTTTTTTAAACAAAATTAGTTTATTCTACTCTTAAATTTTTATAATTAATTTTGCTAATAATAATGGTACACTGGAAAAGAAAGAGCGAGCCAGAGAGAAAGAGAGAAATGACTCTGGCTTTAGCAAAACGTTACGAAAATATAACATAACCTATACACAACTTAACCTAAACGTATGATAAAGTTTTATATATTTAGAGTTTTTTGTTTTATTTATTTTTTCTTGTTGTTTCAACATGAATTGTGTTTTAGGAAGGATGTATGAGTAGATTTTGATTGCAAGTATATAAAAATTTTAAGAAAAACGTCAAAGAACGAGTACGTTCACATTTAAATACATATTTATCTCAAAAAACAAATCTTCTAAACCTAGAGAAGTTTCTAAAAAGTTTCTCCTGATATCATTCAACCACGTATAAGAAAATCCCAGAAAGCTACCAAAAATCTGTGATTTTTTTAAAACAAAATTAGTTAATTCTATTCTTTTTTTTTTCAATAATTATTTTTGTTAATAATGGTACATAAGGCATAAAAAAAGAGAGAGAGAGAGAAATGATTCTGGATCTAGCAAAACGTTACGAAAATATAACATAATCTCTTCCGAATTATCCAGAATTTTGAAAATCGTTCCTTAATCTTCAGATACAGATTTCTGAGATTTAAAGAAGTATTTCTGAAACAAAATTTCTTTTGCTGCCCTTTTCAAAAACAAAACAAAACAAAACAAAGAAAAAACGAAATGCTTTCGAGTAGTATTTACAGTAGTATTTACAGTATTTTTACATATTACAGTAGTATTTACATAAATAATTTTTCTCAACACCAAATATCATTTTTTCGGATTCTATAAATTCTCAAATAGACATTTTCAGCTATATAACAGAATTTATATCAGGTCACCATGTATGAAACTCGTGAATACAAAAGAGATTCTATAAATTCTCAAATAGACATTTTCAATATTAAAGATGTGAATTATCACATTGCTATCAAGGCGTAAACCAACTTAGTGAAAAATGTCCAAGCCGGGAATCGAACCCGGGTCCCTGGAATAGATCTCCAGTGCTCTACCACTAAGCCACAAGGACGATGCCCAGCTTGGCATCTCTCACTTATATAAGTCGGTAAGGCTGCTACCGCAGCACTAGATGGAAAAGTCTTCATCAGCACACAATCTAGCGGCGTAACATGAGACGCAAATGAACCCAGCATCGGTGAACATTTCATCGGTAGACATTTTCAGCTGCATAATAGAATTTACATCAGGTCATCAAGTATGAAACTTGTGATTACAAAAGGGCCAGATTACCAACGGGGCAATCTTCCACCAGTAAATTTTAATAGAAATTTGTATCTTATATAAACGCCATATTCATGAAAAGTTACTGTCATGTATAACACAAAAATTTCTATTCTTTTTTACTGATGGAAGTTTGTCCCGTTGGTAATCTGGCCCTTTTGTAATCCCAAGCTTCATACTTGGCGACCTAATATATGCAAGAGTCGTAAAATAATGTTAATGTTAATAATAATGTTAATGATGTTAATTTAGCATTTTTGTCTAACAAGAAAAGGTTTACTTGAGAATTGATGATATCCGAAAAACTGATATTTCTTATTGAGAAAACATTAATACATCGTAAAACTTTTCGGAAATGTAACTTTTTTTTTTCTCTCTTTTTGAAACGGGCAGCAAAATAAACTCTTATTTCAGAAATATTACTTTAAATCTGGAATAGGTTTTGATTTGTGAAGTTTCTGGAGATAAAAGGGATCGCTCGGAAGTGGTAATGTTATATTTTCATAAAATTTTGTTAGATCCCACACTTTTTTTATGCTTACTTTGTACTACTCTGAAAGTTTTTCCTAACATATCATAAGTTTATTTTCCTAAATTTGTGGGTAAACCTCTAATACAGTTTCTTTTATAACTTTAAAAAGGAGTAAAAAAATACATAAACTATACATTTTACTAGCTGCTCTGATCCCAGAAACTCAAATATGGTGTTAATAGTGGGCGTTTCCATTCGAAAAAACTAAGTTGGTAGAATTTTTAGTATGAAGGTGGTTCCCATTTCAAAAATTGCATTAACATTCTTAAAGAAGATATTATTTTGCGTTTAATTACACCTTAGATTTTTTTAAAGTGTAAGTGATTTGAGAATTTTTTTTTCTTTTTGACATGGACTGTACATGGTGAGATGCAGGGAGAATTAACTAGAAAATATTATTAACTTTTAGACAAGAATGTAAAATTTCAGAGGTAATTTTAAATTAATATCAGTATACATTAGCCAAATTTGAGCATGGAAATTGAAAGTTTAGTTTCTTACTATTGCATATGGAGACGACCCAAGCTTTTTTCATTTTTTTTTTTATTTTTAAATTGCAAATAATTTTTTTTTTTTTTTTTTTTTGCATGGACTGTATGGTTAAGATGCAAGGCGAGTTAAATAAAAAATATTATTAACTTTTAAACAAGAATGTAAAATTTCCAGAGGTTATTTTAAATTAATATCAGCATACATTAGCTAAATTTGGTCATTGAAATTCAAAATTTAGTTTCTTACTATTTGAATATGGAGACGACCCTCTAAGCTTATATTATCCATACATAATTTTACATAGAAGACAGAATTGTCTGTCGAATACCTTTTGCGCCTGTTTCAGACATTTTAGCAGTTAAATATATGGGATGGTCTCTGTTTTGTAAGCCGACTCCAGTTAATAAAGTTTCGTTGTATCTGTAATATATTAATGACAAATGTAAGCTAAATGACAGTCGTTTGTGAATGATAATATGTTTTAACATTTTAATGTAGTTTTAAAAAATCATCTCATTTACGAAAATTAGGGAACTAGTCAAGATTCAAATCATTTTTGCAGAAGATGGTACACGATCAAGCTGAGAGTAATATAGAAAGACGGACAAATATATTAAAGTTATAAACGCTTTACAACTATGTCGAAAAGCATGAAAATTAAAAAGAAAAAAAAAGAAAGAAAATCAAAAACTATTCTTTAAAGAACAGATAAAATGGAGCAAACTTTTTCATTCTGGCTGACAGTGTTTTCTGTAAAAGCAGGAGATTTGTTTCTTTATATTCTTTTGTTTTTTAATGGTGTTAAACCATAACTAGTTGGAAAAATAAAAATATTTTCTCTAACCATCTTAATACAAGAGAGATCTCCATCCTTATTACCATGCAATAATACATGCCTATGTTAATTTTATCACAAGGAAAACTAATGCAAATTAACAAAGTTATCAATTATTATTATATGTATTTCTGAATATGTCACAATACAATATTACTTCGTCAAAGATTCATATATATTTACATATCCATATATCTATATTATTTACATTGCGTTGAAAGTGCAATATACATATTTAGTAAAAAATGCAAGGTATCTCATCCGAAGTCGAACTCGGATTTTAGTTCATAATTTTAACAAAAATGAAGTCATTTTAGAGGAATTTTCAATAGAGTAACTTTGCTTTGCGTAAATTATGACAGAATCACGAAAATCTCTGATGAGTGCACTGTAATTTGGTCACGGATACTGTATGCACTGCAAGCTACAATCGGAATTATGGAGCGTCTAGTTCAATCTTATTTGGACGCGAAAGGTGACCCTTTTCAGAACCTCTTGTAATGTTATAACATTTTATAGAAAGCAAAGAAAATCGGTTAAAAATATTGTTACAGTACCTTCATTATTGTTAACGTCATGAATGTGGGTTAGCCTTGGAAAGAGACACACTGTATAATTGATTGAATAACTAGATTGCGACCCTGGTTTCCTATACAAGAATTATTCGTATTGCTGGGTCATATTATTTTGTTGAAAAGTTTACTAACACCCTGTATATATTTCATTTTCCTTCTAAAAATCAACCTTTCAGTGTTTTGGATATACAATACATGGTGTCACTTGCGACGATACAGCTAAATACGTTGTGCTGATCTATAACTTGAAAAGAATGTATTGATCAATAAAGTTGCCACTAAAAAAAACCTTATTAAAAAAAACATTTTTAAATAAAGTTAAAAGTGGAATGTGTTACCTACGCCTGTAAAAAATTTCCATTGAAAAATATCATCTTGCTGAACATTTAATTGCAGAGAAATAAATACAGTATTACTGTATCAAATAAAATAAAGTGAGTTCGCGTCATATCTCCACTTGTATAATCATTTTGTTTTGAAGAGCCACATCTTGGTAAGAGCGCAGAATAGAAAACAGTGATTAAAAGAAAAAAAATATTTTGACTATTAAAAAAAAATTTAAACATGCACTTGTAAGATCGATTTTTACAGAAAGACGGCATCTTAATAAAAGTAATTCTTAATAAACAAATGACTATATTATTATTATTAATAATAATAACAATAATACTAATAGTAATAAAAAGTGAATGCTTTAAACAGTATTTGCGCCTGTAAAATCGTTTTCCACTTAAAAGAGACGGCTTGGTGAGAACTTGATATTAAATAAGACTAAAACAAATCTTTCAAATCATAATATTAATCCAAGGACGCAGATGCTCACGTAAAAAACTTTTCCGCTGAAAATTACCGTATTTCATAACAACTTCAAGGGGAGAAATTAAAGAAAAGAAAAGAAAAAAAGTCCATGTATTATACTTCCGCCTGTAAAATAGGCGTCTGAAATATGACGACCTGAAAAAATAATTATAGCAGATAAATAAATAAATGGAAAATAGAAAAATTAACAAATGCAATGAATATTGTTGCACCTGCGCCTGTAAAACAGTTTTCCACTTATAGATCGTCTTAATAAAAATTTCTTAGTAAATAAATAAATAAAAAATAAATAAAATGAAGTACATATATATGCATAAGTAACAACAAATAATTCTTATATTGCGAATTTCTAAATAAATAAATAAGAAGTAAAATCAAACAACTCCTATATTGCTATTTTCTAATGACTAAGTAAATAAATAAACAAATAAAATAGATAAATAAATAAATGAAATGAAAAAAAAATTAAAAAAATAAAATAAATTAATTAAAAATAAAAATCTTTTATATTTCGGTTTTCTAACAAGTAAATAAATAAATAAAACAAATAACAAATGAATAAATAAGAACATTTAAATATATATATAAACACACGTGATTGTAAAATCATTTTTTGCTGAAAAATGACATTTTAATGCGAACTTGATGGCGAAAATACAAAGCTTATGTTACATTAAAATTTACGCAGATAAGTATATTTTTTCCCTCTCAATCTGAGCGTTTTACAATATTGGATATACTTTTTCATAGTGTATTATAATTATTGGTTCATTTATGTTTTATCGATTTTCCTGTGATTAAATAGTTGTTTTTATTTTTTACAAAAAAATGTTTATTATATATATATAATTCACGCGTCACCATTATCCTTCGTAAAATCATTTTCTCCTTAAAGATGATGTCTTGGCGTGAATAAGCGCTTCGTGCCTCAATGTCAAAAACAAAAACGAGACTTTCAAAGAGAGTCTGTTAAAAAAGAGATTGTAATTGCATATTTAGGATAAATAAACGGATTGTGAATGTGACTGAATACGACACATACTGAATGTGATAGAGGAAATGTATTACTATTATTATATACATACAATCACATTTTTAATTCTTTCTTAATCTTGAACTTAAATTTAAATTTACCCCAAAGTTTATTTGGGGAAAAGAACTCAACCCTTAGCGACCTATTTTTTTTAGGTGCGTTCGTAATTATATAAATACGTAGCACCTATAGTCGTCGTTCAGTCTGTCCGTCTGTCTGTCTGTCTGTCCGCATGTAACAGAGCAAAAACTACCCAACCGAATGGTCTGAAATTTTAAACATATGATTGTTGCAAAATTTTGTCGAGCCATTTCAAATTTTATGAAAATCGGATGTATAGTTTAATTACAGGGACAGTCAAAAGTTTTTCTTTACATTACGGCCAATGGGAAAAATTATTGCAAGTGCATTTTAATGATGTTACAGCCTTCCGAATGGTCTGAAACTTTAAATATATAACTGTTGCAAAATTTTGTCGAGCCATTTCAAATTTTATGAAAATCGGATGTATAGTTTAATTACAGGGACAGTCAAAAGTTTTTCTTTACATTACGGCCAATGGGAAAAATTATTGCAAGTGCATTTTAATGATGTCACAGGCTATGCACTCATGAAGTGCAAAAAAAAAAAAAAAATATATACATTCAGTACAATATGGGGTGCAAAAAATAATTATAAAACTAGTTATAGTACGAACGCACCTCATTTGCCACGTTTGACAAGCAATTTCCAACTTTTTAATACTGTTTTACTTACTTTCTTACTTTTAAATAATAATAAAAAAGTAAAAGCAGCTATCCATGTGGCAAAAATTAAGCTTTACACGAATTTAACGATTATATTGGTAGTTTTGCCTACTATTAATAGGCCATGAAGGAATTTTTGAAGGTAATTGAAAAATATTGTATTTCAACGGGATTAAATAAGCATAATGACTTTCCAGTATTTAAAAAAAATTATTATAAATTATTGCTTTGGATAAGTAGCCCTTATTAAAAAAAAAAAAAAAAAAAAAAAAAAAAAAATGAAATAAAAGTCTCGGCAATGGTGCATAGTGCTTTAAGCGAACTTTCTTTGTTTTATACATGCTGAAGCATAAATAAAGTGATAATTGTACATGCAAAAATGTATACTATAATAAATAAGTAAATAAATACATAAATCGAAAGTACTACATGCAAATAATATACAAATAATTCCAAAGACAAAATAATAGTAAATGTAAACACATGTACTATTATTATGAGGCCACTCGTGAAAGGGTTAAGAAAATTGATACAGATCTTTTATCAGATTTGGAAAGAAAACCATCAAAAGAAATGCTGTTTCTTTTAGAAAACGAAACCAATCTGTCTAAAAAGCAACAGGTTTCAATGGCCAACTGGGCGATTTTACGCCAAGTCCGGTCAACAACCCAATATATAAAACTGGCAGATCTTCATTGGTTTCAAGTTCAACTGACGTCACTAGCTACATCTCTTAAAACTCCTCGTAACTATCTGCTCCAGTATTGAAACTGGAGAACAAATGTTTTGGCGGTGAATGACAGACGGTGATTTTCATGGTGTGAGATTTTTACCTTGACATTGCATTTGCGGAAGCGATTTTTACGCTGAAAAGATGGAATTTTTTCTTCACTGTTTACTAGCATTCATAGTCCTGATTGCAAAAGGTAAGTTTTATTAAACATATTAATAAATTATGAAATGCTTTTAAAATATTTTATTAAGTATCTAAGACGTTTTTGGTCTATGTCTGTGTACACTTTTCCCAAATAAAGCGTATGGATATTATTTTATATTAAAATATGAAAATATATTTTTTAATTCCCCATGGAGAAGTTATACAAAAAACTAAAACGTATTTTTTATGACTGAGGAGAAAAAATTCTGTTTGGTATTATTTAATATATTTTATATTTACATTAAACCTCAGGCGTAGGCTATAAAATGAAATAGATTATTTTTTAAAGATTTTTTTTTTTTTTTTTTTTACTAGATATAATTTTGAAGATGTAATTTAATTATTCAATATTTCACAATTTTTTAATAGCTGAGTGTAAATTGTATTTTTTTGTTTGTTATTATTTAAAACTTTAAAGTATCTTTTACATTTGTAGTTAATTTTAGGCTATTCAATCTAGTATATTATTTTTGGGAAAATGTTAATTTAATTTATAATTTAAAATATAGCTTTTAATATTATTGGAAAAATATCAATAATTTTTTTAAAAAAAAGTAAATTATTTTTCAGAAAATTTTACTTTAATAAAATAAAGAAATAAATAAAATATCAATATTATGCATACGTGGTAAAATATCAACAACTATATTTAATAAATTGGATGTCTAAATGATAATAAAATGACAAAATTATTTTTAAAAAATGATAAATACACTGAATAATAATAATATATATACTGTATACAAGATGACTAAAATTTTACTTTGTTAAAAAGAATACAGAAATTTAATTAATGAATTAAGCAACATAATATGCAATTTTGTAACCAATAAACATTAACATTTAGTAAAATGTTTTGAAAATTTATCACAGAAAATTTATAAACATGTAAAAAATCATTTTAATAGTTTAAAAATTTATTAGAAAACAAAAAGATTGAAAACCAAAAAATGCATCAAAGTTATTGAAAAATCAGAGGGAATACAAAAGAAACAACCTTTCTTAAATTTGTATACATTTAAACGAATTAATTAAAATTTTTATTTTTTTAATTTCAGTAATGTTTCAAACAATATTTTTCACTATAAAAGCTATATGATTATGATATATATGTATAAAAAAATTATCACAACACACACACAGAAGCATATATATAATACCTTTGAATGAAAATTAATCTTACAAGTTCATGTAATAATATTAACCTATATGTATATATAATCTAGTAAATTATTTTATGGGAAACATTAAATTAAATTATATTTGATATATATATATATATATATATATATATGTGTGTGTGTGTGTGTGTGTGCGTGAAATTTAGCCTTGAAAATCAACCAATACAAAAAACTTGTTACAGATCACCGAATAACTAATATGTTAAGTCTGTTAAAAATAATATTAGTATACGAAATTTTTAAATTTACTAAATAATATACTTTTTAATATACTAATTTTTAAAATATAAGTATGTTTTTTATTGTTGGAATGAAATGCTTGTATTATAAAGTTAATCCTCTAATTTACCATCAGAGGATCATCTTAATATATTTTAGACAAAAACTTTTTATGGAATATTAAAAACATGAATTTAAGAAAATGAAAACCAAAGAAAAAAAGACTATGAAGGGAAAAAATAATATTTTAGTGTATTTATTTCACTTAATTTTTTTTTTATTTCCTTTATTTATTTATTTTTTGTAAGGTAAGGGTTTTAAAGACTACAATAGTTAAAAATTAAAATGCAATAAAATAAGAAATCACCATTCTCTATTTTGTTTATTCTATTACACGCACATATCTATTCATAAGCATGTATGTGTAAATATTTCTTTACACGTATAAATTTATAGTTAAACAAATTTATTAAAATGCAATATAATAAGAAATTACCATTCTCTATTTTGTTAGTTTCTATTACAGGCATATTTCTATTCATACGTGTAAATGTTTATTTACACGCATAAATTTACAGTTAAGCAAATTAAACAAAGCATGAAAAATGAAATTGAATGTCTGAAACAACAAATCTTTCGTTATATTATATTATAATGAAAAAAAAAAACAATAATTATATATACATTTTTCAATTATATAAAAAAAAATCATGAAACAGATTATCCAAAATAGAAAACCTCTTTTTAAAAATATTAAACTTTTTTTATTTTCCTAAAAAATCCATGCAATTGAAAAAACAAGGCAAATTAGTATTTCTTACTTATTAGAAATACTGTGTTAGTATTACTGTCTTAGTATACTGTGTTATGAATTAACTCATGGATTAAGTGCTACTTTTTCTCTTTCCTAAAATCATGTATTATTTTGCGGTGAATCAAATTTCGTAAATTTCTATTTAATAACATATTTTAAGTCTAAATTTAGGATTTGGATAAGTTGTTTCTTTGTACTGAGATTTACCTTTGACAAATTATGAGGAAAAATCTGATAATTTTTATTAAAAAATATGGTTATGCCACTTCAAAAGTGGTATCGAACTCTTCCCAGATTGATTTGAAAGATTTCTTTTCATACTTAATATTTAAAATTAAAATACTATTTTTAGAATAAAATTCAGTTTTTTTTTAAAGCCCATTTTAAGCCTTATTTTTATTTGATTTTTTTTCTGATATGTAAAGGCGTCATCATAGAATTACCAGCTTTTAAACGATGACTAAAATTTAATGGTTTATAGTACATTATATTATTTGTTCTATATTCAATATCGCTACAGACACGTTAATTCTGATATGTGACATGCTACATAAATGACTGCAATAATTAAAATTTTCAAATGAAAATAGGAAATCTTCTTGAATCCTTTGCTAAAACAAAGCACGTCTTTGTCCTTTTAAAAATTTTATCTGAGTAACTAGCATTTTAATTAATAAAGAATATCTGTTTAATATAATTGAAAATAGTTTATGCTTCTATGTTTTGTGGTTAATAGTTTATGGCTGACATATTTTGCTCGACGTCACGAACATAATGAAAAGGCCCTCAAAAACCGAATAACTGGTTCTGCTCCCTGGTAGAAAAAGTTTCAGTGTCCAAAATTCCCATTTTTAGTCTGTGTTCACCAATTATTTCATAAGAGTCATAGGTACAACAGGAAAACAGAAAAAAAAATCAATTCCCTTTCCTTTAATACATATGGTAATAATCACCGTTCTGCTTCTGAAAGCTTTCCTGATTTTTTTTTTCTTTTTTAATAAAAATGCTCATAAAACGTTGGTTACAGTGATGCTATCCTTAAAAAAATATATTCCCGCTCAACAACACGAAAATTCCTGGCACATTCACGGAATAATTTTTAGGTGTAAAAGCATGAAATGTGCAGGCATGATCAATGGACTGGCTTTTAACTGAATAGCTTTCATTCTTCTATAAATGCGTTACATCTTGAATTATGATCGATTTCTATCTCAAGACGACTTTTCTGGGCTGTCGCGTCCCGAAAATTAGCTTCATAATTAAACTATTAGCAGTTTCGAGAAAATGCTTTTATTTTATTAAAAAATGGAAAACTTTATTCGATTTCTTAGTTTATGAATAGGAAACTTGAAAAGTTCATGCATTTAAGGATAAAAATGCATTCAAGATTGTGCCAAAAATTAGCTAATTTAGATTTGAGGACAGCCTTAAATTTTCTTTCGCAGTTTGGTTCTGTAATATTTTTCATAGCCTTTCATCTTAGACATTTATTTAAACAAAATTCTCCTTAAAATACTTTTTCTACAACTTATTTAAGCAGTTTCCAGGAAACTGAAAATACGAACAAGACGCTTAGGAGGTTAATAATCGCCTTTATTTCTACAAAAATCTTGCACAATAATCACAAATATAACCAAATGACAATTTTCCCACATCAATTTATTCCTCAAGAAAATTTCTTTTTCTGTATTAATTCAACGGGATAGTAATAATAATAATAATAATAAACTTTAAATCTGTCTTTCTTTTTTTCAAAATGCCTAAAATGGGCATTGGCTCGTTTTTACCAAGGTAACATAATTAAAGTTTGCATACAGATGGAGATTGGATGATAATTACAGTTTATAGTTACCATATTTAATCGTATGTAACGCGCACTTGAGTCCGTTTTAATAGCAAAGAACGTAAACAAAATCTCGTGTATGATGGATGCACACCAGACTTTTTTAATAGAAGGAAATCCTGGAATTTGAAAAAAAAAAAAAAATCTCCAGAAATAATAACTCGGAAAATTAATCACTCTCAAACCTAAATTATTTACTCACATATTTTTCGCTTCCCTATTAAAAAGATTTCTTCAATGTGTACTTTTCTCTCATTGTAAGCTTTATTTTAAATTATTTATTGGCACCGGAAATCGATACAGTATATTTGAAATAATATACAAGCTACGGTATGTAAGAGTGCAATTATTTCATTTATTTTGCTCACTACTTCTATATTCGTACAATTTTGTTGCGAAATTAATATGTTTTAATCAGTGATTTTGTAAAAGTATGTACAATCTCATATAGCTTCTGGAATTAATCTGTGTAGCTCATCTGTCCAACCCACTTTTTAGGCCATTTTTTTTTTTGGGGGGGGGGGGGGAGTGCACATTATGTACGAGTAAATACGGAAATATGATTTAAAATTTTGTTAAAGAATTAAATTTGAATGACTCTGTCATTGATTTATCCGTTAATTTATTTAAATATTTAATAATATGTAGCTAGTTATATGTATGTAGCTGAAATGCTGTTCTTTAATAAAGCTCGTTAGTAGGAAAGATCACATAATACCAAGAGCAAACTCTTTTTTTTTTTTAAATAACAATTAAAACCAAAAGACCTTTAACATATAAAGAGGCTACCAAGAGAAAAACTAAACTCATTCCTTTGTGTCATTTGATTTTATCGGGAAGCCAACTTTACAAAAGCGTGCTGCTTCCTGAGTTGAAAAACAGCCAAGCATGAAAAAGATAAAGGTTAGCAGAAAGCAAATTGTAGTTTCAGGAATTACCGAAGATTTAATATTAAGAATAACAATATGTAATTAATTTTGTATATATTAATGTACAATAGGGTGGGTCGAAAAAACCGAAATATTTATAATCGAAACGTAATAGCGCGGAAAAGTTGCCTTTTGTAAAAAATATAAAATACGTAAAATATTACACCGATTGGTTAATATCTTTTACCGCCGCAAGGGGTCCAAATTTCGAAAAAATCGCAAAAAACATACTTTTAGCAATTTTTTTTTTAAATTATCCAAACATACTTATTCAATTTCTAATAGAACGCAGAAGCCACGCCAAGATATTAGTAATGTAACATTAACATTTCATTTTTGTGACATCGTTGCTTTTACCGCCACAACAGGGCCAAAATTTCTAAAAAATGTTAAAAATTAAAGTTTTTCATTTTTTCAATTTTCATAACTTTTGTAATGTTTTCAGATTTTTTACATTTCTAATAGGCTGGGAAAGGCATTTTATGTTGTTAATTTCATGCACATTGTTAACCATGATCACTGTAATTCTATTTAAAAAAAATTGCTCAATGATAGAAACACCTGCAGCTGCCTGCACGTAAAATTAATTTCTCGCTGCTAGAGGGCCACATTTCACTTTGTTCGTTTTTTTTTTGTAATGTACTCCTTTTACTCTATACTTTGATGGCCCTAAAGATAGAAATATCTGCCAGGTTAAAGAGGTGGCAAAGTTTCATCTTTGCGAAGTCAAGGAGGAGCATATCTCTTTGTACGAGAACCAGGTCTGAATTATTTTCGTTATTTGACCCCATCGTCTGGCAAGGCGACTTCTATATGCAATGACATTATAGATTTTTTGAAGAAAAATGAAATCCCGACTGGAATAATAATTGCAGTTGAATTTCGCGGAACTGTCTTCAAAACAGGATGCAAAGTTGGTGTTATAGTATGATTAGTTGAGAACAACTTTTAAAAAACTACTTTATTGGCTTCCTTGACCTCACTTCAATGAGTTTCCACTGAGACATCTTTTCAAACATCTTGATGACAAAAAACAGATTCTCTATCATATTGTGGCCCAGTTGGTTGATCTCTTGCGATTTGCGAATTATTACGAATTGCAAAATTTAAGCCAATTTAATCTGATCACCTAGTTGTTGATAAAGATAATTTGTCAACTGACCAGAAGTATATGTCTGAAATATTGCACGCTCTTTCAACACGCGTGTATACAATTGACCTTTTTTGCTGAGTCCCTGGACAAATATTTCACGCAAGTTGGATATTACTGCTATTCGAATTTTGAGACTCTACATTTGAACAAAGAAACCCTCTTCTTAACTTGTCATACTCTTTGAGTACATCCTGAAAATGTACTGCATCAGTTGGTTCACAATTTAAATGAATCACCCATGTTTTCCAGAATCTGTGCACTATAGTTAGTAACTTACGTTACTTGACAGATAATCTACGAAAGATTATAGTTCTGTATTTCCACGAAATGACTATTTCGCAAATCATACAAATAGCCTCTTTGGAATGATAGCATATGAAGAGGAGAACATCAGGGCCCCAGCCATGAAGAAAATTGCAAAAGCACGAAGTTCTGTGGACTAGAATAGTGCCATCCGCCACTTTATCATATCAGACTTCAACACTGAAGCTTAAATTTGTATGGCTTTAGTCTACTGACAAAACTGAAAACTAACGGAACCACCTGTTATGGTTTCTTTATCGACTAAAAACGCTGGTGAGTTTAAAATGTTCGATTAAAGATACCCGCTATTATAACTTTCCTTGTCCCACTCAATCACTAGAAAGATGCTTGAAATTATTCATTGAAGCACTGATAAAGTTTGTATACTAGAACAGAGGGAGGATCACATCTGATCAGTTTTGGCCTCTCGAGAAATAATGGCTTCATCTGAAAGCAAGTTATATTATAAAATTCATTTACATTAAATTCTTCTTCATTTTAAGTTTATTTAACCCGTTTCGGTTAAACATCTCTATATTTTAATTAATAAAATACTAAAACATTTTGCTCATTTTATATAATTTTTGTGGCATGAATTGGCTGTTATGAAGTAAAACATCAGTATATGAAGCGATCGTCAAGAAAAATGAATGATTAACTTTATTTTCAAGTCTATTACAAATGGTTATAAAAAATTATGATATATTAATAGATATAAAGTAAAATTATTTATTTCTAGACATATTATAGAAATTATAAAAATTTAGAAAAAAAATGAAAAATTGAAATTTTTGAAATTTGTACAAAAAATATGGTCTTTTTGCGGCGAATAAAGATATGATTTCATCATAATGAACATTTATCGGGAGATTTCTCATATCTTCATGTAGCTATTGTGTTCTATTAAAAATTGTATTGTTATGTTTGGATAATTTAAAAAAAAATGATAAAAAAAACATGTTTTTTGCGATTTTTTGAAACTTTGGACTCCTTGCGGCGGTAAAAGATATTAACCGATCGATGTAATATTTTAGAAATTTATTCTGTATTACAAAAGGCAACTTTTCCGTGCTATTACATTTCGATTATAAAAATTTCGGTTTTTTCGACCCACCCTAATGTACAACTAACTAGTGTATACTATAGTTTTACCTGTTGAACAGTCTGAAATGAAGTATAGAAAATGTTACATAAATTAATTTATAATATAAAAATTAAAAATTACGCTTATTGGAAAATTTACCATTGCTCAATGAGGAGTTTTTTGCACTAATAGGAATCGAATTATTTTTCTTCCCTTTTTTAAAACCGTGTTTTTCCGTCACGTAATCTTTGAATTCAAGGCTTGATTTAACACAAATTCATATTAATGTTTTTTTTTTTTTTCAGTGTATAAGATAAATAAATATCTAAGGCAATCATAAACAAATTATCATACAAGTACATTTCATAGCTATTATTTTATGAATCATGAAACATAAATGAAAAATTATGCGTGATGCTTAAAGGGTTAATGTAAATAAGAAATTAAAAATATCCCGAAACGTATGCCACCCCATAAATAAAGGAAAGTGCATTGAGTTTTAGATAACAAAAGAAGATTAATTATATCTTTTTTATTTACTTAATTTTATTAAAAACATAAAACTGTTTTAAAAACTTAAGCTTTAAAAGTAAAAATCATAACATATATAATTTCTTCAATTATCAGGGTGATTATATGTTTCTTTCACTGAAAACGATAATCAAGTATTTTAGTAAAAATGTTGTTTATTACTTTTAGGATTCTAGCAAAGGGAAAAAAATATATATATAGTGCTTATTTTGTCTCAAAGCGGCAACTTGACATGTTCTTTAAAAGAAGTCCGGTCTTTTTTATTAAAATTATAAATTTGTAATTAAATTAATAAGTCAAACTTATTTAAATTAATATTAATCAAAACTTAAAAAAAAAACTGTTATTTTACAGTTATCAAACTTATAAATGGCAGCATGCTTCTATCAATATAATGGAATAAACCAACTACGTCAAATCAAAATAACTTCAACTTTTAATCAGCTTCAGCATATTTACTTATAAATTCCTATCTTACGGCATCTTTCTGATTAAGTTTTCAGCTGTTCCTTCAAGCCGTTTTGCCCGCAAAATTGTATGCTACTAACTTTTATATAAAGTTATTGGAGATTTGTATATAACGACTTTCTGCTATGTTGTCTCATTTTCGGCTTTTCAAGAACTATTCTGGAAAACTAGTGAATGCTAGTCAGAAATTCAATTAAATTGTTAGAGCAGGGAAATTTTTTTTTCTTAACAATCAGTTGCAATGCACAAAACACTACACTCAATATGATATTCGTACTTCTTTTAGGGCGTTAAGATTCAACAAATAATTAAAGTGAAATATTCAAGTTTATCTTTGTACAAACACTACATGATTTATATTAACTTAAGCCTCGTTAAATTTCTTTGGTCTTTCTATTTTTCCACCGTTGTTCAGATATTGTAGGAAATCAGAAAGTAACTAAAATTTAACAGCAGACAACTAAAAGATAAAAATAATTTAGAAATTAATTGATTTCTAACTATTTCAAATAACAGATTAATTACAACAAAGGTAATTTTTCTTCTGATCCATTGCAAATATCCCTAAATAGCTGTATAATATTATCCTTATAGGCTTTAGATTGCTTTTTAGCTTTACCGTTTTAACCTCTAATAAAAACTGTGTGAATTATTAACATCTTAAGTCGAATTTTGATTGTAACGTTTTCAAGAGCGTAAATTTTGACGTAACGTCAAAATATTTAAAGCGTGAAAAGCTACCAAGCTTAACGAATATTCTTTCTCTCTTTGAGGCCTTTTTAGGATTACAATGCACCTGCCTGTCTCTTCCTGAAGCATGAAACTGTATAACTCAACTCAGAAACATCTAGTTCAGTTCAGATTTTACTTCTTCAAATTTAAATATATTTTTTCTCCTCTTATATATTTTAAAGCTTCAAATGAGTTAATAAGCATTTTTAGAACTTTTAAATTTGATTAGAATAAGTCAAAGTAGAAATATTTTTTCAAATACTTTCATTATTGATTGTCAATACGCTAGAAACAAAAAAATCGATGTATATTTTCCTGTTAAATATGATCTGACATTTTTAATTTTGATTTGTCAGTTTTTTTCTTAAATCATGAAATATTCTTCAATCTAAACTAATAATTATGCAAAATTCTGTAATTAAAGTTGCGTTTTCATAAAATCATGGAAGATTTTCGACAACTGTGTTGCCGGTTGTTTTTCATTTTTCAGAAGGAACGTCTAATTTGTCCATATGTACTCAAATCTAATCCGTAATTCTACAGTCTAAAGATGAGAGATTTCAAGGAATTTCCATAAATTCACGTAGGATCACGGCAACTCTGCATCAAAACTTTTGTGGGTTTTTTTTTTTTTTTTTTTTTTTTTTTTGTCGAACTTATTTATCTTTTTTAGAGTCTATTGTTTTATAACTGTGAGTTTGGACTCATAAAGTGTAATTTCATAGCAACCGTCAATGAAAATCAGTTTTAATTTCACTGAAAATTTGTCGTAACGATCGACTGCAGGCGTTTTTCTGTTTCTGTAAACATATATTTATTTTTATTTTTATTATAGTTCTTTTGAAAATTATTGAATAAAATAATTATATAATGAGGGTAACAAATATTTACATGTTAATTTAATTAAAGGTGTATTTAATCATAAGTTAAAGCAAACTGAAAGGCCTAGATTTAGCGTAGTTATTTATAACAGTCAGATTAGGTTTCGCTTGCAGAATTTTTCTATATTTTATGCATAAGTAGGATCACTTACTTAAAACTAAATTTTCTTGATATCAGTTTTGTTGTTTATTCAAAATAAAATAAAAAGCAATTAAATGATTCAATAAAAATCTCGAATATGTGTGCCTGATACATCTTGATTTGAGTTTTGTTCGTAAGTTTTTGTCGATCTTTAGAACTATTCTTTAATCGGCTAGTCGATTTTTGTAAATATTTCACACGCAATAATAAATCCTCAAAAATAAATATATATTCCTTTTTTTGTAAATTTCGAACAGATGAATTGAATAATTATTGAAAGATTAATTTTATATCGAGCAAATGTATTTAAAATTATCTAATAAAAAAAATTAATAAAAAAATATCTAAATAATTGCATAAAAAATTTAACTCATGTAGTTAATTTTTTAATTTAGAAGGTAATTCAGAAGCAATTGAAAATTTTGGCAAACTATAGCGAAATCTCAAAAAAATAAAATAATAAATAAATAAGAATAAGAAAAGAATAAAGAGGAAAAGAAAAAAAAGTAAAGATTTAGGTAAGAAGACGTAATACTAAGAATGGGGCTAAATAGAATATCACATTTCGTGAAATAATTATCATGCGGTTAAACATGTTTTTATTATTTCGATTTGAAAACAGCATGCTACAGAAACAAAGGGCATCTATTTAAAAGTTAAAATTAAGGTATATATTAAAGTAGACTATAAATAATCATCGTAGTCCTTCAAAATAAAACTATGTTAAAAACCATAGTTTAAATTGGAAAAATTAAGAAATTTATTGATTATTTCAACCACTATTTCCTTTTGGTAGAGGGATCTCTTTAAACTTATTTAAGTTTCATGGTAGGGAAATACTTTACGTATTATTATTAAATTTGACTATTATAAAATTTTCGATAAAAACCGGACGCTTGAGGATTCTTCCCTAGTACTTCTTATTTCACTTAAAAAAAATCCAATAGGAAATTTTTGTATTACTCACATCCTTACTACACAGACTTTGAGACTGCATGCTCAAAAAAAAAAATTAATTCTGGCAGCAAGTTGCCGGAACACCCCTGTAATTGGAATATATTTTTCTGCTATTTGAGAAAATTTCCGTTTTCTGACTGGAGAAATTTCGTGAAATTCTGAGTTTAGATTTCCTAGTATTTCATGTTTTGAAGGGGAAATGACATACGTAAAAATTCTGTTTCTAATACCAAAAAGTACTAACTAGCGCAGTTGCCAGACAAACACCCCTATAATTTGACGAAAATGCAGTTTTAGAAAAGGGGGGGGGGGGAGTGCGATAAATTTTACGTTAGAGTGAGGAATTTTCTGTATTTTTGGGGCGAATGGGAAAAGCGGAAATTTTCGTGTTTTAAAAATATATAATCAACGGAAAATTCGTTCAATTCGCGGATTTTTTTTAGAGTGTAATTATTTTATTTCATTCTCGCACTTTGTCTCTTTAATAATAAATTAGAAATTGGGAGTTAGAATATTCCCTTCAAAAATTAACGTACAGGTGGTTATATACCTCAGTATAGTTATCAGTAGAATCCCTATCAGATTTTTTCTTATGAGAGCTTAAAATTCTTGGCATGGCTCTTCCCACGCTCTTATAAGGCATATAGTTCTCGTTTCCGTTTCCTTTCTCTTTGTTACAGAATTTACTTGATGAAATTATCTTTTAAGTGTAATTCTCTTTGGTAAAAGTGAATAGATTGTACATCTAAGACTCATCCTACTTTGATCCTTCTATTGATTTTTTTCTCTATTGTCTTTTATCCTTCTTCCCGAGCCATGAAATTAGTTGTTCACATAGTGATCTAATTTTTTCAGCATTTTTTTTTTACATGATATATTATAATAATATCAGTTAAAAAAGGGAAATTTTTAGTATGAAACATTTTATTGATTTTACATTAGATTAACAAACAAATTTACGCCGAAATATATACAAATTATTATAAAATATGACATTAAACCATAAAAAATAATAATAAAGGAAACATGACTTTCACATGTTTTCCCAAATGAGAAAAAGTAAATAAGTTACAAAGAAAATAGAATAAAAATAGAATAAAAAATAGAAATAAATCGAAAGAATGGAAATTAGAAAAGGAAAATATTTTAAAATATACTCACATACTGATCTTCTTTTTTTTTTTAGCGTTTTTGATGTGGCATTCTATCATAAATTTCCTTTTTATTCAATTCATTTTATCAATATTTAATTGTTAGATTAATCATTATTCAGTTTATCAATATTTTCCTCATTAATTGTTCAAATTATTATTTTTCTTGACTGTTTATTTATTATTATCATTATTTTTAAATTTTTGCTTAATTATATTACATTAGTTATGCATAGTTCAATAAAAGATAAAGTGTGTTAAGAGACAAATACTAAATCAGTTATATGAATTCAATTTCATTTCTTCTAATTAATTTTACATTTATTAATTAATGATTAGAATATCACAGCGCTGCAGCAACTGTATTTGGCGCCAAGTGCGATTTTTTCTTTTCTGTTGATTATCTCTGTATCAGTAGTAATAATTGACTATTCCAAGGAAGCCCCTATCTGGCTTGGTGCCTGGTGTCGGAGTACTCTTGTTGTTGCTGGGGTTTATCATTAATCGATTTATCCTTAATCTATCAACTTAGTATTTTTCTTGGCTGCTTGTATAATTTTTAATTTTGCTTTAAAAATATAAACTTTTCTTTTTTTATTTGTTTTTTATTAAAAAGAAAGATTTAAGTTCCATCTAAACATTTAATCATTTATGTTAATTTCATTTCACCCATTTAACATTTATTTCATATCATATGCAGTAATTACTTGTTACATTAGTCATTAGTTATTTTATCATTAACAGACTTGATATTTTTCTTTACTTGTTTTCTTTAGTTTTGCTTAATTGTATTATGTAAATGATTGCATTTTTCAATAAAAAAAGAAAACCGTAAGTAATAATTAATCACCCAAACTATAAATAAATCAATGAAAGAGAGATATTAAAAGAATTAAAACAATTAATTTGTAAATAAGTATGAAAGAAAAAAATAGTTAAAAAAAAACAGTAAAATCAATGAAAGAGAGATATTAAAAAAATTAAAACAATTAATTTGTAAATAAGTGTAAGAGTAAAAATAGTTTTTTTAAAAACACCCTTTTATGAGCATTTAATGTTTACCTTGAAAACCACGCCTCATTTTTTTGCATACATTTATTTGGTTGAACACTAAACTCAATTATGAAAAATTCAATGATTTTTATACGTTTGCGCAAGCAAGTGAATTTATTAAAAAATATATAAATTTTGATCTGTCTTTTGAACAGAAATGAGAAAAAGAAACATTATTTAAACTATTGTTTTAGGATTTCTAAATTGATTTCTGTGATATGATATGCATGATAAATATTTCTAATTTATTCTACATTCTAACTGTTAATCGTAAATTTATTACTAAACACTATTAATTGATAAAAGCATATATTTTTAAAAGTATTACATTCTTCATTTTTTATTTATAAAGCTGATCCGCCCGGCGATGCCCTTGATCGTGATGAATGACCCTTAAATGAACCGCAAATGTGTATGATTTTATATCTTTAACTCCATTTTGTTGATTTACATTTTTAAATGAAAAAATCGCGAAAAAATATTGAATTGAAAGTATATGCTATTTAGTATTTTATTTTTGGAGTTTATGCGTACCGAAAGCGAGCGAAACCTCGTAGAAATACTCAGGTTTTTACTGACTTCGTCGAAATTTTTACACATTTTATTTCGTAAAAACTATTTCTACCCGTTCGAACGTTAAAAAATTTTTTAGGCGATGTAAATCTGCCAGATGTAAATTTCCAACTGGGCAAAAAATGTTCGGACCAGGATTTGAACCAGGGATCTCTTGGCTGAAGCCGCCAATGCTCTACTATCTCAGCTATCCCGGACGAATCTGGTGATTCGTTCGGGATAGCTCAGATGGTAGAGCATTGGCGGCTTCAGTCAAGAGATCCCTGGTTCGAATCCTGGTACGGACATTTTTCGCCAGGTTGGAAATTTACATCTATGATTTATTTACCAATTGGAATAATTGTGTTAAAATTAATCTAGTGATGTAAATCTGGTCTACTGAGATGCTCTAAAAAGATTGTGTTAAAATACGGACATTTTGTTACTTTTAGCGTAGAAATAATATCGTCTTCGTGAGGTGCGAAGTCACCTGCGTTTGTCGATAATTTATTTTCATTTTAGCCGTTAAAATATTTCATTGTTGCCTTTTATGGCAGCCATTTGGCCTATTTTGGCGATCGTTTATTGGCGCATAGATATATCCATTGTGTGTGTGTGTGTGTGTGTTTTTTTCAACTCCCATACCATTGTAAGCGTTAAAGAAAATATTTGGTGATTTATCACCTGTGGCAGGCTAATTGAAAAATACCTTAAAATTACTGTGTTAATTTATAATTAAGTTGTAAAAATATTAAAATGTTGTATTGTCATCGGAAACACGACTTTGTACATAATTTTTAAAGTTCTATTCCGCGGGTTAAAATTCGATTTTAAGATTCCTTCGTTACATACAAAAACCAGGTTGAGTTAAAAAAGTGTAATAAATGAAAAAAAGACTGATCTGTAAGAAAATCTAAAACAATTAAACAATAAATAATAATAACAGAGAAAGCTTTAAAAAAAGCTAAATTAATTTAGTTAAAAATATTAATAATCGGTGAACAGAGAAGCATGTAAAATATTTTGAAAAGCAAAAATGATCGATTTTTTCAATAATGTTTTGAAAAAATAAGTATTTTAGCTTAAGCAAAGCAATTTACATTAGAAAATAAAATGACTCTTAATGCGTTTATCTGTAAATAATTGTATGTTCAAAACAAATCATTTTAGACAGTAAAATGTTTTAGTGGAAATTGGAAATCAATCGATTTCAATAATAAACTTTATACCTAAGAATTGTAAAATTATATGCAAGGAACAGTTATTTTTCTAAGACGCTCAAAGTGTGATTCGAAAATCAGGTTACAGAAATTTTCTTTATTAAAACAATTATTTATTTTATTTAACAATTATTAATTATTATTTAACATATTATTATTATTTAGAATTTTACGTTTCTTTCTCTTAATGATCTTTAATTTCTCTTTCATCTGAATTCCTCTTTCTTCTTTTAAATCGTTTATGCTTTCAAAGGAAAGAGTTTCTTAATATTTTCTGATATCAAATTATTAAATCAGAAGTTTTTTATTCTGTACATTGCGTTACTACTTAAACAATTTGTTATTTAAAATAAATTCAGAAACAGCAACAGGTTGGTGTCATATGGGCGATTTCTAAAATTAGCCCCAATACTCTGTATTCAAGATATAGAAAACATTACTGATAATAGTCCTTAAACTAAAAATATATATTACTAAATCAATCTTTCGTTGATATTCAATTATAATTATTTTCCCAGATTTGAAGAATAAACATGTGAAATTAATTAAGGATCGACCGAAACAAGTTTTTTAAACCGAAACCGAAACCTAATTTAGGTAATCGTACTATTTTCGGTCGAAAACGAAAATGTCCAAAAGAATTTTAAGTAATATTTACATAAATACACAGAGTTATAAAATAATTATGCTTGTAATTATACGTTTTTCTTAAGTAGGCTCTCTGTGCCTCTGACCAAAACTTTTTATTTTCACATAAAATAAAATGTAATTAATTTATCTGCGACAATGAATGATTTTCTAATTATACGAATGTGATCTAATTAAAAAAAAGTTTTAGGTTTATATACCCGGGTTTATCTTTTATAATGAATTTTGTAAATGATCATGAGTTATACTAGAACTTTCTCAAAAAGTATCCGAAACGCTTCTGTGGTTTCAAACTAAAAATTTTATATTGCTGTTAGGTCTGCAGCTTAATGAGCACGTGAGAAGCATCTTCAAAGTTTAATCATATATATGCATTGCTTGCTTTAAAATTTGCACTCACGTCTTGAGTCAGTGATGACTGATAACTATAAACAGTGAAATTCATTGCAATAAATAAAGAGTGTCTCATTTGAGCCAATACAGCTAACGAGTAATGTTGAAAATTTGGGAAGGAAGAAACGAGAATTTTAGAATATAGATAGTTTCGGCCGAAATTTCGGCAGCATTTTCGGCGAAACTCAGATTTTGGGACGAGAACGAAATAAAATTTTTGGTCGATCTCTAGAAATTATTATTTTCAAGAATCATACGTGACGAATAAAAACTTACGTAAAGAAAAATACATATAATCAGGATACACTTAGCACACAACTGTTGAGAGATTTATTAAACTTGTTCATTTTTCCGTAGTACAAAATAAACAAGCGGAAAGTAAAAAAGCAGTATTAAGAGCAGTTGCTTACTGTAGAGACTAGAATAGATCTCTTCAGAGTTATTTCCACTAAAGCACAAAGTTATCAATCAATATCTAATATTTGACCCATATATAATTGCAATATAGTGAATTATCTTCATTATTAACTCATTAGCACGACTATCATAATTTTGACTTAGTATATGTGCACTTGTGGATATGATGAATATTTATTTAAGTGTATTAGAAGTACGTATTTAAGTGTATTAGACGTTAATAAGTTTAATATTAAAAATAATTAGTCAAAAGTTATGAAATAGCTAATATAAAGTAAATAAGTCACAAAAGGAATAACAAGCTAGAAAGAATTAAATAATGGAGGTAATCACGAAAAAATGAAAAATAGCAAAATATCTAAAAGGAATGGAAAACAAATGAAATCTCGATATTTTGTGTGTTTATATAAACTGAAAAACTAATTTATTGATGATGATGTAACTTTGATGAAAAATATTATTATTTCTTCTTTTACTTCCGATTTAAATTAATTCGGTTCATACAGAAACAAAATAAAAAGATCATTTTCCGTATTTAAACTAAACGTTCGATTTAAACTAACTCATTTTACATAAACAGTCTTATTAATTCAAATAAAATGAGTTAGTACATTTTAAAAAAGTAACACTTAAAAAAGACTGTAACTTGATCATTTTTAAGAGGTTTTATTTTATTTTATTTTTATTAAAAAATTTGACGATCGAAGGACGATTATTTATGTTTACAAAACTTTTAAAAATTCTCTATTATTTAAAGAAATAATTTACATTAATCTTTTTTTCATAAAAAATTCAAGATGGACAATTCGAAATATCTTTTGGATATTTCCATGCAAAAATGTAATTTTAATGAATATATATGAGAGCATATTAGATATCAGTAAATCACTGTATTGTATATCATAAATGTGCACTTTTATACTTTCTTCGAATTTTCCTAAATCATATATTTTTCTATAATACTCTTCTTGAAGGGTAGTGAATTTTGTCAGTTATTTTATATTCTTTGATTTTTGTTTTGATTTTACTATGAGCTCAAAAGTAATTTTGTAAAACTTGTTTAAAATGAGACATTATTCCAGAAAAGATAGTTCTATTTACAAACCGTTTGTCTGTATGATATCATTGATATAATTGCTGATTTTTTTTTCTGATATTTTGTTATAACTAGTTCTAAACATAAAGTCAAACTCCGTCGTATTTTAAACTAACGATTTAGAAAAATTATTAATCGTCAAGTAAATAGTCATGAGAATGAAAAATCAAAACTCAGAAAAGGATGAGCAGGTGTAATACAAGGTGGTCATAATTAAACTGACAGTACTCAGAGTGTTCTTTAGCACGATCTAATTGAGAGAATGACGCTAAATTTTGTAAGAAGATTAAACAAGACGGGGAATGAAGGATTCCGCGAAAAAATAGTTCCAAAAGTCACCGCCAGGGGAAAATGTGGCGTTGTGTAACAGAAAAAGAGTTAAAAATGCAGAATCAATACTGAAATAAAGTTACCTTTTATTCAGCATATTTTAATTCAGATTTAATTCAAGCTCAATATGGCAACAGTTTTAAAAAAGATAAAACTTTATATAAACACTTATATAGGCACTTTATCTGCAATTTCGCTTACTGAGTTCCTAAAGAAGCGGCAGCAGAAGAGGAAGTTCTTTATTCAAATTTCACGTTACTTCCTTTGGCACACTGCCATCTTGTTGAGCTTTTAAATGCAATGTGTTACTTTTGGAAATCATTTGAATGAAAATTATGCGCAATAATGTCTCCTTCTTTTGTCGAGCGTGCGTTACTTGTGAAATTCTTTCACCTGAACCAGTGCAAAGCGTCAGCTGCTCTTCGTGCTTCTAGAAAGCGCAAAAAAATGCGTAAAGATAACGGTCCTTTGTAAGTGCAAGACAATATTGCTGCCACTTCCAGCGCTCGTGGGGTAGCTCGGAATCTGGATATGCCTTATAGTATGGTATGGAAAGTTCTACGAAAAATTATCCAATTCTATCAGTACAAGATCAGTCGTGTTCAAGAATTACGTCACACCGACCATGATAAACGATTAATCTTTGCTCTAATCTTTCTTGCCAGAATGGAAGTTGATGATGTTTGGCCATGAAAAAATTTATGAGGAGACGAGGCCCATGTTTACCTGAATGGAACTGTAAATAATCAGAATTGCCGGATTTGGGATAACAAATCACTAAATGTATTCAAAGAAATTCCCCTACACTCACCAAAGATAACTGTTTGGTGTGGTTTCACATCGAAAATGATCATAGATCCCCCTTCTTCTATGAGAACATTACCCCGACAGGACCGGTAACCTGTTCTGTTACCGGAGAAAAATATCGCCAAATGTTAAACAACTTTGTCATTCCGGCACATCAGCAAAGACAATGCCTCGATAAAATAATTTTTATGCAAGATGGAGACCCTCCATACCTCGCCTTGCGGGTACAGCAGCTGCTACGCCATAAATTCACAACAGTAAGGTCCAACTCCATGGCCACCTCGGTTTCCTGATCTAATACAATGCGACTTCTGGCTTTGGGGTTATCTAAAGTCCAAGGTCTACCATGTAGTTGTCTAGGACCTCACTATATTGAAGGATAACATAACAGGGAGTGTACGAGAGATTCTTGCAGACATGTTACTCTCTGCTGTTGTGCATGCTGTGCACAGAATGCCATATGTGGTCCACAAAAACGAGGGCCACATTGAACCTGATTTCAATGTGTTTAATAAAACGTAATTTTATTTTAATATTGATTCTGCATTTTTTAAAACTCTCTTTTCTGTTAGACAGCGCCATATATTTCCCTAGCGGTGACTTTTGGAACTAATTTTTTGCGGACTCCTTCGTCCCCTGTCTTGTTTAAACTTTTTACAAAATTTGGCGTCATTCTTCCAATTAGATCGCGCTACAGAGCACTCTGAGTACTGTCAGTTTAATTATAGCCACCTTGTATATTTTTTAAATGAACGCACTCACGCTCTTTCACTCTTTGTTCGTCTAGTCCTTGATTGAAGAACATTACATTACATAAAGTTTTTCAAAGTGCCTTCCTTTAGTAAGTTTAGTTAAATCAATCTTGGAATAGGGGAGCTAGTGGATGAATGGGACAAAGCATGGATGGAACATTCTCAATACTTCAGGCAATAAACATTTATTTTAAATTGCTTCCTATCCCCATATAAGGCTCTACCACAATGTACTTCAGAACTAAAAGTAGGGCTACATTGCTGTTTTCATTTTCCTTCAAAGTTGCATTTTCTGAAATCTCTGCTTAAAAGTAAGTTTTTTTTTACATTTGAAGATGTGAAATATCTTATACAATATAAAAAAAATAAGCTATGTTGTAGTTACCTATTTTAAGGTTCAATATCGATAATTAAAATGAATGAATAGTAACCATTGTGTCAAAATAATTTTTGAAGCAAAATGGCTGAGAAGGGAATATATGCGTCATGGGGATGATTGGGACATTTCAAATGGGGATGAATGGGACATTCTCATTCATCCCTAGATATGTTGAAAATTTTATTTATTAACTAAATAGTATTATATAGGTTGATAAATTAATAATTTACGTTAATTAATAGTATTAAATATTATTATATGAATTGTTATTGTTTAAAATTCCTGAGTGTTATTTATTGTATTGTAATAATTTTTAATGGATTATCAAAAAATTGGTTCTAAAACTTAATCAAAATAGATAAAATTGTTAAAAATAGTATATGTTTATTAATCAAATGGGGGAAATTATATTGAATTTTGAAATGTTGCACAAATAAATCCCAACCCCTAACATATTGGGTCGATCGGAAAGTCGTGTCGTGTTGGGGAAGTCAATTCGCACCGGAAAATTCTATGATTTAATTATTAGACTTTGATTCCGCTATCTAATGTCTAATAATTACCGGGCAGAATTTTCCGGTACGAATTCATTTTATTAACACGACACGACTTTCCGATCGACCCAATAATTTCCGTTCTGCATGTTTCTAAGATACATTTAATTAATATTAATTAATAAGTTATGATTGAAAATTATTAGTTATGCCATATTTAAAAGATATTTTGCACTTTCATTTCAAATCTAAAATGCCTCATAAGTAGGAAAAAAGAACAGATTGATAGCCGAAGCCTGCATTAAAAGTTAAAACTGCAATAAAAGAAGTTACTGAAAAAAAAAAAAAAAAAACCATATCTATTCGTGCTGTAAAATCATATATTACAAATATAATTACATATAAGGTTATAATTATAAACTTTAATTTGGTAAAATTGAATACAGGGAGGAAAATATTTGTGTCCCATCCATCCCTATTAGTGTCCCATTCATCCCTGCTGTGGGGATGATTGGGACAAGGAGGAACGTTTTTTTTTTTTTTTTTTCATAATATTTTTCTGAATAAACCATAATCTAGAATAAATATTGTTCATATATGTTATCAGATACCTAATGTATGAAATGTGATATATAATATTGATAATAACTTAAATAAAAAAATAGAATTTTTTTTTTTTTGTGAAAATGCCCCATTCATCCCCCTTCTCCCCATATCTATAGTATTTATATTATTATAGTATCATTATTATGTATCATTATATATATTATTATATATCTATAGTATAGTATCTACAGTATTTAATATGAATGCATCGGAGACATTTTAAGGGAAGAAAGAAACCTGTCCAAAACTTTTCCATGCAAAATTTAGGAAGATACTTTACCCTCAAGCATATCTTAAAAAAATTATTCTCACTGTAAAAAAATTGTTGCAGTAATTTTACTGCAGTAGAGATGCCAGGCAAAGTCACATAAAAAACGGGCTTTGCGCCTCGATAAACGGGCTTTCGCTTTAGAAAAACGGTTTTCGCTCATAAACATGAAATTTACGGGATTTGACCGAATAATTGGAAAACGTGGAATTTCCCGTAAAACAACTATAGCAATTCACGGTAAAATACAAGTAAGTTTACAAAAAAATTTTACAGTGTATAAAACTCTCCCAGATTTCTTTTTTCCTTTAAAATGTCTATAATATCGATAAAATATCCTTAATATTTATAAAATATTTAATATGATTACCTTTAAATATAAAAGAAATCAACAAATATTTAAACTGAAGATAATGATGGAAAATCTGATAAACTAACAGTAAGAAATAAAAATTCAGTATAGTTAATCTTTGATAAAACTAAAGCTATATATATATATAGATAGATATAAAAGGATAGAACAATAAAATCATAAGACGAAATACAATATTCCACCTTGATCCAATCACAAACTACACAATATGAACTTTGAAAGTTCCCCGTTTACTTAAAAGGTGACAAATAATAATAAGGATGTTAAAAGTTTAAAATAATAATTAATTAAATAAATAAAATAAATAAATAAATTAAATAAATAAATAAATTAAATAAATAAATAAATAAAATAAATAAATAAAATGCATATTTTAAACTTTTATCATCTGTATTATTATTTGTCGCCTTTTAAGTAAACGGAGAAATTTTAAAGTATATATTGTGTAGTTTGTGACGGATAGAACTTTTAATATATAACTATAATAATACAAAAGAGAGATAAATTGCATAAACAAATAATCGGTGATACGAATATCATTATCTTTAAATAACGGAGAGAAATAAAGTTCACCAGAAGAAAAAAGGCAATGACAGGTTTTTAGTACTAAAATAATGTATCTGCATCTTTAGAATTTATATATAGGTATATTAATTGTGCAGGATTCTGAATTTAGGTATTAGGTACTATATTAATAAAAAGTAATAAGAAGGTCAATACTTTTTCCAAGTACTGACATTCATAATTATATTTTGCTGTTTACTGTTCTATTACTTTTCAATGAGCACTTTAATTTTTCAATCTAGTACTTAAATTTTTTTTCAGTCAAAATATTTTAGGTTTTACTAAAATAATTTAATTATTCAGGTTTGAACTATTTGAACTATTTGGTCTATTTTTTCTTAAATTCTACTTACCGTAAATTTTACTGTCTAGACCAAAACTGTCAAGCGCTTCAAGTAAACATGAAATTAATCTCATTAGCTATTTAATGCCACTGACATCATAGACTCGAGGAGCTTATGAAATGGAATTTTAATGTTTTATTTCATTTTGTAGACTCGATTATAATAAACAGAATATTCAAGAGAAAATTTTAACATAAATAATATATAAAGTTACAAATTGTTTGCATGTGATGAAGTGAAGGCTTAAGAGAAATCACAAATGATGAGTTTTTGACGAGTGACTTTTTTTTTTTTTTTTTTTAGAAAATGTATAATGAGGAATGATAAAATGTAATGCACTTTCTTTTAGACATTTCCATTCTTCAAAGGTTATATGCATAATTCATACAAAAACTGTTACTCACTAGTAACTCTTACAAAAGAAACTTGATAAATCCTCAAAAATATGCATTAAGATGTATTTTTGGATACTTTCTTCCTGTTTGTTAAAAACGGCGCACTGGATTCCAACCGTAAACAAAAATGCATAGAAGACAATAGACAATTTAAGACTAAAATATTCAATAACGTTGATCACTACAAAACTATTCGGGAACAAATACATCGGCTATTTGCACACAATTCTTAGCTTTTGAAATGTAATTTTTTATTGTACTTAATTGTATGCAAAATTAAAAAATAAACTTAAATAGATATCATTATTAGGAATCAAGATTATTTTCTTGAAATCCGTGATAATCCACTCATATCTATAGTACAATTTTGAAAGTTTAGAATGGTATATTTTTAATAAAAAAGGGTTTTGCTTACCTATTTTGTTTTTATTGCATTATTGTTCAGTTTTATAAGTTATGTCACTCAGTGTAATCTAATAATTCATAAATTTGTTGGAAAATTGCCATTGTGGTTCAAAAGAAATGATTTATAACTAATGGTCGATCTCAAGCACTATAAATTTAGATGCTTTATTTGTACAGTTTGTTCTTTCCATACAAGACCTTATAATTTGTAATTTAACCGAATGTATATCTACATATAAAATTATTTAATCAAATAAACAGAATTTGATTTTTTTAAAAGAAGGGTATCTATATCAAAAACCTAGTTTTGATAGATAATTTTCAAATTTTAACAGGGCTTCAAAGCGTAATAGTTTTCGTTCTAGATATCGATCAGGTTCAATTAAAGTATAATATCTAGCTTTGGTTTCGGCTTTTGTTTCCGAAAAAAAATTGGTTTCGATTCAGTTCTAGATTTCGTTCTATCACAATTATATATATATATATATATATATATATATATTGGCTTCCTATATGCTATTTCTTTCGTGTAACAATTAAAGTGTCATCCCTAAAAAATAACTTTCCATTAAATAAGCCAGTCGTAAAACAAAGGGGATGTTTCATTGTACGGTTAAATACTGATAATATCTACTGCAATTTTTTTAACTTTTAACATCGCACCTTTTCAATTTTTACATCTTCCTATAGGGGAAAAAAGTACTTTTAAATGCAATTTGTTTGAAAACTGCATCTCAATTTATTTTCGAGATATTAATTTTTTTTGTAGTTTTTAATCCCATTCCTGTAATGGTGGCAACTGAAGCATTTCCATTTCTGTAGAAAGTAAAGGGAAAATAGTAGATAACTATATCTTTTTGTTGCCATTTTCTTATAATAATTGAAAAAATTTTTAATTAAAATACGTAATAATAACGTCTTCGATGAAAATATATTTTAAAGTAGATATGTGCGACTTTTTTTCTCCGCACCTACTTAATTGCTATCAAAAAGCTGCAATCAGAATGCAATTTTATTAATCCATGTGTATTAACATTTTACGAATTCTGAAAAAATATAAATGAATGATTTTTGATAAAATATGAAGGTATTATAAACTATGTCTAATTTTCAGTATCCATATTAATGTTACAAACAAATGAAGGCTTATGAATTCTTAGGTACCCGATTTTTTCGTCGAGTTTCTTGAATGACGACATCGCTTTTTGCTGAGTTTGTGTACTATTCCGTGATAGTGACGTCATATACATACTTTTCTATAGATGTTATTTAAGACTGGATCGCAAAAGTGGAATTCTTCAGCGGATGCAAATGACGTCATTTTATGTAAAATAAACGCGTGTATTTTAAGTCTTAAAACTGAAATATGTTTTGTACTATATATATATATTTATATATGTTTTTTTTTTTCATCGGGGGCGACACTAAATTCTGAAAAAAGCAGAATTCCTGTTTTCTAGTTTTTCTTTTGTTGTTGTTGTTGTTGTTTGTTCAGTTTTCGATTCGGTTTCGGTTCGAAGCCATGCATATTAACAGCAATTGATGAGTTGAATGAAGTCTGAAACTGAAATGTGTTCGAAGCAGAGGTCATGGCTGAAGATCAACCTGCTGACAATACTAACTAGACTACATGTCGGCGTAATTACTAAGATGTACCCCACAAATCTGCGTTCTTTTAGAAAGTAGGTCAGTTAAAGAAAATAGCAGCTTATGATTAGAAAATCCATGGAATAGAAAATAAAAGAAGAAACAAAAAAGAAACAGGCTCCAAGTTCAACACATACCCTGCGGACAGAAAGAAGGTGACTTTTATTTCTCCTCAACCGGACGATTTGCTAGCGTACTTCGGAAAAAACGGCTTTTCATAATTGAGTTAGTGCTGAAAAATAATCTTCATTACTTGACATATGGTATGCCGAGTATAATAATATTGAATAATATGCTTTGATATGGGACTATTTTCAATACAAAAAAGATAAAGGCTATGATATTTATAATATTAAATATAGCGAGGTCACGAAAACGACGAATATTAATGGTTATACTGTATAGTTTGCTGAGTTACTAAACTTACGATTTTATTGTCAATTCTAAAATAAGGACGAAAGAAAAATAGAGCATATATCGATAGATTAATGATATAAGTTATAATAGAACACACAAATATCACTTTGTCCAGCCTGCTGCATTGTGAAAAAAGAAAGAAAAAACCCCCAGAAATAAACATATCATATGATATGGTGTTATCCGCAATTTAAAATCTTAAATAAATAATTATTTTATTTTGGATATTAGGATATTATCTTATAGAATGTAAATAGAACACAGCTGTACAGCTTTTGATATAGTTACAAGCACCATTGGTGCTGTTAATAGAGTTTTCTGTATTTAAAACAACCACAGATCATTTTGATCCTGACTCCTTTCAACTTTTATCAAGTAGTATTTCAGATTTTTCTAGTTACATATTCTACAACTACTTTCATATGAAATTAAATCTATTTTTATATTTTTGATGAACACTCTTAATAAAGTTTACTGTACAAAATGAAATATTAGGAAGGCCAAACAATTCAAAAAGGAAATTTGGAAGCATTTTTTCCAAATGATTCGAAAGTAAGATTTATTAAATCGAAAGTAAAAACGGCCTAATATGGGGAACACTGGGGAATAGCGACACCTTAAGGGAATTTAAATGTTTTCACCTCAAAAATTGTTTATTTTTTAATAGTAAAAATTCTAAAGCTGAATCATGACCTTTAGTATCTGTATAAATTTAACTGTAATCATAACTGTAAAGCAAGCACACATAAAAAAAATTCTTTCACCATCTGTACAGTGGCGGGATTACCCAGGATACTGGGGGTAATTCAGCCACTCTATCACGGTAATGACGCCATGCTTTAATGACCTAGTAAATACATAAAATGGATACTAGGAAACACATAACCTACTGAAAATATTTAGAAAGCAATAATTTAGCAAAATAATGAATAATTACAATTTTTTTAAAGCTAGATTTATTAATGTGTTAAGCTTACAATTTAACTCAAATTGGAAAATTCACCTTTTGCCATGGTGGCGGCATTACCCCGAGAGGACAATATAGGGGAAATCCCCTCAGCAAAACCGGAAGAAGAACCGAACTTGTTCAACAAATTACAACAAAATGTCGGCGAATGCATGTAGATTACGAGTAATATTATCTTAAGTAGCTAATGTTACAATAAAAGGTAATTACCTCTACTCATTTGAAGCTCCAAAATAAAAAGCAACTAGATGAAAACTAAATTTTTCACTAAAACAAACGAACGACGTGCAACAAAATCACTCTCACTCTAGGCACTGTTTCTATTGTTGGCCGCTATAGCGCAGGCGCATTCACTATCTCAAACTGCCGTTAGTTTTTAAACTAGGCGGGGTGGTGGTAAACCCCGAATGGCGCCATTCCCCTGGTCTTCCCTAAACCTATTTTTTTATGTTATAAACTTACCGTGAAGACATTATACATATATATGTGAATTTTCTGTTGCTTATTCCTCTGTACTTCTTTTACTATATTTAAATATTAATCTAGTGTTTTTTTTAAGGGGCGGCATTTACCAGCAGATAATTGCAATTGAAAAAGTGCTATTGAAAATATATGCTTCTAAAGTAATATTTGACGTAAAAAACTATTAGCATAAAATGTCATTATTGATACTAAAAATAAAAATTAATAAATTGAGGTATTTATTATTTTATTCGTTAAAAGTTTTAATTAGTAATATACTTAAAATATTCCGCTGCCCTATCTTGATCTTGGGGGAGGGGGAGGGAATTAACATTTTATTCTATTTTGTTGTTAAAACTCAATAATAAATTAGACGCCGCTTATACAAATTATCCGCTAATCAAAACAGCTACTTTTGTAAAGGAAATCATTGCGTAAAAGAAAAAACATAGAGTTATTTTTTGCTGTACATTGGAATGATCAACTTTTATTAATTAAACAGACACGCGTAAACAGTTAAATGAATATTGTAGTGTAATGTGAAACAACTTCATCAGTTTAATATACGTAACACCCATTTTATTGCGTCAGTTTTTTCTTTTCTGAAATTTGTCTGTTCTTAATGAAAATCTTAAACGCAGTTAATTACATTTTTAGTGGGTCCTAGACACATTTAAAAATAATTTTTATTTATTGAGTTAAAATTCTAAACTTTTTTGTGATGGTTAACATACCATTTGTAAACAAAATAACATGATAAAACTTCTCATATTTTTTTTTTAATTTTAATTTAAAATTCATTTAAAAAGTGGAGTAATTTAAAATCGTTATAAGTCGAAATATTATTTATAGAATTTCATTTTTTTTTCATTTAAATAAACAGAAATATATAAGTTTTAATTCTGATTCAGCATTTTAAAAAATATTAATTAAAAAAAAAAAATATTTAACGAAAAAATTCTAAAAAAAAAAATGGTACAACTTTTTTTTTTTAAATTATATTTACAAAAGTAAATTTTTTTTTTTCAAATATGCTAATTCAAAATTAAAGTAAAACAATTGAAAAAGACATGTTCCAAGTTTGATCTAACTATCTTTAACGGTTCTTGAGTTATAAGAATTTAAATATGAGAAATGTTGAAAAAACCCATCATGAAGAAAAACGCATTTTTACAAGAAGTCGTTTCCATGACAGCCATTGCTTGAAAGCTATATTTTTAAAACAAACCAAAAAGAAAAAACTAATATTTCTTGTTCTAATTAAGATAGAAACATGATTTAAAAGTTATTTTAATCAGAGAAAAACAGAAAATTTTTTAATGAAACAAAATTTGAAGATTTTTATGTCCCGGACCCCCTTAAATCATCGAAGTCATTAACTCCAAAGATTTAAAGTATAAACATACAACCGTTTATCGAATCCATTATCTTTCTATTTATGAAGCTAAAATTAGAATATCCGCTAATTCAATTTCTCTAAATTCTTTGCGATATTCTTTTTCAAATATAAATCCATAAAAAATTGAAAATTTAATTTTTTAAAATTAAAAAGGTGCTAATTTTATTCATGCTATGGGATTCAAATCGGGCCTCCTAAATTACAGAATATAGGTGCGAAAAATTCTTTTTTATTGAAAACTCAAATAGATTTTGTAATGTTTTGAATTTTATTAATAACGATAATATCGTATTAGCCGCATGCAAGGAGTTAATAGCCGAAGAAATAGCCCAAGATTTCGCTACTTACAGCAGCTTTTTTTTTATTATGATAAAATCTGTGATATTAAGCGCTGTGACGTAATATTAAATCAAGATGACATTGCAACGAAACATCATTCTATTGCACACACAGCACATTAACGGAGTACATTCACACAACAAGGAACAGCTAGAAATTAAATGCAAAGTAAGTATGGGACAGGTTCTCCTTGTACGGAAATCTTCCAAGCGGGTTCGAACCTCAGTTTGAGATTTTCAACTTTGGAGATGTTTTCCCCATAACCCACAGAAGCAGGTAGCTCGTTAGGGAAGGGGGTCGCAAGTTCCTTATAGAGATCCTTCTACACTATATGGTTAAAGGTGACTGGTCACTTTCGATTTTAGACGTTTTGTTAAATATCTAGAAAAATACATGAGGGATTAACCTGAAACTGCAGGTATGTAAACAGTATAGTATAGGTCTTATATTTCTGCGAATATTTTTTTCCCGAAAACGCATAGGGGACCGTAACAAATTGAAAAAGAACGAATATCTTTTGGATAACCCTGTAAGAACTAATGTAGAAAAAGCGTTCAAACTCGAGATTATTAATAAGTGGCTTATTGTAATATATTGTGTTCATTTTTATGAGGATTGCATGCATACTCGTAGAGAAATTAATGTTTTTATAAAAACAGTCCCAAATTTCGCCAAGTTTTTTGCTTATAATTTGTAGAGTTCTTAATATAAAAAAAGTTCTTTTCAGAAAATATGACAAACAACATTGTACATAACACCCTGCAATCAGAATTAAAAAATAATAAAAATTGGATGAAAAGTGAGTAGGTTTATTAAAAAATGTTTCACTGCGCATGCGTGAAGGCAATCAAAATATAATGCACACAATGTATTAGCTAAGTACATAGAGCAGCTTTTCTGAAAGTCTCAAACTCATAGCTTGAAAATTTTGAAAATTATCGTCGATAGAATAAGCTCGAAATCCGTTGTTCCCAAATGGAAGCAAAATGATGAGGGGTTGTATCCAAATATAGTAGTACGTGCAATATTGTGTAAGCTATCTTGGCACTAATCAACAGATATTTGTTACAACTCTTCATCTTTTAGGTAGATTTCGTATGAAATACTACCTATTGGGATCGTTCCTATGTTGGAATTTCTGAAAAATGTTTGCAGATCTACACCGATCATGACCCATAGAACCTAAATCCACCCTCAGTAAAAAACTTTATATATATATATCACTTTCTTCTGGACACGATAACTTTCGTAATTCTGCACCAATCTCTTCCAAACTGATACATAAAATCAATGGGCATAAAATCTCGGTCAAGTTCGTTAATGGGCAAAATCGGACCAAGGGGGTGGAAATAGGGAGGGGTTTTGTGAAAACAGAAAACCCCCTATAACTTCTTAATTTTTGTACATATCAAATCATTTTAAAGTTTTTATTACTTCTAAAAATAGGGCCGAAAATTTATGTATCACAGATATTTGATAAAGTTAAAAGTGGGCTCAAGGGGCGCAAAAATAGGGTTTTTGGGAGAAAAAAATTCATAACTTCGTCAATTCTCAAGATATCAAATCCAATTAATTTTATTATAAATATCCTTAACATTATCTACAACTTTTATATTCACAAGTTTTTGATAGGACCAATTCGTACCGCAAAAAAAAAAATGAAAAACGAAAACAAAAAGGGTGTTTGAAGAAGAAAAAAATCCATAAGTCCGTCAATTCAAAAGATATAAAATCCCCATGAATTTATCAAATATCTTCTTAATATTGTCTACAACATCTATATAGACAAGTTTTGTATAGGACCAATACTTACGGCAAAAACAAATTAAAAATACATAGCGGTTGAAGAAAAAAATCATCTTAGTAAGGGTGTATTCAAATCCAAACTGCTTATTTTCTGACTCATTTTACAATTCATTTTTGCTCTCAAAGGCTTCCAATTGGTACGTTTTCTTACTCAGAAACTATATAATGTACCGCAATGGTCGATTTTTTGATAGAGGCAGAATATATTTTTAAAAATGCTATTAAAAAGGGCATTTTGAACCGAATTTACCGAAACGGATTGTGTTGAAAAAATCATTATATTAAGGATGCACTCAAATCCAAACTGCTTATTTTCTGACTCATTTTTAAATTCATTTTTGCTCTCAAACGCATTTAATTGGTAGATTCGCTTATTCAGAAACTATATAATGTACTGTAATGATCGATTTTTTGATAGAGGCAGAATATATTTCAAAAAATGATGTCAAAGTGGGCATTTTGAACGGAATTTCCCGAAGCGATTGTGTTAGAAACGAAAAATATTGTTCAAAATCACGTCAGCAAGTTTCATATTTTTTTTTAATTAAAAATGAATCTGTAATTATGCCAGAAAATTTCGAGTTGTTGAGCATGGAAAAGTACTTTTTTGAATACCGCCCTAACATGATTCTGATAAAACCAGCTATTATATAAAAATGAAATAAAAACTCGTCAAAAGCGGCCAGATAAAACTGTTAAAGTGGATGTATCTCTAATCATGATTTAGTTTTTGTTTGTGAAATTAGTATATTTGACTTCGAAATCTACCTCTGCCTGTAGGCCGGGCCGGCAGGGATTTTTTTGCTTCTTTTTGGGAACAACGTATTTCGAGCTAATTCTATCGACGATAATTTTCAAAATTTTCAAGCTATGATTTTGAGAGTTTCACAAAAGTTTCGCTATATACTTAGATAATACATTACGCATATTATATTTTGATTGGATTCGCTCATGCGCAGTGAAACATTTTTTAGTAAATCTGCTCATTTTTTATCCAATTTGTATTATTTTTTAATTCTGATTGCAGAGTATTGTGTACAATTTTGTTTCTCATATTTTCTGAAAAGAACTTTTTTTTATATTAAGAACTCTGCAAATTATAAGCAAAAAACTTACCGAAATTTGAGACTGTTTTTATAAAAACCTTAATTTCTCTACGAGTATACATGCTATCCTCATAAAAATGAGCACAATATATTAAAATAATCCACTTAATTATAATCTCGAATTTGAACGCTTTTGCTGTATCAGTTTTTACAGGGTTATCCAAAAGATATTAGTTTTTTTCAATTTATTGACGCTCCCCTGTGGGGTTTCGGGAAAAAAATCTTCACGGAAATATATGACCTATACTATATTGTTTACACACCTGTAGTTTCAGGTTAAATCCTCATGTATTTTTCCAGATATTTAACAAAATGTCTAAAATCACAAGTGACCGGTCACCTTTGGCCATACAGTGTATTTGCACTCTAAAATATGAAATACCCCTGGTCACCTCTCGTCGTCTCCATTTATAGATTCGGCGTTTAAAGTGTTCTGGAGGACCTGTTAATGTTAAGTACTAAAAAGTTTATGAGTGTATAAATGCCTCTATAACGTCAGATCAAGAGTTTTTATTATAGTTTATGGCTTTATAGTGTCAATTTAACGATTTTGAAGTAGGATTAATATCACTTGATCCAATCCTTGTTGAGAATTTGAATCGGCGCTCTTGACCAGCGTTCATTTGAGAGGGAGAGAAAATTACGGATACTTTTTAATGAACCACTCGTCCATTAATTATTGATTATGAAGGTAAGGGGTACCTAAAGCGCGTAGTTCAATTATATGTCTGTTAAATTTTTGTTTTATTAATTATATTTTATTATTTTATTTATTTATTGATGAAGTTTTCATTTCGTTATGAAATATTAGACGGAAACAGATTCTGATTTATTTTTATTGTTTTAAGTGCAAACGAACTAATCTTTTGTATAATCGGTATCCATGCGATAGTGATAGATTTTTAAAAAATATGCTGGAAGATTATTTTATAAACCACAAAAAGCCGTAAATTGAGATAAAGCGCAAACAACTATAATAATAAAGCGCTTTTTAAAAACATTAACGCATATTTTTTTCTCATTTATAAGTATAGAAAAGAATAAAAATAATTTGTCATCAGGGTTTATAAAAATATTTATTAAAAATATATATTTTAAATATATTTTTAAAGAAAAAAAGAGTAATTTTTTTTGAGTAATTTTTTTTTACTCTTTACTACAAGAATCATATTTTCATGAAATGTTTTGCTCAAAACCAAAAATCTCTTGTATAATAAATTATCAATATGTATAACAAAATAATTGTACGAAATTTCACAACTTTCTCTTTTTTAGAAAGTTAAATAAATTATTTTAAATCGTAATAAATACATTCTAAGATAAGTAGATTTAAATTTTCAAGTACGCCTTCGACAACCGCAGGCAGTACAACATAAAAAAAGGGTATTTTTTGTTCTAATTATCGTATTTACATGCGCATTGGGTCATTTAAAAAAAAGTTTTACGGTAATTTTTAACCCCAAAAGGAACAATATGATATTTTGAGATTTTTTTTTTATCCCGCATTAGAGCCATGTACAAGTTGTGTTCTACCCGACTTGAAACCGAAAAGTCTGCTAAAAGCCAACCCGAAACCCGACAAAAAAAAATTCATCAACCCGAACCCGAAGTTCAAGATAATTTATCCGTATTTTAATACAATTATGAAAAGTACTCTACGATTATATCTCTATCATTTTTTGTACAAAAATCAACACACACACACACACACACATATATATATATATATATACTGATTAACATTGAATAATAATTTTTTCCATTTAAAAAACATTCAGAACTTTCTTTTTAAAAATCGGGCCAACCTGAACCGGTCCCAAAAGAATCGAAACTCCACCCGAAACCGAAGCGAAACGGACTTGCAATGAAAAAGTTAGTTTCAACTCGAACCGCGCGTCGGGTCGGGTTCGGGGAAAATCGGATTACCCTACCCGATGCAGACTTTCAGTTTTTGAACCCAGTACCTCTGACAATTTAACTACGCGCTGAACAGTCTCTTTTTATTAAGGGCAGTTGGAAGTAAAATTTTTGAAAAAAGTCGTTTTTTTATTCTTTTAATATTTTGAGGCCTTTATTTTTCCCCTTTTGAAAGGTATATTAATTTTGTTTCTATCACAACAAGAAGTTAAAGACATTTAAGTAATTCAGTTTGTTAACATCATGCATAAAAATTACATTCGTAAACTTTAAACTGAATTTTCTCAAAATGTTGCTTTTTGAACTTCGATGTACTTTTTTATAGAAACTACTACACATTAAGGCACATTATTTGCAATCTTGGCAGACTATTTCCCAATTTCCCACATATATCTGATTAATCTGAAGTGAACTTTTGTTACAAACATTTGTACAAAATTTTTATAAAAAAACATTTTCTTTAGAAAAATGCAAGATTTTTGTTATTTAAAAGTGGTTTTTATTACACATTAAAAAAAATAACTAAAGTATATCAGTTTATAATGTTGACTTCACTTTATTAGGAATTATTCATATTATGTATATAAAAATTTTCAAGTTAATATCTTTGGTAGTTTCTGAGAAAAGGTACATTAATTTAACATGGTAGGTATAGGGACGTCCAACTGCCCTTAATAAATTAATCAATTTGATGTTAGTTTTACTAAGGCACTGAATAGCATTATTGAAATTAACTAATATTCATTTATGGTCACTTTATTAATGTTAAGATGAGCCTCGATATAATGTTTTTCTCAAATACAAGCTACTGGTGTAGCTTATCTTTGCTTCACACGAAACTTTAAGGTTTATTATGGCACAACTCCGTTGTTCTCCGCTAATTGTAGGGCTAAATTATAACTGGTTTTATCTAGCTACTTCTGCTTTTGTTACCGACCTTGAACTTCGAAGTCAACATTCCTTTTGATTTTTTAGGTTAAGAAATTACGAAATTGAAACGGACATAAGGTGATTTTGGGTCTTCTAAATATTAACAGGTATTTTTTTTTAACCTATAACGATAAAAGAGCATGCCATGATCGTGATCCTGGTAGCTTTAAGAATGTTGAAAACCTATTTGTCTTCCTTTTGCTGTTTTTTTTTCATTATAAAGAGGCTATGTATTGACCTTAAAAGAAGAGGGGTTAAAATGGCAATAAGCATCTTGATAATTATATAATTCTTTTACCAGTAATTTAAATAATTAAAAAGTAAAACCGTTGTAGTACGTTGCCGCCACTATGAAAATGTTGTAGATTTTTGGCAGTATGGATCTAGTAATTACCCAAACAAACATAATATATATTTGCAAATATGTTTAAGTACTGACAGGAGCATAAAAGAGTTCACATGAAACTTGAAGTATTTCTACGATCCCTAAAATTTTAAAATACTTTTACACCTTTTTGCAATCGATTTTTTACTTCTGTAAATCTATTATCTAAATATGGAAATAAAAAATACAATTAGTTACCAAAAACTTACAGCAAAAAACTGTACTTTTAAAAAGAAATATAGCAATGTTTTAAAGTCAGAAAAAAGACGTGTTAATACAAAATTAAAAAAAAATATCGAAGACATTTCTCAGAAAAAATTAACATTCATCAAAGTATGCGAAATCTTTTCACCTTTTTTGTTTCCCTGCTCATCTTCAAGACTAATATATACTATATGAACCTAGACACATTATATTTGGATTTCCGGTTATCTTACTATCAAATTATAAATTTTTATAGACTTCCATACGGATAGTTTATTGTACATTTTTAATTTAAAATCAACCTTCTCCTCGGATTTCATTTTGAAAATGCGTTTTTTATTGAATTTTCCGTCCTATAATAAGCCAGTTAAAAAAAAAAAAATACAGCACTAACAAAAGCTTATTTAAGTTCTTTACATGAGTAGCGGAAGTATTTTCGAGGTTTTCTAGAATATTGCACAAGTCCCTTGTCTTTTGAATTGATTCCTCAGTAACTTTTATTACAGGTCTTCAACTTGGCCCTCGGGCCACCAAAGTGCCAGGATTTTAGAATAGAAAAATTTGCATTATTCAATGACAGGAACTTTGCGATTAAATAAGGCGAAGATTGCCTTTCGGTATTTGCGTTAGCAAGCAACTTGCAGGCAAAAAGTTTGAAATCCCTATCTTACACTGAATGTCCAGCCCATATAAAAGGGTCACCCATCTTTATCTGCGAATCATTTACAGTAATATTACAACAAATTCCCATTCGTCTCGGAATAATAGGTAAATTTTATTTTTATTTCTTTTCTTTTTTATCGAATATAAACGCTTTTTTATGGGGTCGCCTACCCAAATCTTTTAAGAATTGAAGGACTCGGTTGTAAAATATGGTGACTGCCATTTTTGAATTTTATCTAACTTCCATGTGAAATTAATTAACAAAATCCTTTTAAGAGTACATGGTTTATTTATTACTCAATAGATGCCATGATGGTGAAACATAATTTTTAGATAATGGAATGAATTTTTGTTAATTATATTCCATAAATCCTATCAAATCAAATCTCTCTGATAAAAAGTATTTTACATAGTCAACGGAACTTCCAGTCTTAACAAATGAGCAGTTTCAGAGAAAACCATTATAATGGTTTTGGTTGTAGATTTTGTTTTCCAGAAAATTTGAATACTCATTATCTCAAAACTTGCATTTTGTTAGTTACCTCGTTTTACACCCGAGCCCCTCAATTGTAAAAACTCATTTTTTAGAATAATAACAACTGAGTCTTCTTCATATTAAATAAACTCGTAAAATTTACAACTTATTGTTAAAATTTTACTTTTTAAATGTCTTAGGAGGTATGTATCTTATTGCCATTAAAATTTACGAAGGATTCTCTTTTTTTTGTTCTTAGAAAGAAGATAAAATTCAGTACAAAAGGACTAAGAACGATATTATGCCTGTAAATTACATTGATATTAAAATATATAGAAATTTATTAATTGACATTTTTTATTGTTGATGATAATCTTGGAGATTTTTGGGTTACTAAAATAAATTTTCGAGGCCTCTAATCAAATTATGATGTAGACTGACAACAAGAAATAAACTGAATACGAAAATAAAACTATCAAATAAATTATTGAAATAAAAAACCTGTTTAGTAACTTTTGGGTGCATTCATTCCCTGTCATATAAAGAAGTTTACTTTTAGAACTAAAAAACCATTGGGTTTAACTTGTGTAAATATTTTGGTTGTTCTTGAAGAAGAAACATATCTGACACAAAATTATTTATTTATCAAATCTACTTACCACCGACATCGGAGATGTCGACATCTAAAAATATCATTTAGAATTAATTCGCATACAATTGGAACAAGTTTCTTTGGCAAAATTGGCTTAAAAATTAATGTATATTATTTGAAAGAAAGAAATAAGGACACAAAATAATTTTTCTCTAAGTTATCTTTATTTAATTTTTCTTAATTTAGGAATAGTTCCCTAACAGGTTTTTTCTTTCTTAAAGCTCCTCGACTTATTTTTGTATTTGCATGAAAACTTATATTTTGGGTAAATGCGACAAATCGTTTTAGAATAGAAAAATGGGGTATTGTTATTGGAAAATTAAAAATTTATAATAAAATAAATAAATGGAACGTCAATACCATTAATATTTTAGATCCCTGGGCTCTATATCTTTGTCATAAGGCTTTCGTAATTTTTTCCCAGAGTATTTTAATTCTGATTTATTTTTTTCACATAGTGTCGCATCAACTGTAACAACAACAACAAAAAAAAATAAATAAATAAACTAAAAATAAACAAACACTATTTGAATGGACATCTTCTTCGTTTAAGTTTATTGCAATTTCTCCAACGACGATAACTAGTGGGAAATGTAAAATTAACATTTTATGTTTTATGCAATGCACATATGTGGAAATAAATGTGTAGAATAATTGTAGGTACAGTAAAAATTAAAAAAACCTAAAATAAGTAAAATTTTCACATTTAAAATTCTATTTTAATTAGCTTAATTTCTTCATGGTCAGGACTCTACAAATTGAAAAAAAAAATCTGATACCCAACAAAAATTTTTAGTCGCCAGCAAAAAAATATTACCTCCTCCCCCTCTCCACACACGCATACGCCGTTGTCAGTTTTCCCCTTATATTTTAGTTTAATCATGGATTTTCAATAAGCATAAAAGTTTTTATGACTTGATTAAAAAAGTATAATCATCAGTAGTACTTGTATTTTTTTAATTGACCTAACACTGCAACTTAAATGAATTTAGAAAGATTAATATAAATTGCTAGTTTCTCGACAAAACTTATCAACCTTCTATACCTTCAAAGAAATAACATAAAATATACGTTACAAAGTTTGAACGAATAAAATATGCAATATTATAAGAAAAATAATTTCTAAGATCATTATACTTTATTTTCGTTTTAAAGAAAATTACACAAACTATACTCTCTGTAGGAAAAATCAGCTTTTCAAAAACAAACCTCCTCTTTTCATTATGCCTTCGTTGGTCACTCCTCGGCCCATATCATAAGTTAGTAACTATAGTAACAAAGGGAAAATGAAAAGAGGACGTTTATCCTTGAAAAGCCGATTTTTCCTACAAGGAGTATAGACACTGATCAGTATCCTAAAAGTGTGAACTCTAGGGCACTTTTTTTTAGATCAGAATTTTACATGCATTTTTTCTGACATACTTCTTTAAAATATGCATTTTTTCTAACTTTTGCTTCTTAGCTATTGGAATATGTCCTTTTGTATGTCATTATATTTTTTACTCAAAGTAACCAAAGCATCACCTAACGATAGTTTCACTGTTTTACAATCATTAATTGGAGGGATGTGATCAGGTGAATCATCATTCAATGTTGATGCCTCTAATCGCCAATTAAAACAATTTGGTCTCCAATAGCGACCTGGCGATCGCATTTGACGAGCCTTGTACATGGTAAATTTGAAAATTACATATTTCAATATCTGCGTGGTAAGATTGAAGAAGTGCTTTTCAGATAACATACATGACAAAGATATAATATGATAAATTTCAAAATTTTGAATGATGCAAATATAAACCATGTACTGCAATGGTTGATGTGGAAAACCGAAGTCTAATATTTTAAATGCCTATATGCTGAATTTCAGAAACGTAGCCGCTATATTAACATAGTTTTGGAGGGAGGGATGAACTATTTTTGAGGAAGTTTTTAAGGAAGGGGGTGAGGGTGAAATGTTTGTTTGGAGCTTATGAGGCTACATTTATGGCAGTGGATTAGATGTGGCTATATCACTATGATCCCGAGTCCAAATGACAGTAGTTACGTTTCATCCACTGTCACAAATCTAGCCCCACAAGCTAAAAATCAGCCTTTCACCCCCATTCCACCCCTTTCACTCCTCCCTCCAAAACTATGTGAATATAGCATCTACGGTTCTGAAATTGAGTATACGGGCATATAAGAAATTAGGCTTCGATATTCCATAACAACCATCGCAGTACAAATATTTTATATACACGAGGGACAATAATTATTGAACCACCCACTTATATATATATATTTGTGTGTGTGTGGATAAAATATTGTTGCATTTTCTTTTTGGTGTATTTTTTCTTACACTAACTGCCAATATTTTGATTCTCTCAACGGTCAGTAGATATTAGGAGCAGCTGCGGAATAATAAGCTAGTCAAAATTTTCAACATGCTAGTCACAAACGTGGAAGTTCATGGTATTTTCAAAAAAGGTATGAGCTTCGCAATATTGAAACGCAAAATAAATATTCCACACATTTGTTTACAGATTTTTAAAAAATGATTGCTTCCAAATGAGAAATAACTTTAGTTTCAGCAAATAATTGTTTGCTGCTGCCTTTTTATGTATTTTTAAATCAATAAGAAAATATGTTATACAAAATCATGACAAGCATATTTATGGAAAATTCAAATGTATCTCAATCACAGTATTTTATATAACCAAACAAGGTGAAATTATGCCAAAAATACTTAACACTATGAGGTCTGAGCTATTTCAAACGCATATTTCCCTCTGGACTGAGGGTATTTGGTACTTTTCATAATTTTTAAAAAAATACTTGGAAGATATGTATTTTAATCATTTTTTTATATAAACCTCAAACTGTTCTTATTCATTATCAAGGAACTATTTAAGTGTACTAAAAATTAATATTTAATGAGAAATTATTGAAAAAACATGTTTTATATTTTTAAAAAAAGTTCCGCATAAGAAAACATTATTTTTTAACATAAAATTTTACATAGACTTGATTGAAAACTTCCCAAATGCTGTACAAATATCTGAAAATAGATTTTATTTGTATATAAACATTATTTAGTAAAATTTGCTTTTGTGTGGTACATTTCAAAGCACAAAGAGCAAGACCATAAGGTTCACAATATGCTCGAATTAAGCTCTGATTCTAGATATTTTCATATACTTACTTCTGTTTAGTGCTGCCACGTATATATTTTTTTCACAATAAAAGTTTCCTAGATAATATATGAAAAGACAGCGAACGTATATAGTAGGTATTTTTATAGCTCAGAGAGTTAAAAGTTGACTCCGAGAGACTCTTGGGCTTAGTTCGCTTCACCGAAAACGGCAACCTGAGTGACACTTGGGCTTAGACCTCAAAGTGTTAAGTAGGTATTTGTTTCATAGTATGTAATATATATATCCAGTAATTATTAAGATGCTACTTAATGCAGAATAATATAAATTTAAAATCAACGTTTAAAACGCCAGTATATGTAAACTTTGAGCAGACTACTTTCGGTAAAATATTAGCGTACCGTCCTACAGGCACTGAGGACGATATGCTAAAGGCTACCAAAACTAGTCTGCTCAAAGTTTACATATACTGGCGTTTTTAACGTTGTTTTTAAATTTATATATATATGCAGTTGTGACAATTTTTAAAATATTTTTCAATCATATTTGATAAACATTCAGTAGTTTTAAAAGAGTTCTTGAAAATAAATTGTGCAAAAAGCAATTTTTAAGATTGATTAACAGCAACAAAATTTATTTTAAGCAAAACAATGAGCAGTTGACAATCACTCGTAATTTTAATAAGCGTAAATGGGTTATTCTAGAAAAAAATTACTTTTTCTGTCCATGATAGTTAATTTTTGACAGAATATACATTTTTTAAATATTTCTGAGGTTTTACATAATAGAACACATAATATTTAATGAAGATTGATGATTTAAGATTTTTTTTTTTTTTTTTTTTTTTTTTTTTTTTTTTTTTTGTTATTATTATTTTTTAGTGACAGAGGTATACGTGTATACCTCCATTACATATTACATCTAATTGTCTCTATTTGCATTTTTCACTTATTTTGTGAATATGATAAATATATTATTCATTCAATGATGCATTTTTTCTCTAAAAAATTCTTTATATGAATATTAAATTATATTATGGAAAAAAAAATATTTTCAAAATTAATCTTTCAACTACTGTTACAAGCCTTCAGTTATAATAAACATTCTTTGGAATATTTCCAAATTACAATTACATTCGTCATCTAATTAAGACTTTCAAAGGCAGGTGGAGTCGATTTCTAATTTCAGTTGTTTGCCATGAATGTGCACATTGCCGTTTGTCACTATTTTTGAAATTTTCTTACTAAACTTGAAATGGCCATGAACGTTATGAATTATCCGTTCTTGATTTAAAACAATCCTTTATTTAAGAAAAAATAGTTTTTAATTCACATACATAAAGCTTTTTAATTCTTTCCAACGTAGTTAAAAGTGTTTATGAATTCAGTTTGTCTGTTCGTCTGGCCGTCTGTCTACGCTCTAACTCCCGTAAATATACTCGGATTTTCATACAATTGATATATGTTAATGATGTTTACCATGGCATGGTCGGTATTCAATATGAAGTGTATAGCATTAACAGTTCATTTACAGGGGCACTCAAAAGAATTCCGTTACATTAGGGTCAATCGGGGAAAATCGTTTGCAGTGTGTTTTAATGACATTACGCTATTTCAAATGTATTGAAATTGATATAAATCAATGAATTTCACTACAAGATGATTACTATAGAATAGAGCGCATTTATCGTTCATTTACAGGGACACACAAAAGAAATCGGTTACAGTATTGTCTTTGAGCAATAACTGCTGAAAGTGCTTTTTCAATTTCGGTATGCGCTTTTAAATTTAACTAACTTTTTGCCTGTTACTCGTAGTGTATAAATTCTATATCTCGTATATAGGAACGCATAAAAAAATTCATGTACCATTCTCCTTATTAGCGGGAGCTGCTGAATGGGAATTTTTATCTGTGGTATATATTTCCTAACTGAAATAATTTTTTGCATGCATGTAGTTTATAGATACAAATCTATATATCATATACAGGGCTGCTCTAAGAATTCGGATAATTTTCCGACTTTAGATGGGAATTGCTGTAATTGGGTTTTGAAATTTGTTAATGTGTTTTCAAATGGTTCAATTAGACATCCTATTTCAACATATTAAATGGTGAAGTTTTGTTACATTATTCTGAATGTGTTGGAAAGTGTTTCATAATCGATGCTTGGTGCATGATTGTATCTTTCTTGTTTAAATATTTATTTATTTCAAGTTTTATTTATTACCTTAAATAAGAATGGCATTATGAAACAGAATACTGTGTATTAGCATTTTTCATAGATGTATTCTCTCATTCTCCGTTACAATAATATTAAGGAAATTCCTTCCTGAATCTTTAGATAACAAATTAATCACCAAGTAATTAGAAGACTACAAGATTACTTATATAAATCTTAAAAGAAAATATCAATGTAAAAGTTTTTGGTTTAGATTTTTCATTAAAAATTTTAAAGAGTAACAATTTACGTAAAATGACCAAATGCTGGTCTTTTTAATTTTTCCATAAATATTTACCAATAAAAACTTTTATCATGCATAAATTTTACAATAAAATTTTTTCTACAATAATAAAAAATAAGTAAAATTACATATAAAAATTATAAATTGTAAAGTATAATCATTTGATCTATAATATAAACTTTTTAATAACAATAAATAAATAAATAAATAAAGACTTCAAAAGCTGCTACAGAGTAAAATACGGTACTTGATGAAAATCTTTGAAAATGAAATATTTTTAAGATTTTTTTCTTTTGGTTTTGTTGAATTTCTAAAAAATACTGAACCAATTTTGATGAAATTTCAATGGCACCAATTTGAGAGTATTCTCTTTCAATAGTTTATCCTAGTTTTGGAGTAATCGGTGAACATACATAATACACTGCTCAAAACAATTAGGGGAGCACATGGTTTTAACAAAATTACGCAAATATTTACACCGATAAGTAACGTAAAATAAAACCGCCAAAGTTTAAAGCGTAGTAGAAAACAGATAAAAAAACTCCACATGCAAATTAAAGTTTATGACGTCAAAAAGTAGAAAAGGGAGATAAGTGTAGAAATCGGGATTTTGCAGAAATGTCTGTTTCACAGTCTCAGTTGTAAAATTCAATTGCTCTGTTTGTGTTTTGAGAAAAGGTGACTTGTAAATGTCACAACAATGTGATTTAACGAAATCCATGGCTTGGCGTGTTATCGGGACAGTTGAATCTGGGGAAACACAACGAAGTGTAGCGGACGCTGTTGAGGTTGCAAGAAGTGTCAATGCAAGTCTATGGAATCGATTCCAAGACACACGGAATGGTAAACATCAACAAAGGCAAGGTCGGCCATGTGCTACCACAGAAACTGATGACCTATATATCCTGTTAACAGCCATCGAGACGGAATGAGCAATGCTACTCAGCTGCAAACACAGTTGTTCTTGGCCACAGGACGAAGGGTGTCCAGCCAAAAAGGTGCCCAGTCCGAAATAGGCTTCACCAGGGTGGTCTCTATGCACGTAAGCCAATGGTCTATATTCCGTTGATCTCAAGCAACTGTGCGGCCCAAAGAAGGTGGGCAACTGAGCATTGAGTTTGGAGGCAACGTTGTTGGTCAAATTCTGTTTACAGACGAATTCCGATTCAGTCTGGATGTGACATTTGATGTGTTTTGGCATGGATAGAAAGCGGCACTCAAAATAATCACACATTCGTTCGTGAAAGATCACATTACAGACGAGGTGGGTTGATGCTATGGGCTGGAATCAGCATAGGTGGACGTACGGGCCTGCATATCGTTCGGAATGGCACTTTGACGGTCCGAAGTTATACAGACGAGACACTGAGACCTCATGTCGTATTTTATGTTGCAGTAATTAGTGATTTCTTTTTTCCATGCATGATAATGCCAGACCTCATACAGTTCGACTTGTGGAAAACATGCTTGAAGCTAAAACAATACAGCGTATGGAATGACTAACATGCTTTCCTTACCTAAATCCGATCTAGCATGTTTGGGACATACTCAGACGATGCATTGCTGCGAGTCCAAGGCCTCCTTTTACTGTCCGGGACTTGGAGATTGCAATTCTTGAACAGAGGAACAGTATTCCCCAAAATCTTATCAATAACCTCATCGCATCCATGGAGAACAGGTGTGCAGTAGTCTTAGCTGTTCGAAGAGACCACACGCCATATTAAAAATCTTGCATAATTTCTAAACAATACTTTTTTTTATCATTTACATGAAACCAAATTGTTGCCCTAAACCATCTTTTCATGTTCTTTTCATCTTTTCAAAGAATAAAAGATCCCTTACAATTTTTTTGCCTCTTTTTTTCTGTATTGCGCATTGATACACTTGTACTATCCATTCTATGCCCATACATGGTTGCCTTGTACTGTTCTCTTCACTTTTTTGCTTGCTCCCCTAATTTTTTTTGAGCAGTGTATATACATTCATGTCGAATTGAGAACCTCTTCATTTTTTTGAAGTCGGTTAAAAATCCTTTGCATCTAGCTAGCGTAACTTGACTTCACTTAAAATTATCTGAACAGTAAGTATCGGTATTTATAAAAAGACACGGCCAATCTTCTCCCAAAATTTCCTTTATCTCAAGCATTAGTAATATACGGAGAATAAAAAACGCGTTTATCACCCACAGCATATTTTATATCAAACATCATTGGTTCATCTAAAATGCCCATCATAACTTATCTTAAAATTTCATTACATTTTCATAGTAAGGTTAGATATTTCTAAAACGACGCGACAAATATTTCCCTTAAAGTTGTTTACATGCCAAACTTTAATAATATGAGCGAATGTAAGATGTGCGCATCGGCCAAGGTATATTTTTTATCAAATGCCATTAATTTATTTAAAATGTTCAGCGTAAATTTACTTAAAATTTCACTACATTTGAATAATAAGTATCGATATTTATCAAAGTCGCGACAAATATTTCCCCCCAAATTTCTTATGTCAAACATTAACAATATGGGAGAATGTAAGACGTGCGCATCAGCAACAGCATATTTTATATCAAACGCCATTAGTTCATCTAAAATGTTCATAAATTTACATATATTGCATTGTTTTGTCTGAGCAGAGACTTCCTAATGACAGTGAAATAGTATTTCCTTACAGCTGCCATTCATGGAAAAAGAATTTTTTGTAGAAAGCCCAGGAAGTAAAAGTGAATTGGAGACTCAAGATTTAATTCTTTTTGAATAATAGTGTTTAAATTATTCAGTAAATTATGGCTGAATTATAGAACATACCCTGTTTAAATTATAAGCAAAAGAAATCACTACCTTCGACAGATATAGCCGTTTAACTTACGCTCATTTAGATAAAGAGAGATTTTTTTTTCTAGTTAAGATTGTTTTAGGGCAAGAGTTTTCAAATTTGGAGAAAATAAAGATATTTTAAAGCTATATGTTTATACAATGATACAAGAATGTAAAAAATAAAATGAAAAATATTATTACATATCATTTACATACGCACACGCACACACACATATATACATATATACAAGGTTGGGATTTTTAGTCGATTGATTAGTCGCCTAGATTAAACAAGTCGGAAATTTTACGTCAAACGTGGCAAATGAGATACGTTCGTACTATAACTAGTTTTATAAATATTCAGATCTTGGTGCAATAGCTGTTGCACTCTTATGGAAAAATACATGGATAAAAAAATTATTACGATTATATATTCGTATATTAAATTCAGTAAGACGGAAATAATATGCCCCCATCTTAAATAGGACGTAATCACCATAGTAATCTAGAATCATTACCTATCATTGGATATCATTGATTATTGAATTAATTACGTATGATAGGATTTAATAGAATGAAGAAAACTTTTATTAATATCTTTTTAAGTTTTGATTCGATTTTCATAAAATTTGAAATGACTCGACAAAATTCTGCAACGATTATATATATTAAATTTCAAACCATTCGATTGGGTAGTTTTTGTGCTGTTATATGCGGACAGACGAATGGACGGACCACACGACGACTATAGATGCTACGTATTTATGTAATTACGAACGTACCTATAAAGTAATTACTATTTAAAAGAATTTTTCATGATTAATTCAATCAGGATTAATTCAATAGTGATTAATTTATTCATTAATTTGATTACTTAGGCGAAAATTAAACATGGCCAACCTTCTTTCTTAAATTCGCTTTCATTACTAACAGATTGTTATTAAAAGTCATTTTTACTGTACGATTTTCCATATTGAAAATGATATAGGGTCATAAAAATTATTCAGATGCACCACGGTCAAAATGTGGGAATTATTTCGGGAGAGACCGGTACAGTTGAATCCCCTTTTATAACATTGATAATATTTTTTTTTGTGATTATTATAGCGAAATGGGAAGGATCTTTACAATCAATTAAATTTTCAATAAAATTAATAATTGAAAATTGAACTGCAATTAATTTGAATTGAAAGTCAATTGCATGCTGCAAGTATATGTAATTGCAATTGAATTTAAATGCAAATAAAAACAAGAATTGGCATAAATTTAGAATTAATTTCAATTGAAATTAATTTCATATAGTTACATTTAGTAACGAAATCAATTTCAGTAAGAGTAATTGTAATTGTATTTATATTATCTGTAGTTAAATTATTTTCGATTACATATGAAAAATGTCACACTAGTTTTTTTTTTATACACCATTAGTGGGCTCTGCCTGCTTTGAATTACGATCGACAACTCTCGTACAGGCTCCGCAGCCTCTAAGCAAACGCTAATTTGCTCTCTTTTAAAAATATTACCCGATCATGGAAGTTTGAATGATACCACCTAAACCAGTGATTATTTTCTGTAATAGGACTGTCATACCTTTGAATGAGAGATTTTTTATTCCCTAGGATCCGCCGCTATCGACACAGTTGACGGCTATTTTTGTGCTTGATTAAGTAACATCAATTACACATCTGAAAATCAGCTTGTATAAAATAGTTACGTAAAAAAATGTAACTGCCTCCCGAATTTTATAAAGACTCTATAGGAAAATCGTTTTAAAAATAGCATTTTAAATGTATCGTTTTAAATAATAACGTAATTTTTACGTTTGCTTTTCGTACATAATAATTTAATTATTTTAACGTTTTCTTTCCTCTTTAATATCCACGTCCAGATATATTTTTCAATTGAAAAGTGTTTGGAAATATTATTATTTGGGCTTTTCACAATTTGGCAACAGTTGTAAAAAAAAACGACTATTTAAAACTATGAATTAAATTTCTTAGAGCGGGCGGCGACTACAAAAGTGCGTGATTATTATATACATACATGCATATACATTCATATGATGAAACGTAAATAAATATATATATATATGACGCCAAGCAATTTTGGGATGAACTTATGATGTAGGACAAGATAAGTAACAGTAGATGTAAGAATGATTAGACTGTCCCGGCATATCTTGGTACGATATGAGAAGCAGGAGGTGCCAATTTGTAATTTTGGCGGTGCTATCGCGTCATCGAGTTTCAAGATGAAATTGTTGCCAAATTGAAGCTTAAACAAAGTACTTTTGAAATATTTTGGTTTGTCTGGTAGGACCTCCCAGAACCCTAAAATTTATGACAGAAATGACGTCATATAGTACTCCCGAGACAGTATAAACATAATATTTTAAATTATATTTACCCTATATATTACTACATCATCGAATTTCAAGGTGTCATTTTCAATTAGTTATGTAGGTACAGATTATTAAACGTGCGTTACGGCATTATCAAGTCATCGAGTTTCGATATGAAATTTTAACACATTAAAGATATCGATTAGTACAACAAAAATATTTTAGTCTGCCTCGTAATATCTTGGTACGATATGAGTAAAACGGAGCGTTAATTCGTAATCTGATAATACTATCACGTCATCAAGTTTCGGCATCAAATTTTAAAGTATTAAAAATACCAATTAAAACAATATAAATATTTCAGTCTGTCATATGATACCGTGGTACAATATGAGCACAAGTTTTGGTACCAAATTTTAACACTTAAATATACAGATTAAAACAATACAAATATTTCAGTCTTCCACGTGATATCTTTGTACGATTAGAGATGTAAAATTTCCGGAAGTTTTGAAGTGGTGAAAAAAAAAACTTTTTCTTTCCGGAAAAATTAAAAAAAGAAAAAATGTTTTTTCACAAATAAAGAATTATCTTGCGATTACTTTTGTTAGAAAATATAAAATAAAAATGTTTTTAGACTAAAAGAATTGTCTTCACTTTACATGAATATATTACAAAATAAATATATAAATAAAACAAAATATTTTTACTTCTATAAATATAGTCTTTCAATCTCAGGGTTTTCACAGAACTTTTTCTTGCGTAATTAAACAGCATTTTTTGTATAATGCATCATTCAATTGTTAAAATAATAATTTCAGTTAATTTTCGGTTTTTAAATATAAAGAAAAATTAATTTAAATGTGCGGTCAAAAATATATTGATTTTATTGTAAATGGAAATATTTGAAAAAATGGCAGATCGTAATAATCAGTATAACTACAATGGAGTTAGTTTCAGGCTTATTAGAGGTTCTTTTTAACCAATGAGCTTATTCAAGCAGAAAAATTGAACTCGAGATGGCATTTGTCTCAATAGAGGCTGGAATTTTACTTTTAACATTACATGGTCTTTTCCTAAATTTGTTTTAACCAATTGCAGACGAGGCTGACTGATGAGATGATGCTTACGAATACCTCCTGGAAAAGTTTTTCGTAACCAATGTTTCTGAACCTTTATTAAATTACATGCGTAAGTGATTGGAAATCTCTTAAATTATAGAAATACAATGCATGTAATTCAAATTCAAACATTAGCATTTTAATTGAAATTATTACGAAAAAACATAAATGACCATATTAGACGAATTTCCATCAATAACTTTCCTTTTACAGTATCTATTTGATACGTCGTTACCGAAGCAAAATTCTGTCAGAAAAGAATAATTTAGATTGTAAATCATAAATATGAATAACCAATAATCAAATTTAACTATCTTCAATTAGAGTAAAATGTTGCAAACTGCATATTTGTAAAAATCGTAATCTTATTTACTTTTGGTTTGGAATTTAAAGAAAAAATAATCTAAGCGTGCCGTCGCCTTGATTTCGTTTTAAACAAAAATATTTTAGAAAAACACTAAAAATTTAATAAGAGTTTTTGAGGCACACCATGTTTTTTCAAGAAGAAATTAACGCGATTCATGCATACTTTCGCTCATTGGAGAAGAAATAGCAGAGCAGCAAATACAGTATGCCCACTAAAGTCACTTGCTAACGGAAAGAAATAGGGGGAAAAAGCGATTTACAAAGTTGTAGAAGATCAACGATTTAGTACGAAAAGACACATTGTGGACATTAATGCTAAGAATAGAATGGTTAAAATGCGTATTTGATTTTTCGTGATTTCCTACACTGTGACGTGACAAAACGATCTTAGAAAGGAAAAAAAACAACTAGTTATAACAATATGCCTTTATTTGAGATGTTCAAACTTCCCACCGTCAGCTGCAATGAATATTTGGATGCACATTTGTCCGAAAGATATTCATTTCTCCTTCCATTCAAGTTTCGTGACGTCACAGTGTAGGAAATCACGAAAAAACAAATGCGAGTTTTCACCGTTCTATTCTTCGCATTAATGTCCACAAGGTGTCTTTTCGTATTAAATCGATGATGCTCTACAACATTGTAAATCACTTTTTTCCCCTATCTCTTTCCATTTTCGAGATAGGGATGCTACTTCCGCAGTTCTTCACCAGGTGACGCCGTAGGCGGTTTCATTCAGTAGGGCATGGCTACTTTACTATACCTAGACACCACTTTTCTGAATACAGCAGCAGCCATTCTGAAGTTAAGAGGGTGGCAAGGGACTTTAGTGGGCATACTGCATATTAGAATAACTGAACAGTAAAATTTGTATGCTTGTTCAATAATAATAATAATAAAAATAACAATAATTATTATTATTATTACTAAATGCATGTACACAATTTAATTGTGGTATAATATATACATTTAGAAAGAATGAGTTAATTTACTCATGCATCCGAACACTGGTAAGCTTTTTATAATGGTGGTATAGTTTAGTGTTTGGAATTCTCACCCATTCCCCGTGTTTTGCGTGTCTATAAAATTTTAAATACATGTTATTATTAGGATGAATATTGCAAGAATATTGTATATTGTAAGAAGGTGAAAAGTACCCAATTTCTGCCTTTAGGTAGATTTCGTAAGAAATACTACCTATTACATTCTTCCTATATATTGAAATTTCTGCAGATCAGCGCCGATCATTATGCAAAAAAACTAAAGCCACCCCCAGTTCAAATCTTTATCTGTCTATCTATCTATCTATCTATAGTATATATCACTTTTTTAAGGATAGGATAACTTCCATAATCCTGCACAAATCTCTTCCAAACTGATGCATAAAATCAAGGTGCAGAAAATCTCGGTCACGTTCGTTAATGGGCAAAAATCGGACCAAGGTGGTGGACAATAGGGAGGATTTTTGTGAAAACAGAAAAAAACACATAACTTCTTAATTATAATATATATCAAATCAGTTTAAAGGTATTATTACTTCTAGGAAAAGAGCCAAAAATTTATGCACGACAGATTTTTAGTGTTATTAAAAATGGGCTCAAGGGGCAAAAAAATAGGATTTTAAGAAGGGAAAAATTCATAACTTTGTCATTTCACAACATATCAAATCCATTTAAATTTATTATAAATCTTCTTAATGTAGAACTTTTATACTGACAAGTTTTTGATAAACCCCACCTCTTACAGAAAAAAGGTGGGGGGTGAAGAAGCAAAAAATTTATAACTACATTAATTCACAAGATATCAAATCCGCTTGAGTTTATTATAAATCTTCTTAATATTATCTACAACTTTTATATTGACAAGTTTTTGACAGGACCAGCTAATATATATATATATATATATATATATATATATATATATATATATAGGGTAAAGTGCCATATTTCGTCCTCTTTACTTTTCCGTTTCTGCAACAGTGGCGCCACTTATGACGCAAGGCACAGGGAACGGAAGGTTAAAGGGGTCAGTATTGAAAGTTTTGTCCACCAAGACGCATACATAAATTATATATGTAATTATATATACATAAATTATATATATATTTATTTCTTATTCGTTGCATGTATTTTACGTAGATAAGATGCCGACAGTAGCATACAGGGAGTTTTAGGACGCTCAGTTCATCTTTCGGGAACTGAAGTTCCGCCATATTGGGAAGTAGCGTGGTCCCAATTTCATCCCTCTTGCAGTTCTTATTTTCGTCCCCGGGGACGAAATTACGAATGCTTTTTCATGACAATTTTTTCCTCATGTTTGGATGGCTAATGTTTCACTATGTTATTATTCCACTGTTAATTAGTACATTTCTTTGAACCTTAATTTAATGCGAATTAAATTACTTACTCATTTAGAAATAAATTTTGATTTAGTTATAAGTTAAGCCTCGGCGTATTGAATTTTTTGGGGGACGAAATTGGGACCATTTTTTTTCTTTTGCATTTTTTATATACTTTTGAAAAACAATTTTTCGCATTGTTAAATTTTTTTTTGTACGATATTTGCCTATGTTTGTATGTGTGTGGGTAGTTAGTCTATGTAAAATACAAATTTGGTAGGTTATCACTGAAAATTAAAACTTCCAATATATACATTAAAACAATAGGGCTTTAACAAAAAATTATCGTACTAACATGATTCTGAAAAAAAAAACAGCATTTACAGAAAAAGGAATTAAAAACTCGTCAAAAGAGGCCAGATAAAATTGTTAAACTGGGTTTATTTCTAATCTTGATTTAGTTTTCGTTGGCGAAATTAGTACTTAACTTCAGAATCTACCTGTGCCTAAGGGATTTTTGTATATATTTCTGAATTTGGACTTCCCCTCAGTTTCGTTTTTATCTTCTTTTGATTAAAAGCAACTTATATTTACTTCTTTCTTCAGTTGGTTTGTGGTAAAAATATGAAAATAAATCAATTTTCAATACAGATCTTATTATAATCCTTTCTAAATTATCAAGTGATACCTGTGATCCTCTTGTGTATCGCGATACACCTGTTGCGAAGAATCATGCTAAATTATAAGGAATTAAAAATATTGTACAATGTAGGTCGTTATAGAATTTTATAATTAGATTGTATTCTTTAAAAGATCTTTAAAAAGATAGTTTTGTGCAGTTTCCGACGTTCAGAAAATTCTTAAAATTTTGGCATTATTTCTTTTCCGGAGATTTCCCACCGTAATTATTTTACCCTTCATTGCACTTCATCTCATGCTCACTGAAGTACAAAAAATAAATGGATTACTCACTGCCTTTCTTTAAAAGAAAAAATATAAATTATAAGCTTTTACTGTGTTACTCATTATTTCATCCTTCTTAAAATTTCCGCTACCTAACAGTCTTCTTTATTCTGTGTAAGGATTTTTAGCAAATCCTAAATTTCAAAGTTAAAAAGTAAAAGTATAGAATAGCGAAAATCTGATACTGTAAAATAATGTGATTGTTGCGTTTTTTAACTTTTGATAACTGATTGTTATGTATTTTTTAGCGCTGAATCCGAAAATGACCTTCATTTTTAACCATCACGTCAAAAGGTTTCGCAAATCGTAAACTTCAAAGTTAAAAAGTTCAAAATTAAAAGTGAACACCTTCCCTCCCCCTCAACGGACTCCGTAGCTATTTAGCTGTAAGAATCCTCAGTATAATCCAAAAAAATTGAATAAATTATTGAATTAAATTAAATAAAATTGAATAAAAAAGTGTTGCATCTATTTTATATCCAATTTTCGCAATTTTTTTTTTCACTTTTTCACTTTGAAATTTACAATTTGCGAAAATGCCTGACATGATGTTAACCAAGGTCATTAATAAAGAGATAATTTTCGGATTCAGTGCTAAATAATACACAAAAATCAGTTAGCATAATAAAAGAGAAAAGTCCTTTTGGCCAGTGCCGGAAGGAAGAGGTAGCTTTCTTATTTCTTGGTTTTAAAATTTTCCAAAATTTACTCGAAGCTACTTTTACTCAAATTTTAAGAAGCTAAAATAATACGAACCCGATAATAGAATATTCGTCAATGCTGAATTTGAATGAGAATTGCGCCAAATTAGTAAGCTTTTTCCAAGTTTGCATCATTTCTGGTTACTTATTTTTGGGAGACAAATTTGGCGATATTTCGCCAAGTGTCGCTAAGCTTGGCGACAATTTGAAGCTAACGGATATTAATAATATTTAAGCATTGAGCGGCAGTGCGCGGTGCAAATAGCCACCATTTTTAAACAAGATGGCGAATGAAGCTAGCAAACTAACTCGATCGAGACATTGATATGTACTATGCATACAATCAGTCTCATCCAAATTAGTTTATAAATACGAGAGTTGCAACATGACGAAAATCAGATTGTTTCAAAATGTCAGCCACCCTAGAAATTGAAACTGCTATATCTCAGCCATTTTGTAAGATAAAGACGAAACAAAATATGCTCCGGAATCTCCGTATTAATGTCAAATTCTTAAGGAAAAAATATTTTTCAGTTTTTAATTTATTCGCACCGCTTTTTTAATTAAATTTTTTTTAAATTTAAATAGCTGCCATTTTGAGACAAGATGGCGGATGAAGCTGGCCAACGGACTCGGTGGAGACATTGGTATATGCTATGCATACAATCAGTCTCATCCAAATCAGTTTATAAATACGAGAGTTGCAACATGACGAAAATCAGTTTGTTTCAAAATGTCAACCACCCTAGAAATTCAAACTGCTATATCTCAGCCATTTTCTGAATTGTTTATAATGATGTCAACATGGAAAAACCAAGTTTTCTAACAAAATTTCTTAAGGCTAAATTTTTTGTGGCCAAAAAACAACAACATTTTGGGACCTTTTATGACTTTTTTGAAATATCTCGAGATGCGTTGCCATAGCATATTATTTGTCAGTTATAATATTAAAGAAGATTAAATTCTCTACAATTTTCATATTTACAACTTTTTTATACACCCAATAGCAAGCACAGTACGCCATTTCAAAAATAGGACAATTTTCTTAAAAACCGGGAAAAACGTAGTTCTGCGCAGATTGTTCAAATGTTTCCCACGGATTCAATCTTCTATGTCAACTCCTGTATATTGGTAGCAGTAAATTATGTGTTTCAGGGCCAAAACTAGCCTTTTTTACACCCGTGGCAAACATGGATTTTGCCCCCCCCCCCCCCTTAAAAAGAAAATTTACCACTAGAATTTTAATAAATCTCCAATAGCCGGATTTTGAAAATTTTAAGTGTGTAATCATTAAATACGTAATGCTGAACTACGTAATCAGCTTTGTAAAATATCGATTCATTAAAATCTTGAAAACCGAAACTAAAGAAACCCAAATTTATTCCGCTTTAAACAGGCTTCCATCTTAGCAGATATAATTGTTCATATTCTTTCTCTTGAAAATATATAATTTTTTCTTTAAAAACCTGATTCCGTATATAGCGATTTCATTTTCAAAGATTTTACGGTAATTGTAGTATTGAGGCGTTCAAAGTCATAGTTATATGAATTATGGGACTAAATTAGTCACACAAAGACATTCGCAAGGTAATATTAAATCTATGGAAGCGTTCTTGAAAAATATCTCGCTTGCATTTTATTACTTTTAAATAATTATTTATTTCGTGGGATACCTGAGATCAATATCTAATGTTGTGCTTTTGTACTTTTTCGAGTTTGGTTGCATTTTTTTTTAATATTCGGACACTTTCATTTTTGAAAAACTGTTTGGAACCCTTTCTGAAATTTAAAGTATCTTCATAACAAAACAAAATTCAAAACAAAAGGCAACCAAATTCGAAAAATTAAAAACGCACAACGTTAGATATCGACCTCAGATATCATATGAAAAAAAAAATTAAATACTGAAATTCAAGCAAGAATTTTGAAAAGAATGCTCCCATAGGTTTAACATTAGCGTGCAAATGTTTTAGCGTGAGACTACATTAGTCACGCGAAGAAAGTGCAGGGAAATGCTGATAAATGGAAAGTATTAGGCTTTATACCTAAGATGATCCAGATATCTGTTTTATTCAGGATATGGATATTACATTGAAACAAGATGCTAATAATCCTACAACAGTGCAATAAAAGAGAAAAAAATATTGTTAAATAAATAGCCTGTAAAAATTATTATTATTAAAATATATTTTTTCATTTAGCTTATCCAGTCCTATTGCGTACCTTACTTTATTATGTACGGAAAGTGGAGTTGAATGAGACAGGGATGAATGCGAAAACAAAAATGTTTATATGGCCTGCAATCATAAATAAATTGGTATTTCATTTGATAAATGGTATCACTGAGATCATTAAACAGATATATTTTCAAAACAGTAAATACTACAGAAGATTAGAATATTCCACAAAGCATATTTTTCAACAACCAAAGTAAGTTTTTCTGTTTGAGCTTTAAAGCATTTAATAGATAATCTTAATGTTTTATATATGCTAAAATGATATAATCTCTTGTTATATTTAATGTTATAAGTGGAGAAAAAATATTGACAATATTTTTTTAAACTAATCTTTTAAATATTTTTATGAAACTAGTGATCTCAAATATTTTATTGAAAGAATTTTTAATTTTTACAAGAGATAAATGGATAACATTCTTTCTTAATTGAAACTATCGTGCTAATAAGTTACTAATTATTGAAGTATTCTTTTAAACAATGCTTTGAAGTTAACATTGTACTATAGACTTAAAGTTACTGTCTAAATATGAAAATTGCCTCATTCATCTACACTCTGCCCTACCTTTAAAATTATATAAATTTATTGAATATAAAATGTCTATTGAGATGTAAATAAAGACTGGAGGGTGCAAATAATAGATAATTTACTGCTACCAATTTTTAGAAGTTGACGTATACGATTAAATCCTCTGGGAACATTTCAATAATCGGGGCAAAATTACGTTTTTCGCTGTTTTTAAGAAATTGCAAAAAATGCCTTATTTTTGAAATGGCGTGCTGCGCTTGCTAATGAGTGTATAAAAAAGTTGTAAATATGAAAGTTTTAGAGAATTGTGCTCTTTAATATTGTATTTGACAAATAATATGCTACGGCGACGGGTCTCGAGATATTTAGAAAAAATCAAAAAAGTCCCAAAATTTTGCTGTTTTTTGGCAACAGAAAATTTAGCCTTTAGAAATTTTGTTAGAAAACTTGGTTTTTCCATATTGGCATCATTCTAAACAATTCAGAAAAAAAAAATCTTCTACCCGACCTTTTGCAAGGTAAAATGCACATTTCCCCTGGACTATATAGTCTCTTCACTGACTAGGAGTACTGCAGTTTCTTTTCAGAAGATTTCCCTCCATGTTTAATTTGTAAGCTCTTTGCTACTACTATTTTCAAATACCAATCGTCGCTTTATATGTTCATAAAATATTCTACGTTCAAATAAGCCAAAAATATTAATATACGGAACTAGTAGTAATAAAGTGCCTGCAAAATACTCTGAAAATAAAAGGCAGTCACGAGCCACTACTGGATATAAGGAAGCAATTTCATATAAAAATATGATACCCTAAATGTATAATTTTTTACACATCGTACAACTAAAGTAGGTATACATTAGTACACAAAGATATAAAAAAGGGTGTATAGAAATATCCAAATCAAATTAAATCATTTATTAGCCGAAAAATCAGATTGCGTTAGATAGCTAGGTTTGAGGTATGTTTAGTTTATTTGCTTCTCATACTTCATATGCCCAAATTTCTTAGCTTCTTTAGCTTAAACCAAAATAAATGTTCAATGTTTGCTGAAAAAAATTTTTCAAGCTTATTTTCTGCCCGAGCTGAAAATACTTGTCGATTTTCCATATATGTATTTACGGTACGTCAACATTACCTTTCATCTCCGCTTCTATAATTTGCTACACACATATCTAGCTAACGTGATATTAAAATCATGAGTTGCTTGAGAAATTTAAACGTTCTCAATTTTTAGCAGATCATTAGGGATATTTTCCCTTGAATATTACTGTTTTTAAACCCTTATCTCACGAATTATGAAAAAATAAAAGAAAAAAATCATTATGTGTATTGTTATACTTAAACGGTGTCCTAAGATCAGGACTGTCGAACGTGGCGTCCGCGGATGCCATGGCAACCTTTGAAGGTTTTATATGCATCTTTTCGAATGTTGCTTATATCTAGATATATTTTTCAATAAAAATCAATTTTAAAAGCTGCTTTCTTGAAAATCACTAGTCTTCACATGCTTTTTTATGGTAGGCGGAATTAAAAGTTTCTAGCTCTTTCCTCTAAAAAAACTTTGGAGACGACAGGCCTTACTCAGAAAATGTAATTTTAAGATTATCATTTATCTTTTTTTTATAATTTACTTTTGCAAAACCCTTACATCTTAGGGACCTCGTGTCTCACATCTTATAAGACATCTGTAAATAGCCCTAATACACTGAGAAAATATTGTTCTGAGTTTCCAGTCATGCGAATAATTCCACCCTTCATTGTTTTTACCTTAGATGAAATGCTCTCGTGTTTACTGAAAGGTTGGGGTCTGTTCTAGATTGTATAGCATAAGAAACATTTGTTTATACGAGTTGTATTTTTTGCAACTGAGTTAATAAGTACCCAGACTGGAAGCCGAACCCAAAACATTCTTTTTTTGCTTAAATTTGCAATGCTGTGCCACCTAAGCTATCTGGACGACTCGCTGGCTGACACAATTCAGACAATTTTTTGTCTATGACATTTGGTCTGCCATTTTAGATATTATCGGAATATACATAAGTTTTTTCTGTATTAGCTTCTTCAAAAAATCAGTAGACCATCAACTTTTAAGTCGTGCGGCATCATTTGTTGACAAAAATAAATACAAATTTGAAACCACACATGAAATGAGAAAACTCAATAAATGTCAATCAAAGTAAAAGTTAGTCGGAATAAGCATTAAAAAAACTGTATGTATGACTTAAATTAGAGGCCTCATTTGAGATCTAGATGAGCAAGAGTGTTACTTCTCTCACCATCTTAAGGAAGGAATGAATTTACTTCCTGAAATAACATAGAATTTAACTGTAGTTTCTACGACTGGGATTGATTGTCACTCATGTGACAACTGGCTGCGATATGCTTATGCTGCGATAACCAACTCCGTTCTTAAGAATATACCATTTTTTTTTAATCTTTAGAGAGTTATAATTTTTTTTTCTATTATAATGCCACATGAGTGTGTAACTATTATTTTTTTAATTTCATTTATACTGATTGTAAAGTTATCATACGAATTCAATTTTTCCAACTCACCGAAAAATGCCCAAGCCGAGACTCGAACCCAGAAACCTTGACTTACATATTGTCAATGTTCTACTGTTTGAGCTACCTGGGCTGACAGCCGGCGGGCATATTTTGCTCATATAACCTTGTTGGCGATAACAGTTGGTCTGCCATGTAGACAGCTCAACAGAAAAAGCCCCGTAGGTAATGGAACTCCATTTAAACAACGAGTTCGTAGATACACTATTATTTTTTTTTATCTCAGTCATACTGATTGGTAACGTTATCATACGAATTTAATTTTTCCAACTGAGCGAAAAATGCTCAAGCCGGAACTTGAACCCAGAACCCTTGACTTACATTGTCAATGCTCTTTTTTGTCGAGCTGTCTACATGGCAGACCAGATGTTAGCGCCAATAAGGTTATCTGAGCGAAATATGCACACCGGTTGTCAGCCCAGGTAGCTCAAACGGTAGAGCATTGACAATGTAAGTCAAGGGTTCTGGGTTCGAATCCCGGCTTGGGAAATTTTTGCTCAAATGGAAAAAATTAATTCGTATGAAAGTGTAAGTTAATAGTGCACTTAATAATATGAAATCAAAACTGAGAACGATGTTAAATAAATACTTACTCAGCACGAAAATAAACGCCCATTGTACCAAGCGATGAAACACATGTGCTGATGAATTTAAGACTTGGCGCAGTTCATACGAAGCAAGAGATCAGCTTTGTAACAACCAGACCCAGCCTCCCCTGCTGGCAAACGACACCTACACAGTGCCGTATTTTGTCTGATTTGGGGGATTTACAAATTAATAGTATTTGGTAATAAAATAATTTCATTTATACTGTTTTAAATATGAACAATTATTTGAGATAGCATGGAAAGTAATTGAAATTTACGGAAAATAATTTATAAAGTCACATACTTTACCATTTTTACGTTTCTCGTAAATCATGAAAATTACAATTGTTATCACATGATTATGTATATTTGAACTTTGCATCTATAGAGTGATCATAAAAAAAAAAAAAAAAAAAAAAAACTTCGCGAACTTTTGCAAATATATGGGACCCCCAAGAAAATGCGATGACGGTATTTTAAGGCACGGGATCAAGAATGACGTGAAGAACAACAATAGAGTTATAAAACCATTCCATGAAAACAGACAAAATGTCCTGCACGTGACATTTACATAGATAACACTGATCAGCATGCATTTTGATGATCATATAAATATATATTTTTCTGAAAGTGTTTTTTATGCTGATTTCAAAAATGTAAAGCATTTTTGCACACCACGTACACTTTTTTTACAAATATTATTTTTAATTAATTTTATTCTTAAATCATATATTACTTTATAATAGTAATACTAGATGGCGCCACCAAATTTTTTAGGAATTGATTCCATATGTATATACATTACATTAATTTAAATAAATGAGAAACTGTATTTAGGAAGCTGAAATTATTTATTAATATGATTTAATAATAATAAAAAAAATTATTTATGTAAAATTAAAAAGAAAAAGCGAAATCCATAAATTTAATTTTGTAAAAAATATCTAAATTAATACTTGCTAGGTGGCAGCACCAAACAATGTTTGATCTAATGCATAGGTTTTAACAACAATAAATTTCTTTGTTTATTCACGTCTGTTTCTTTCGATTTGAAATATGTGATATATTTCACATCTTCTTTAATTGAATAATGGCTTCACGCAAATGTGTAAATGATACAGATATATTTTGTTACATTTCTGGAAATTATACTGTAGTAAAACAAAGGCAGGATATTACAGATTTTGTTAAAAATGCTTATTATGCTTATTTTGGTGTGAGACTGGGTGACCAAGATAAGACATGGGCCCCTCATAAAGTGTGTAGAACATGTGTTGAAGGATTACGACTTTGGTTGAAAGGCAAAAAGAAATGTATGCCTTTTGCTATTCCCATGGTATGGAGAGAACCTAGAAATCATCATGACGATTGTTATTTTTGCTTAGCTAATGTTCATGGGTATAGTTCGAAAAATAAAAAAGGAATTATATATCCTAACTTGCCTTCTGCAATAAGACCTATATTGCATAATGAAAGTCTTCCTGTTCCTTCTCCTCCAACCAATTTGGAAAGCATAAATGAACCAAATAATTCAGAAGATGATGAAAATCAAGAACAAGATGTCTATAAACTAGAAGTAAATGATAAAGCTCCAATTTTATTTAATCAGCATGAACTCAATGATTTGGTGCGCGATTTAAATTTGCCAAAAATAAAAGCTGAACTTCTTGGTTCTCGGCTTAAATTTCAGAACTTATTATTACCAGAGACACAATTCTCTTGGTACAGGCATCGTGAAAAAGAACTTGTTCCATACTTTTCTGAAAAGGATAATTTAGTATATTGCAATAACATAAAGGAAATAATGAATTTTTACGGTATCCTTTATAATGCATCAGAATGGAGATTTTTTATTGATTCCTCCAAGACAAGTTTAAAAGGGGTTTTGTTGCATAATGGAAACCAATATGCATCAATACCTATAGCCTACTCAGTTCATTTAAAGGAAACATATGAAAATCTTGAACTTTTGCTAGACCAGGTCAAATATAAAGATCATGAATGGTTGTTATGTGGTGATTTAAAAGTGATTGGAATGCTACTTGGATAACAATCAGGATACACAAAATTCCCATGTTTTCTGTGTGAGTGGGACAGCCGGGATAAAAAAAATCATTGGGAAAAGAAAGATTGGCCATCAAGAATATCATTATCCCCTGGAACAAAAAATGTAATTAAAGATCCCTTAGTCAATCCTAAAAATGTTTTGCTTCCACCTCTGCATATCAAATTAGGGATAATGAAACAATTTGTGAAAGCCCTAAATAAAGAAAATGAATGTTTTAAATATATTTGCAGCAAATTCCCTTCTATTACTGATGCTAAGCTTAAAGAAGGTATTTTTGTTGGGCCTCAGATACGAAAATTACTGACAGATAGTGAATTTGAAAAAACAATGAATGATTGTGAAAAGGAAGCATGGCTGAGCTTTAAATGTGTAGTGGAGAACTTTTTAGGAAATAAGAAAGACCCAAATTACAAAATTATAGTTGCAGATATGTTAGAAAAATTGAGATTACTTGGTTGCAACATGAGTATAAAAATACACTTTTTACATGCACATATCGAATTCTTTCCCGAAAATCTCGGAGCAGTGAGTGAGGAACACGGTGAAAGGTTTCACCAAGACATCAAAGATATGGAAAAACGGTACCAAGGCAAGTGGAATAAAAATATGATGGCAGATTACTGCTGGATGTTAAAGAGAGATCTTTGTGCTAGTGGACGAAAAGCAACTAAAAGGAATTTTTCTCAAACTAATTGATTTTTTTAATATTAATCAAATTTGTCCATATTTAAATATATTGTAAGTATAATTATTATGTCTATACTTTAATTTTTCATACATTAATTTTTTAATACATATCCTAGTCTGTATTAATTATTTACCTTTGAATAATAATTTTTTTTTATAAATTTATATAAGTGAAAGTTAAAAAATCATATGTTTTTATAAATTTACAAATTGTTAATTTGTAAAAAATCCTGACGTGATACGCAAATTTCGACTTTACTTTTGAAATCAGCTTAAAAAATTGATCTAAAATCACCTATTCATTTTTAATCATCAAAAAAAAAGTTTCAATATGCAGATCAGTGTAACTATATCTATTAACTTAAAAGTTGTTAGAATATAAACTCTACATTAAAAATAACAAAAACCCTAGACATTCATTTTAGCATAGTTCTTTTAATTTGAGGATACAATAGCAGTGTTAAAACAACAGTAATATGTAGAAAAGCTGTCCCATACGTGATATGGAATAGCCCTTTAATATGTTTAAAAATATCCCCATTTGGACACTAGACTTAAGTAAGCTACCCGTTTTTAATACGTTTAAAAATCTCCTCCTTTTAAACCCTAGACCTAAGTAGTCTGCCTGTTTCAGGGTCATTCCATGGAAAACGGACAAAATGTCCTGCGCGTGATTTTCATATTAGCATAGTTGTTTTAATTTGAGGATATAATAACATTGTTAAAACAGCAATAATATGTAGAAAAGCTGTTCCACACGTGACATGGAATGACCCTATAACAGTTACGCAGAGTCTCTAACAGGTAGTTTTTCAGAAGGGTGCTGCACCATAAAATAGTTTCCTTCTTGCCTCTCATTAAAAAATAGCACTCTTACTAGATTTTGTATTAAAAATTTTAATGCATAGTAAAAAATGTCTCAACGTTGTGTTTTGGAAAAAGTGCCCTGGCATTTAAATAATAACAGTTTCCTTTATATAAGAAAAAAGAACCCCTTCTTTGCGATCGTCAGCACTCTGCTACTTTTCAAACTAGGGGAAACTCTGCAGTTATGGTTACACAGACGAAACTTCAATAATTACAAATGGCAACACCCACTTTTTTCATCGCAAAATGGTCTTCATAATGAAAAACCTTAAATGAAACGGTACCCGTAACACTAAAAGCGATCGTAGTACAAATGCAAAGGAACACAATGAAAAAAACAAATCAGTTCACACGGGCACAAAATCATATCACTTTATACGAATTATAATTTTTAAAGTATTTGACTCCTCAAAGTATGACCCATTTGCATGCAGGAAATCCTGGGAAACAATAAATCTTGCTATGAAAGCAATGTAGGATACCATGTTTAATGTTGTTTTCCATGGCATACGCACTTAGCGGATTTGAAGGGTATAGATTGAATTTTAAATTTCCCAAGAGACAGATACCCACTGAGTTCGAGTAACTATGGTGTCCATGAAAACTTGGAATGGCGGTAGATAAAAAATTCACCAAAGTGTTCTTGTAGCACACTTGGAGCGTTAAATGTAATTTTTTTTAGCTCTTAAGTTGCCGTTTTTGGTGATACAGATACTGCTGTATGATGACTTTATGAACAGGGCGGTGATACAGATACCGTTTCAACGCTAGTTATTTATGATGTTTCACTGTGAATATAATTTTGTGATGGCTTTTCCCTTGCGTAACAAATAATGTGCCTTCCTGTTTTTTTCGTATTAAAAGGGTAAATTTCCCGTTGTTAAAACATTGGAATTACTTCCAGTACTTGTACAAATTAAAAATTTTAATAAGTTTGTGATAGATACCTAAGTAATTGGTATGAACAAACAGGGTGCGTCATAAGTTCGTACAAACTTAAAAAATCCTAATAAAAGATGTAGTGCTCGGAAAAAATTTCACTTTGCGCAAATATGATCAGAGGACATTGGATGTTTTGCATATTTTCGTTCGTGTTATGTTATATTTTCGAAGATTAATGGGTTCCAAAGTTTCCAAGATTCGTGTTATATTACGTTTTCCAAAATATTTGTCTTTTTTTACAATGTAGTACTACAAACATAAAAAAAATTCTAAAACGAAGGCTCATCAAAGAAAACAAACATTTAAGAACATTAAAAAACTGGTGAAATTACACGTAATAGCATAGAAAATTAACTTTCCCTTGCGTTAAAAGGTAATGTGGTTTCCCGTATTACAGATGTTAAAAACTGAAACATCCGAAATTTCCCACTTTTGGAAAATTGCTACAACTTCCAGTACTGGTACAATTTAAACATTTTAATAAGTTCGTGGTAGACGTCAATGTAATTTGTATCCACAGATTTGTCTTCCTGGTCAGTTAATAGTTATACATCATTTTGCAGCACTATAAAAAAAAAAAAGAGAAGGCTCAAATAAAAAAAAACGCATTTAAGAATATTAACAAATTGATGAACTTACACGTGGTAGCATACAAAGTGAACTGAAGTGTGAAGGCTATGACAAGTTCATTGTTTTCTTCAGTCATTAAAGTATTGACTTACGATTGTTATATTTATCTAAGTACTCTATTACAAGATACCAATCTACACTTCGCAAGGTCTACTTCGTGACTTCGGATGCCTACATATCCTAACCTTCATTTCCTGAAGAATCATTTTAATATCTTTCAAGGAACAATTGTTTGAAGCTTTAGCATGAAAGGTGCATTTGAAAGTCTTAATAAAATTATGATGTATTATTTCTTTTCGAGATTTCCCGTCATTTTTTCCTGCACTGGTATAAAAAGTCAAAAGTTCTTAAATCTGGGGAAATGTAATATAACCACTAACGAAAATATCCAACAACCACTTCCGCGTTACCCATGATTCCGAAAAGCGTTCTTTATCTTTAGAAACCGCAGAAACCAATATATTTTCGAGATTTAAAAAAGCATTTATAAAATCAAAGGTTCTTCTGCTGCCGCTAAATTTCGGAAACGTGCCCGAGTAGCTTTCGTAGTGTATCAATCAATTTTCTCAACCAGGAATATATATTTTTCGAATGCTATCATTTCTCAAGTGAACATTTTCATATTCAACAAACATGTTTTAGAGACAAACATCATAAATTAATAGCATTAAATATTAACATTAAAATCAATGTTATTTTGTTACTTTTACATACATAAATTAAATACGCATGAAAATGTGTAATTGAGAATTGACACATCCTAAAAACTAATATTCTGGTTTGAAAAACTGATTAATACATTATAAAAACTACTCGGAAACGTTTCAGAAAATCAGTGGCGGCAAAAGAAGTTTTAATTTTATAAATGCTTTTTTAAATCTCAAAAAATATATTGATTTCTGAAGTTTCTAAAGATAAATAACGCTTTTCGAAATTGTAGGTAACTTAGAAGAGATTATTGTATAATTCCGTTCGTGGTTATATTATATTTGCGTAGATTAAGCAACGTTTGCCTTTTTTACAATGTGCTGATGCAGAAGGACAATCCTTTTTTAATTTGTTGTTATAATTGACTATTATGATACATAAAAAAAAAATATGTTTATTTTTTTTCGTAAGTATTTTCTATATTTGGAAATGTCTTATTTAGTTTTCTCATAATCAGACCTACCAACCCCGGATATCTGAATACCACTATTTTTGAGTAGAAACATTCGCTTTGTTTAATGCAGAAATTCTGTGATTGAATAAGTCAAAGATTATAAATCGGGAAAAGTGGTATTCAAATACTAGGAAGGTTGGCAGCTCTGAAATGATGATCTATTTCTGGAATACCCTTTTTTATAAATATGAAAATAAGTTAAGATTACCAACATTATACATTACTTAATGTATTAGATTTATTATTTCTACACTCGTAAATAATTTTATTATTTAGTAGTAGAGTTCAACAACTATTATAAGTATTCTTATTATAATCTTTAATATTACATATAAAAAATAGAGTTTCGAATTTAAGCATAACAATATCACTGACAAATTTCCATCTAAGATTTATACAGGGTGTTCGGATACCACCGCACAAGTGTGCAGAACGAAAATTCTCGCTTTGAGTACATAAAAGTTGTCCAAAGCACCATACCTCGACGACGCATAGTTTTCCAGAAAACTGCAGAAGTTGAAGTATGACGTCACAAATCCCTTAGCAATTTGTAATGCATTATCATTACTCTAAGCGAAAATAAAGTACATATCACAATACTTACTAATGGAATACATTATGACTATGCGAAGTTTGCTGATACTTTCAAATTGCCGCTTTTTAAAGCGAGACGAACGACATCTGCTCATTTGCATATTATACACACGCCTACTATCCATCTTTTTTTTTTTTTTTTCTTTATTCCCCTTTCACAAACCTATGGGTGTAATTTTTATCTTTTAAAATCTTATTTATTTTTAAATCTTGTTTCTTATCCATTGTACTATTTTATGAGGTTCAGTAAGGCTTATTTTCGGTGCTCCGCGAGGGTAAAGAAAAAGTCAGGCTCTGCACTGCGTTGCACGTTCATCTCTTTTCGGACCACTTGAGTCATGTGATACTCTTTTCGTTGACGCAGGGGCAGTAAAAGCACGAAAAGAGTATCACGAGAACGAGACCCTAGATGTCCGCAGCGATACGGAAGCTAAACATAGTGCGGCAGCCTGTCTTTCTCATTATCCTCGGTGCTCCGGATGTGACGTCATGTCTCTTTCTTTCGCATTTTTCTAAAAATTATACTTTTTAAAGGCATGGTTCTTTGGACACCTTTCATGTACTTTGAGTGAGGATTCTCGTTCTGCAAAGCTTGTGGAGTAGTGTCCGAACACCCTGTAGATAAAACAATATGAAAGCCGTCTTGAAATTGCTTAAACATGATGATAATTTAAAAAGCTAGAAAACTATAATTATTACATTAATGAATTATAAATATAAATTAATTTTTCAGTGATTTTTTATGATTAATTATTAATAATTGACAAAAACCTTTCCATAATCTGAGAAAAACGTATGAGCATAGTTGATTCATACTGTGCTATGAAAGTATAATTTGAATAAGATAATCATTATATTTTTGGGTATAGTGTATTGGAGACTGTACAGATATTGTGTTAATGATAGATACGATATTTCTAACTTGAATAATGATTTAAAATAGGCTGTTAAAAGGCTCCTGAAACGAATAAATTAGATACCCATCCTCTCTGACCGCATTCATGTAGTGATGAGTATCTGAAGGGGTTATGCACGCTTTTTAATTGACGAATAAAAAAAGAGCGTTCTGAGAGTTTAGAGTATATAGTAATGTTGAAAATTACGCATTCTGAACCTTAGTTATGCAAGAAGTTAGCGAATATAGTCTTTTTAAAAATACCGATATGGCACGTTTTCTTTAAACTATACTGGTTTTAAAAGATAAACAAATATGGATCCAGCAGGGCATCACCTGTTCTTTTAATGTGTAAATAATGTACATTTTGCGCTGTTAAAAATATTTAATTGTCTCTGATTATAAGAATCATTGGTTAAACACATATGTCGCTTATATGAAACAAATTATAGCTAACAAAATGAACATCATAATATGTATTGGAATCAGCAGTTTTAATTAATAAAATTTCCCTACACAAAATGATTTATTATAAATGGCAATTGTTGCATTAACATTTATTAATATGTCTTTGACATAAATTGTGCTTTGTTATAAAATGACTCAGTTAGCTCATGCTTTACGCATGAGAGGTTTATTCAAACAATAAGTATAAAATTCGGACTTTTTTGAAGGATCTATTTCGAGTCAGTAGCCATCATAATCTAAAATAGTTCTTCAGAAACCTATTATAATGCGTTCAAACTTAATATAAATGGCAGTGAAATTGTTTTTTAATCTATGCCAAGTATGAAAAAAACCCTTTTATAAAAAAAGAATACTAACCTGCATTTTTAATAATCTTACACTCCGCTAGTTTTGCCTAAAAAGGGAAAGTTTCATTGTGCTAAATTCAACAAATATACGATTACAGCCAAAACAGCCCAAATCTAATGTGCTATTATATGACATCGCAGTCAATTATTAATGACATTTTTTTTCTATCAGCTTTTTGTGAATGATATGTTTTTCTTTGTTTTTTTATGTTTGTATTTGCTGTTCACTCACGATTTGTCTTCCTTCATTCTTGACCTAGTGAGCGCCTGCGGGTATCCCGGATCTCCAGCACATGCAAGCATTGCATTCTCTTCGGAGGTCATTCACCCAGGCACTGTGGCAACTTATACCTGTGACAGTGGTTTCGAACTGCTGGGACCAGCTCGCCGAGTATGTGCCGCCAACGGCACCTGGATACCGCTAGGCATACCATTTTGTGGTGAGCATTTAAGTAGTTCTTTTATCTGTTGCTTTCAGAAATCATCGGTTAATGACGTCAGACATTAGTTATCAGATGATGATCCATCCCATAAAGACACACTAACAGGATAACTGAATTAGGATTCTGTTACGCTGAATGAATTCCGGCAATCTTGACGATGCGGATGGATTGTCGTTTTTAAAACGTAGTCACAATAAAGATCACTAAATGGAAGTCAAATTATAAAAGATTTCTGTAAAAGATGGAAATTTTAATGTATATATATATTTTTATTTAAATGCATTTTTGAAACAAACCATCCGCTACCTTGATCATTACCGGCCAGAGAGGGTGCAACATGTGCAAAGAGCCAGGATATCATGCATGTAGAAGCCCATAATAAAAGACATGTTTTCCAGGAAAAAGAAAAATCAGGGTCCCAAAACACTGAGTCTGCACCTAGCCTCTCAATGAGACTGAAATACATTTTTTTGAAACTTGAAAATAATTTAGCTGAACATTTTTACTCGCTTCCTTACTCTCTGCTTCAAGAATCTTGGAAATGTCGTTTTCGCTCAGACAACTCCTACAACGTGCCATTTTGTGATGTTCATTATGGTTTTTAATTAATATCTCGCCTAATTATTAAAAAAATGGAAAATCTGAGACTCAGGTACATTCGGACCTGCTCTCGTCCATCCTCATCCAAATTTTTAGATGTCCACATGCGGTAGATTTCCCTAGCCATTGCCAACATATACACACATACTGGCAGACAGACAGACAAACATCTTTCTTTTATTAGTATAGATAGTCAATTGCATCAAGGTTTTAGCTTAATTAACTCTTAATTGAAATTCTTCGATTATAAAGTCCATATTACTTACTTCAAAGATATTTCTTAAATCCTAGCCTTTATAGCTTAATTGAAATGGCTGAGTTAAATTATAGATAAATCGGAATCCATCAGAATATTTCACATGTTAGAATGTATCGATTTGTATCGCAATAGAGTTGTTTTATAATAATACTATGCAGCGGTTTGAATAAAATTTTGCAGAAAAAAAATTAACAGAGATCATTGTGCTGAAAAATGCATCATCTAAATAATTGATGGTCTGAAAATGTCCATCCATTTCAATTTCATAACTGTACTATCAAAATTGAGAAGAAAATTTTTCAATAAGAATTCAGTAAGAATCTAACACAGATAGATTTTGCTTTTCCAAATGTGTATATGGCCCAGTGGTTAGGGGGTTGACTTCGGAATTAATTAGGGGAAAGCTGGAAATTATATTAATCCCTTCAGTTTAGGTCTAGAACGAATATACTAAGTTTTCTCCCTCGTACTATGTGAGCGTTAGAAAATATGTACAGATTTATCGTAAAATAAACACGTTTTTTTTAAAAAATACTATAACAATATCTCAAAACAACTAACTCTATCAAAAATATTGTCAATACAAATGTTGTAGAGCTTAACATTCTGAGTAAACTGAGTACCTACACTTAATATTTTTGTTGAACATTAAGGTCACATTTCAATTTCAAAGTTTTAGCCCAGTGGTCAGGGGGTTGAACTCAGAATTAATTAGGGGGAAACTGGAAATTGTTTTAATCCCTTCAGTTTAGGTCTAGAATGAACGTACTAAGTTTCTTCCCTCGTAATAGGTGAACGTTAGAAAATATGTACAGATTTATAGTCGAAAAACACTTTTTTTTTTTACCTCAACAATATCTCAAAACAACTAACTTTATCAACGACATTGTCAATACAAATGTTGTAGAGCTTAAAATCTTAAATAAAATGAGTACGCGCATTAATATTTTTGTTGAACATTAAGGCCGCAATTCTATTACAAAATTTCGCAAAAGAGCTTGAAGCCAGGAGAGACCAAGTTATTAATCCGCCCTGCCTCCAATTGTTAAATACATGTATTTTTTTTAAGTTGTTGAGGCCTTCACGATGTTTTTGTAATTATGTTAGGGCATTATTTTGTATATTTTGAGTATTATAATTTAGTAGTTATCGAAAAAAGGTACATGAATGACAGCTGTTTTACATGTAATTTCTCAACTGATGCCGCTAACCTTTGAGGTTGTTTTACCATAGTTTTAAAAGAAAGATTTTTTTTACGTAAAGATTATAATACTTTTTCAATATTCCGAAGGTTTTAAACTTTTATGAATTTAACTTAAGATGCTCATATACTAGCCGAAAATAATTTTTATTAAAAACATCTTAGTCCTTTTCGTAAAATATCGAAGTTTAAAATCGTGCTATTGGTTGACCTTGAATTCCTCTAGCGACAAGGCTCCTGCACACTCAGTTGATCGATTGCTCCCCCCCCCCCCACCCAAATCGCCGCATTTTATTTTTGGCCCCCTTAATTCTAATACATACGCACTGTTATTCACTCTATATACGTCATATTAAATACTACGCATAATTCAAATACAATATCGGGGATAATAAACAATATTTCTCATCATTTACGAATCATTTTTGAAATATGCTAAAAATCATGAAAAAATGCATTTTAAGTTATTAATTTGTTCGTAGCGGCACAAACTCACCTAGCAGGAGGGAGAAACTTTGTACGTTCATTTCTGACCTATGTCGAAAGAATTAAAACTATTTCCAGCTTTCCAGTTAATTAATTCCAAATTCGGCCTTTTTTCATCTCCTACCACTGGGATATAGCCCATAATCAAGGGGTTAAACCATAGTTCTCAAAATAACCAAAATAAAGAGCTAAAATAATTACAAAAACATCGTAAATGCTTCAATAAATTTAAAAAATACATGTATATAAAAATTGGAAACAGGGCGGCCTGATAACCTTGTCTGTTCTGGTTTCAAGCTCTTGATTAGCGATTGAGGCAAAACTTTGAAGTAGAATTGTGAGTTTAATGTTCAACAAAAATATTAAGTGTGGGTACTAATTTTATTCAAAATTTTAAGCTCTACAACATTTGTATTGACAATGTTATTGATAGAGTGAGTTATTTTGAGATATTGTTATGGTATTTTTAAAAAAAAGTGTTTTTCGACTATAAATATGTACATATTTTCTAAGGCTCACCTAGTAAGAGGGGGAAAACTTAGTGCATTCATTCTAGACCTAAACTAAAGGGATTAAACAATCTCCAGCTTTCCCCTAATTAATTCCGAATTCGGTCTATTTTTGCTCCCTTGCCACTGGGCAATATAGTATGCAATATATTAAAAATAATCATTTACAAAATAAAAAAAGCAAGTATTTAAAAATAAATAGTCTTGTAAAAGATACTTCATCCATAGAATAGCATTTCTTAAAATTGTACTTTTCCAGTAGAAATACGCAGTGTACATATTAATTAAAATTAAAAAACTTCACACATTTTTTTAAAATAAGCTTCTTAACCCGTTGACTACTTAACGATACACATGTGTACCACTTATAGTTGTCAAAGGGGGCTGTTTTTTTTTTATATAGTTTTTCTACGACTGTTTCCCACTCATAGCCTCAATGGTAAATTTTTAGTAGAAATATATCACGAAGATTAATGTAGGGAAATAGAGGTAGACAAAATAGTATAAAAAAAAACAGTCGGCACGGGCAATCCTGTACCAACCAGTGTAAATAGGTAGGTAAAAATTGTAGATACTAATCTAACTTACGGCTTCTGCTGTCAGTTGAGTGATTTTTATTACATAGGCTTGGAGTCACTAAAACGAAATAAATTGAGAAGAAGCCAATATGTGATCAATGGTCGCACATTGCAAGTAAAGTTAGCAAGAAAGGAGTTACCCACATCAAAGGACTCTAGAGCGCGTTCCAATGCTCCGATTGAGACGAAATTAAAATTATTGATAACTGAAATGATGCGCTTGTCATTATTAAATGAAAAATTTCAGTACGCAAATGTTACCAGAGGTGGCTCTGTAGTATTCAGATAAATGCCCACTGGGCACAATTTAATACATATATACTCTCATATAAATGTTTAATATGCTACAATAAATGCTCAATGTCATGGGGAAAAAAAGGAAACACCCCTACTAACTTCTCAACAAATTAACGTAGAAGAAAGTTACTGGTACCGAACGATTGAAAATAAAGTCTACTTTTAAATGTTGTATATAAAATTTGCTTAGGGGGCCATCTACATATTAAAACGAACCCAAACTTCATTTTTTCCAATAGCAATACACAATTTTAACAAGATATTTAAAATTTTCGGTTCAAACTATTCCTAAACACGAAATTTCAAGTCATTTGAATGATAAGTTTTTGAATTATAAACATTCAAAATTTAGTGCTTCTTATGTTAAATTACATTTTCATATTTTTATTAATATCTCCTGAAATTATACTCCTAATGTGCTAATTTTTTGTGTAGCAATAATACTAAACTACCCAAACATAAATACGTTGAATTTGCAATTTTTATAATTTTATGATATGAATTATGAATAATGAAATTAATATTCGAAAAAATTATGAATTGCAACCTACAATTTTTTTTGATGGATTTAGATTTATTATGTCCTGCTTTATGGAAATCCAAAATTTCGCAATATTTTTCCAAGTAGTTTTCAAATTATGCTTAAAAAACGGCAAAATGATGGTTATCGTCCATGATAGATGTGACTAGATATTTTGAAATTTCTTATGCTATCCTATAATCTAGCAGTCTCCAATGATTGCTTGAGTGACACTTAAGATGCCTTGATCAAGAAGGGAGCTTTTTCGGTCACCAATCGAGTGCCGAACTTCAATTTGGATACAACCCCTAAAATACGCTCGTTTTAAAATAATTAATTTCTCGGAAACTTATTGTACGAATTGCATGAAACTTTGTTTTTAGGCTAATTGAAGGGTGTAGAATTCATTTATGCTGTCAGAATTGTGTACTGCTATTGAAAAAAAGAAACGTTATGGTTCGTTTTAATATGTATATGACCCCCTAAGCAAATTTAATACACATCATTTAAAAGTAGATTTTATTACCAATCGTGTGGTACCAGTAAATGTCTTCTACGATAATTTTTCGCCGAGTTAGTAAAGGGTGTTTACTTTTTTTTGCACGACTGTACTTCATTCTCAGTAAGTCTTGGCGTCTATTTAGAACATAGAGACAAATGCTTTCTTTTAAAGCTACATCGATATGAAAAAATAGTTTTGATGTTATAACACGTTGTTGACAATAAAGGGATTACAATGTATCGTAGTATATTAAACATTTATGAAAAGGGTTGAGCTAATAAACCTATTAAACATTTATTCGAGTGCTTTTGCACCACTTTTAGGAAATTTTTTGTACTAGATGTTTTTATTTAATAAATGACAAGAGCATCATTTGTATTATCTGCAGCTTTAAGTGCAGTTAAATTAAAGCAGTAGAACGCAACCCAAAACCTCTTGAAGTGGGCAGTTTATTTTTTACTAACCTGGTGTATAAAAAGTGATATGCGTTGAAAATTTCAATGCAAAAGTTATTCCAAGAATGACATTTTTACTATTAAAATACCATTTATTCGTATATATGCATTTTTCTGGGTGGCCCACACCTCTGAGAAAACGTCCATTACATAGTAATAAATATAATTGAAGACAGTTTTACTCAAAATCAAGAACGAAAAATCTTTTATCGGGCATAGATTGTGAAAGACTTTCTAACACTAACATAATATTATTAAGAAATTTATTTTATTCATAAGATGAAATGAGACATCTAAATAAGCAGTTTAAAAAAAACATAACTCAGTAAAAATCTATTTACAGCAATTGCTGCCCATATCCGGTAATCTCGGCGAATTGTTTCGTACAGCCCTGTATATGATCTACATAATTTGTGCAAACCACGTAATACACTATAAATTAGATAAATTTACAGAAACATAACACAGTAGAAAACCGAACGTAGTCAGCACTGTAACTGAATTTTTTTGTGTTACCCTGAAATGAATGATAAATGCTTTGCCTGTTTTTCAACACCTCACAAATTCATATCCATTTTATTACGTTTGAAATATTATAACATCATTAAAAATCACCGCAAACGATTTTTTCCGCATAGATCATAATGTTTTAAAATAAAATAATTTTGTGCTTTCCTGTAAATGAGCTATAAATACAATTTATTCTATACTCCCGAGAAAGCACTTTATAATCCACTTCAGTGATGCATATGAATCTCATTATGTATGGAATATCGCAACATTAATAAATTGCCTGCAAATGATTTTTCCCCACAGACTGTATTGTAACGGAATTGTTTTGTGTGTCCCTGTAAACGAAATATAAATCCTACACACTTCATTTTCATTACCTAGCATTTTACAGCAAACCTCAATAACATATTAATTATACACAGTATATTTACGAGAGTTGGAGCATAGCCAGACGGCCATCCAAACAGCCAGGCAAAAACCTAATTCATAAACACTTTCAACTACGTTGAAAAGTGTTAAAGAAATAAAGAATAATAGCCACATGCTTTTTTATGATATATAACTTTTAAAAATAGACTAAAGAAAAATGGTATTGCTAAAATAATCTACAGTCCTGGGAAAAAAAATAAAAAACACCATGAATTATAATCTAGAGAGAAGATATTAATGCATTCGATTCGTATGTACTTCCTACAAACGTGTACAGAATTTTTTCTTTTTTCTCCAATAGTGTTTTAATTATTAAAAAATAAATAAACATGATAATGGGGGGGGGGGGGGTATTATAAGATGATGTAGGAATTGAAGAAATAACATATTTTATTTATTCATAATTTAACAAGATTTCAAATTTCTTTCGTATCATGATAAACTCTCTGCTATACTTTCAGAAAAAAAAAAAAAAAAAAAAAAAAAAAAAAAAACAGTTTATTGTAGTATTGAAACAAATTACAAGTTAGAGAGAATCCCTTAAATCGAATTTTTATAAAATAGGTATTACTTCTGAAACTAATCGTAGGATTATCTTGAAAATTTGTAAAGTAAGTGAAGGAGAAGAATTATTATTATTATTATTATTGTAAAACTTGGAGGAAAGAGTTACTACTGAAAACTTTAAAGTTTTAATTCATTTTAATATAGAGAAAGAAAGAAATGTTTTAAAATATTGATGAATTTAGACGATATTCTCAGTCGACTGGTATCTGTATTTTTTTCCTTCCTAATATTTGTGGCTCAATTATTAGGGATGTTTACTCCCCCCCCCCCCCCTCTCCTCTAATTCCCCCATTCGAAATTGCTATTGAAGATTCAAGTGAATTGTTTTATTTCCATCTATAGCCATATTTTTCAGTATATTTTCACTTTTATCAAAGAAAAGAAAATAATTGTTTCAAATAGAATTAAATAGGGTATTCTAGACTTTCTAAATGTCTATACTATATTTATTTAAAGCACATAAAAGAAAGCCCCAGGATTAACTTCTCAAGAAAACCTTTGACTTATTTATTTCAGTATATGAATATGATACAGAGTATAAGATAGGCAATTCTTCTTATTAAATGAAAATAAATAAAAACAGAAATAGAAAAGTCTGACTTTCTCGTGTAGGTAGCGACTAGCAAGTCAAGACTAGCTCAGAAAAGATGAAATGACGATAGCCTCGCCCGATGCAATGTCAAGGGTAAGAAAATAGAACAAAGCACACTTAGCCAGTAATTGATGAAATTGATACTTCAATGGTTGGTGTTTTCTCTGCCAATTTAATGAACAGTTTAGATTTATATCATTCGTGTCTATGTGATTAAAATCGGGCGAAATATTTTTTTTCAAATTTAGAAATTTATATTGAAAAATAAATGCAGTTTCTGAGGATTAAAAAAAAAAGACTGAATATTTTTCAAGACTTTTTAAAACAACTAACAGTCTATGACTGTCTCCTTTGCAATTTTTAAAAACCGAAATCATTTAAATATTTATAAATATCTATTTTTATAATCTATAAATAAGTATGTTCGAAAATGTTAAGGAAGTCTAAGGCACTTAAAAAAAATTTTCAACTAAAATTTTTAAACGTTTTTATATCTATGAAAACATACGTTTCTGTGCAAATCTATTTTCGAATGAAAATGTTTCCCACAACTTGCAAAAGTATAATCTATTTAATTTTCAATAGATTTATTCCATTTACATTTAAACCAATTGCTGAATTTCTATAATTTTTCATTTTAAATAGAGAAAAAAATATGTCTGATAATTTGCATTCATGATTTGTAAAAAAAGTCATAAAAATATTATTTCATATACTGGGTGATTTTAAAAATATATAGAGAAAACTTCAAGGAACAAATTAACCAAACTAAACATATTATCCCATTGAACTCAACAAAATAAATATATTTCGCTCCATAACGAGTTGCTGAAATTAAAACACTGATGCATCAGAGAGTATTTTGATAATAAATAGAAAAATCTTTTTCCGATATGTGCAAACATTTGTTGAAATTCGTTTTAAATAATGTCGTTGGTTTAGAAAAATTCAAAAGGGTTACAAAAAATCAAATTGAAAAAAAAAAACGTAAAAAAAAAAAAAATACTAATTTAATTAAAGCTACTAATGAAACAACACGTGTTTCCCGGGTTACAGGATGTATGTGATATTTTATTTATTTTTTAACGCTAATAGATTATTTTATTTGTATACTTTTTTAGATTGCCCACTAAAAACACCAAACTGCATTTTACATAAAAAAAATCAATAATGTTTTGAAATTTATTAAAAGCGATGCTATCATATTAGCCACATGTAAGAAGTTAGTAGCCGAAGAACTCGCCAAAGATTTCGCTACTTACTGGAACCTTTTTGATTCTGATAATTTCGTGGGTTTAAGCGCGTAGTTGTATTAGATGTCTGTTATTTTTTTTTATTTGTATTATTTTATTCATTTATTGATGAAGTTCTAATTTTGTTATGGGATATTAGTCGGGAACAAAGGCTGAACTATTTAAATTGTTTTAACTGCAAGCGGATAAATCTTTCCTAATCGAGTAGAGTTAGATAAAATAAATAATGCTTGAAAATTATTTAAAAAAAAATCAGTAAATTAACATGCAATTTTCAATGAAATTGCATTTGAAATAACATTTTTTTATTCTATTCGACGGTGTTAAAATTGAAATGGTGTGATGTTTAGAAGTTTAAAAAATGTAGTAAAAGCGAAATTTATGGGCCAGATTTTGCCACCATCAATATGACGTCAGCGTTACTCACGGACATGATTTTGCTTTATAATATAGACAAGTCACTGTACACTTTCGATTTTAGAGATTTTAGGCATTTTCCCGAATTTCTAGAGCAATAGTATCATAGTGGAATTGTTATATTCAACTTTGGGGACGATAAGAAAATGCTTGAACTAACATTTTCCAGTGAAGATTCAATTAAGACTACTTTTAGGAGGGGGAAAAAAAAAAGAATGAGATAAATAAAATTGTGATCATAAAATGCTGTAGAATATAAACAGTTAAGAAAATGTTTCATATATGCTCATATCTGATCGAATATCCAATGTGCTCATTTTAAATTTTAGTGTAATGTTTCTCTTGTATGTTGCCAAGATTTTTGTAAATTTCGCGAAACTTAAATGAAAACTTTGCATGTTATCGACAAAAAAAGCGAGAGAAAAAAATGCAATATTTAAAGGAAATGTTTCTATCTTCATAATTACACGTGGTGCTTACAAGCATTGCACATAGGAAGTAAAATTATTTGTGAAAGTTACAGATCATTTCCAGCTTTTTATGCTACATTGTGCTCAGAAATATATTATTTTTTACTTGATTTGTTGTTTGTACCCTAAATGCATTCATGGCTAAATCTTTACTGGAGAGTTTGAGTTTAAACATGGTTTTTACCAGGAAGAAGTTGAAAAATCTCTAAAAGGGCGATACCAAGGTCACGTGAGGGACAATTAGACTAAATTTTCGTGAAAACTTTTTGAATTGCGAAACTCCTTAAGGTTATTTTTTTTTTTTAATTTGCTGACCAAGTGAAAGTACTCTACTTATGTGATATTATAATCAAAACAGAATTTTATTCGCGTTTTTAAACGAAAAATTAAATAATATATTAGAGCTGTCACGTGCAGGACATATTATTGGACAAGACTTTTCTAATGCTTTGATTCTAACAAAAAATCCTCTGAATCTGATTTCTTTATACAACTGTAAAATTTTTTAATATATGCTCAGACTCCGTACTAACCATTCATTATGTTATTTGTTTTAAAAAGTAAAATTTAGTACAAGTAATAATTTTTCTAATAAATGCCACGTGTGGGACAACGTGTGACTTACTAATTTTAAGAAAAGGGACATTAATTGCTTATTAATTGAAAAAGTTAATTTAACATTCATTTAAGAAAATCTCTACATTAATTTGAAGAAGCAGCTCTAAAATACAAAAATGCAATATTTTAAACAAAAATTTCATAAATAGAAATTGTATGAAAAAAAAAAAATCAACAAAATGATAAAAGCAAAGTATTAATGAAAAAAGAAGTTTTATTGTTTTGTTTTAAAAGTTTGAATGCACAGTTCTGCATATCTTTTTATGTATAATGGCCTTTAACACGTTCACGTCGGCGCGGTGGGTCACACTGGACTGTCACAGATGTGCGAAGTCTCCGACTTTTTGGATACCAGTATTTTAATACAGAAAATGTTGTTTTATTTAATTAGAACAATTGGGCGATTTAAAGGAACAACATTTTCTCTAAAATAATAGTGGTGTGGAAAAAAGTCGGAGACTGAGAACTCTGAGACAGTCGAGTGTGACCCACCGTGCCAGCGTGAACGTGTTAGCAACAATTGACGCATAAATAGCTTTTGCTATTTTCTTATTGTTTGTATAAAATTTTATCTCGATGTTTAGGCCATCTTAAATAATCTCAGATTTTTACTCTTCTATATCTTTTACAAAAAATGTATAATTGGATTATTAGTAATTTTTCCTGAATAAAGCTTGCCCTCATAATTCAAAATAATCCATCTTCCAAATTTTAGATCTTCATTGGGAATTAATATTGTTGAATTGTTTGATTCCATTTTTTTTTTTCTTTTGACAGGCAGTAATTGTGAAAAATTGTGTTCCTTTCTTTGTGTTTAATGATAGGGAAACTTGATATTCATTTGATTTTAGTTACATTTTGCTGAAACAAATGTTTTTATGTTACCACCCACCCCATCATCCACTCCTTTTCCATGTGAATGATTTTCCTCCATTCTTTTCTCTGAAAAGGAGCTTTGCCATGTATTTATGTTTAAACTTAGAGGATGGTACATCACTCCATATAATTTATTTCTGTGGATGTTTTTTCTCTAAGTGAAATTTTTCTTGGGAAAGAAATTCGATAAAAGCAAAAATAGTATTTTTCTCATTATTTGCGGTAGTTAAACGTATGGGATAATTCTGATAGTTACCTTTGAAACAAAGCTGCGTCAGTGAACAGAAACGCACTCGCCCCTCGACCACAAAACACTTTCTATTCTGTTTCTCGAAGGTAAATGACAATCCAAAGTCAATTTTCAAATTTCTCATGTATTTCTCTTTTTTTTATACTTTTCAAATTTCATATATTGGGTTCTTTTAATTTTACATAATTAATATTTTTAGTTATATTTTCAATTAATTGTTTCATGTTCATCTCTAGTTTGAGACCTTTTGGGTATGCAGTTGAGTTTTGCCATCCATATTTTACTATGTTTTTCACAAAATAAGTTTATTTGAATCACTAGGAATTGTAAATAGCTTTCATCACAACATTTGTCACACAATAAATACACATGTTTACTAAACAAAATTAAAAAAATATTTATATTAATAACATTCATATTCATTATTTAGAAATAATTTGAAATTTCGCACACGTGGCATCACGTAAGGGCAGCATAAATTATTGTTTTAATAATTTCTAAAGTGATATTACTTAAAAATATATTTGGGAAATGTTTATACATAATAATGTTCTTTATAAGCCATGACCATTTAAAAATATAATTCTTGGTTCAGCAATTTCAATAATTACCGTTTATTCTCTCACGTGTGAGACAGGTTAAAATATTGTTTTAATAATTTCTAAATTGATCTTACTTAAAAATATGTTTGGGAAATGTTTATACATAATGAGGTTATACATAATAAGCCACGATCATTTTAAAATATAGCCCCACCAGTAGCCGAGAGGTTCTGCTCTCGAAGCTGGTAGACGGGAGGTGCTGGGTTCGATCCCAATCGCCCCCGTCGGCCTAATCGTTCGGAGTTTTCGTGGTTTTCTTCGAACCTTGGTTCTCCAAGCGTTAATACGGGTTAGGTTCCCTTAGAAAGACCTCCACGGAAGGCACTCCTCCCTTAGGGCCTATATCCCACGTGCAGATAATTGGCCGACATAAATACAACCAACCAACCATTTTAAAATATAATTCTTAGTTCAGTACCAATTTCAACAATTACCGTTTATTCTGCCACGTGTGAGACTTAAATTTACAGGAACTTTAATTTGTAATAACATAACTGATATTGCAGTAAAATTCCCAAAACATTGCATAATATGGAAAATGCACTTGCATATAATAAACTATTACAGCAGAAATCTCAAAGTCAAAAGGAAAACAAAATTAGGTTCTTTTGAAGTCGATGGTTTTTAGACACATGGTATTTAGCTGATAGCCCCTATCTTTGAAGCACTGTTGCCACTCTCTAAAAGTGAAATACTGAAAAATTATTCCTAGATATATATTATTTGGGCTTCGAAAAACAACTTCAGTAACTTATGTAATGAATTTTACAGTATTTTTTTTCCGCTGAAAAATGTCTTGTTTTTCATGAAAAGGCCCTGATGTACTATAATGTATCTTTATTCGTGATTTATAGATGTCGAAGTTTATATTTTCTGCTTGATAAATCTTATTACAATACAGTAGCTTTTTTATTTTAAATATTTAAAAAGTTATGCATTTATCTATCAATTATCAAAACATTAACTATCGGTTAGACGTTCAATAACGATTAATTGTATTAGAAATTACAACTTTATCAATTACTGTTTAAAATGCGCCCTTTTTTTTTCATTATCTTTGAAGATTTTAGGGAAAAATATTTAAGCCAAATATCGTGATTGTATTTACCCTATTCTTATTTTTAAATATTAAAATTACAAACATTCTTTCTTTTATTTCGACATTCTATTTCTTTTTGCTAAATTATTTCTTTAAAATTTTGCTAACCTTTGTTTGTTTCAAATGAGTCAAGACAATCAGTGCAAACTTAACCCGGTTACCGATTCAATAGTAAAAAAGGGATTATTTTAAAAAGTACACAGCGAATTCATAATGAACAAGGGTTACAAAAGGTTAATCCTAAACGTTTACATCCGCTGAACCATGATAGGTTATTGCTGAAGTATAGTAAATCTGTATTACACGAATGTCTCGTAGTGTCTAGTAGCATACCTAGGAATGCCTATGAATGCGTAGTTTAAGTTATTGAAGCCACTATGCGTTTTTTGAAGCCGGGTTAGAGACGTGGGATGAATGCTAAAAATCATTACACGATTGCCCTTTACGACGTGGTTTGACAAATAGTAGTCATTTGCATTTCGAAGGTTCAAGTGATTTGTTTACAACTGTGAAAAACACAAAACAAAAATTTAACAAAATAAAAATAAAATAAAAACACGTAACAAGAAATGTTAATGAGAAATAAAAAATATTTAAGTGCATTTTATTTGGATAAAATAATTTTAAATTCTAGCTTATTAAATATATAACAAAAGGTTAACGTGACACAAAAGAAAAAACTTATTTTTGGTAATTTTCTATATCATGAGAATTAAAAATTAAACATTTATATAATTACATATGTATGTATATATAGTAGGGTGACCGCGCCAGTAGTTGATACCCCTCCAGTAGTTGATCAAATTTTTTAAAATATTGTTCTATTTCCAGCGGAAATGGGTTTTACACGAGGCACTAGTCATATCTTTGTTTGAATGTTGGAGCACCTGTTGTCACTGTTTCAGCTGCCTGCTGTAAGAGAAGCCATTTTGTGATTTTTTTTTAAATTAGAAAATGTAAAAATTTAGTTTTTGATTAGTTGGAGACAATTACGGTAAGTTAAAATAATCCACTTCCATATTGCTTATTTTAAATAAGAGTTTTATATGGATTATTGTTAATCACACCCCAATCATGATATTTTAAAGATTATTTTTTTAATTTTTGACTGATTTCTTTTATTGATCAAGTACTGGGGAAATGACAATTATAGAATCTATTTATTTATAATTCTGTTCCCCAGTATATGAAAAAAAAAAAAAAACAAACACGGGAATATGTACTAAAATAAAAATTATTATTCAGGGACTTAAAAGTCAAAAGATGGTGAGAATGCACCATATAAAACAAAATTATGCAGGAAAATACGGTAATTATAGATGATATTAAGATCATCATACGCAAAAACGGGGAAAATGAAATTTCAAACTCATACTTCCTACGGTAAAATATCCTCCAAAAAGATTGAAAAAACGAAAAAAAAGTGTGAAAACTCTAGTAGACTTGTCAAGCCGAAATTTCTATAGATTCTACAAAAGACTTGATACTTGCAGGAGCTATAATAAGCTAAAAAATGGGCAAGATTCGTGCTGTCGTCTTCGCGTATATAATTATGATTGTACACTAAAAAAAAAAAAAAAAAAAATCTATAAGGTTATTAAGAATTTTCTAGGAAACTGAGATGCCTGGAACTTTTTATGTAACTACAACAAAAGAAATTCATGTAACAGTTTCACGTTTGCACTGTAAAAAAATAAATAAATAAATAAATAAAAAATCTGTAAGGTTACTAAAAAATTTTTAGGAAACTCGGATGCCTGGAACTTTTTATGCATCTGCAACAACAACAACAAAAAAATCATGTAATTATTACAGGTTACCGATAAAATTTTAGTAAGCATACAGATTTATGTAGCTTTACAAACCCAGTTTTGTAGATTTACATCGTTATTTCTTTATAGTGTACAGATAAAATTTTAGCAAACATAGAGATTTCTAAAGCTTTTACAAAAACTAGTTTTGTAAATTTACATCTTTTTTCACAGTGTACATAAGAAAAAACAATCTTTCCAACATCGTTGAAAAGTGTTCATGAATTGGGTTTGTCTGTCTAGTTATCTGTCTGTGCTCTAATTCTCGTAAATGTAATCGGATTACCATTTAATTTTCATATGTTATTGATGTTTAATATAGAATGTTTGGTATTGTTCACTGAGGTGCACAACAGCATGTTTTCTATAGATTATGAAATGCGTAGTGTTTATTGTTCATTTACAGAGGCACGCAAAACACTTCGGTTACAGGACTGACTATATATATTACAAAGGAAAACATTTTCGTGCGTAGCGCTGCCGTCATTTTGAGGTTGGCAACACCTAATGATTAAATTTCAGTTTTGCAATTTTCTTTACTCCAATATTTTAAAGTTCTAAGCATAGCACATTTTAAATTCTTACACCATCGTATAGAGGAAAAATGCACTTTTAAATGCACATTGTTTGAAAACTACATCGCAATTTACTCATTTATTGCGGTTTTTAATATAATATTTCAAGCATGAATTTCTTAAATGCATCTCCATCGCGTGCAGGCTCCATTACGGAAGAATAACAACCCATGTACACTTAAAGCAATATGAATGGTTAAGGATATGCCACCGGCTAATTTTCAATAACGAAATTAAAATTTACTCAATAAATAAATAAATAATAGAAAATAAAATAAAACACAAATTTAACTTATTTGTAATCGAACAATTTCGATTTTTATACCGCCGAATAGGAAAAAACCGTACTTTGAAATATAATTGGTTTGAATACCATATCTCAGTTTACTGATTTTTTTTTCTTTTTTTAATAGTTAACAAGCATGAATTATTTTAAAAACTATCTCTATCGCGTACAGCTCGATAACGAAAGATGAATCCGTTTGCACTTAAAACAATATAAATAGTACAGCATTTGTTTGCGGCTAATATTCCAGAATAAAATTAAAACTTCGTCAGTAAATAATAAAATAGGATATAATAGAATAGAAATAAAACACAAGTTAACAGGCGTGTAATCGAACTAAACGCTTAAGCCGCTGAAATAATCAGAATAAAAAAAGCTACAGTAATTAGCGAATCCTTGGGCGATTTCTTCGACTGTCACCTTCTGGCATGCGGATAAGATGAAAATATCTCTTTTAATGAATTTCAAAGCTTCATTTGAGTACATTATCGATATTTTTGATATAAAAATATTTTTTGGTGTTATTAATGGCCAATCTTTAAAAAATATATTAAATGTAAAAAATCTATTAGAGTTAGAAGAAAAAAATGGTTCTCATCTATGTTCTGTAACCCGGGAAGCTGGCGTTGGATCCCTGGTGTTCGATAATTTCTGGAAGTGCGTTTTTCACCGTGGTATGCATTTTTTTTTTTTTATCTTTTCTAAATTTCAGTGTATTAATTGAGTGTATAAATTCTATAAACTATAGACAAGGGGCGCAAAAGAATTCGTGTACATTACTGGACATGGACATTAATTGTTGAAAATGGATTTTTACTGAGTTGTGGGTTTTTTAAATTTCATATTTCGATACCTCATTTCATTGTGTAAAAAAATGAAATTTCTTAATAATTCTGTTAGTGTTGAAAATTGCTTCATAATTTATGCCTCGTGCATGATTTTTCGTTCTTGTTTTTTATATCTGCGTATAATTTTCACTTTGAATATTCCCATATTCTTTATGAAATCAAATTTCTTATGTTTAATTGGTATCTTATATATTATTCAATTTATATATATGTTACATTATTAGATCTAATTCCGCGATTTCCTTATCTTATTCTAAATTATTACTTTATATTCACTAAATCCTTATTCTTAAATAACCTCTATCATTAATTCTGTTAAATTCTCTTTAATTTAATGTCTCACTTATCTAAATTACTTAAATATTACGCTTTTAGTATTCATAAATTAAATGTTCCATTTTCCCTCTTTTTTTCTTTTAGAATGTTCTTTTAGCTTCCATTTTATTTTCCGGCGCGTATTCCGGGGTTATCCTTTTTATCTTCAAATTCATCACTCGCTCTGACAGCACTATTTCCATGGCGTGGTATTCTTAATTATTAATTGGTTGAGAGCGCGACCTATGTCATATTTGTATTCCTACACTTGACGCACAAAAAGCCGATGCTCGCTGTGTTTCAGCAGATTCTAGTCGTATTTCCATTTTTCATACCACCCCGTGGTAACCGTCCACGTATTCGATTATCTACAACTTGCTTACTCTCTAAATTATTACTATGAAGCGATGTCTAATATTCTTGGTGGAAACTGCGTCGCCGAATGATGTTTTAATAAAATGATGAGCTGACTTTACGTTTTGTCTCAATTATTTCTGGGGAAACTTTCACGGAAAAATGTATTCCATGGCCTTCACTCGTCGACTGATAATCATCATATAGCATCAATGCCATAGTCTTTAACACGACAGGATTCCAATCTTCGTTATACTAGTACAACAGGATTGAATTTACCTGTTCTGACAACTTATACTACTCTTTTTCTGCTGGACGTGATCCACTACTGATATCGTGACAGCCAGTTACTTCATTCTAACTAGAAAAATAATCCAATGTAAACCATAATGCAACATATATACATATATATATACATATATTTAACAATAAAACTTCTTGTAAATAAAATTATTAAATCATAAGTTGAAATTGACACTAGAAAAATTGACTGAGTATCAAAATACGTTAGAAAATAATTTAATAAAATATCTAACAACGTAAGGCAATTGACAAAATTACGAAAATTCAAAGTTCGTGTCAAGGGAATACATTACAAAAAATAAGTGAGAGAAAAGCAGCAATTTTTGATGAAAAAATATGTTTGATATATATTTTTATAGAAATAAATATAAAAGTTTCACCAATCTGTAGAAAAAAACACTTCCTCTAACATTCATTTCTCTGTTAATTATACAAATGATGGTAATTAACTATTAAACTGTTTTTGTTTACCTATTTAATCGCGTAGTTTTTCTGCCATTTTTTCTTAACTAAAGGTCGGAGTGGGGAAAATATGGTATATATATATTTTAATTATTCTTTCACAGTCATTTGATTTGAATTTGATTTGAAATCCACCGCAGTGGAAATTGCTTTGAGGCCTATAGCAACAATGGCTGTCCCCTCGAATGATCCATTTTATGCACAGAAATTGTAACACAAACCAGACATAACAACTTTATTTCTCTACATTACATATATATATATATATTACTTTTGAAAACACAGTCACAATTACATCCATCTCTTACACAGGGACTTGAACCCGGGCCCTCAGCGTGACAGCAGCCTCCGCTTACTGACCACGCCACCAGGCGACTTCACAGTCATTATTTTGCCGAAAACTTGGAGTAACAACAAAACATGGCCATCTTTGATGTGGATAAATATTTAAAAACAAAAACTCTTTATGAAAAATAAAACCTATGACAGTTTCAATAGTCTCAGATGGCATTAAAAAAAAGGTGGGAAAATTCTTTATTTCGCTTTCAGAAATATTCTGAAAAAAAAACCCCTCCCTACGGCGTTGAAAGTATATTGCTGAATTTTAATAGGAGTTCATAGAAAGTTTCATAGTGAAACTAAATCTACTGTTTTTTAAATATTAAAACAATTTAGATCTCTTTCTAATTAAAGATATTTTCGTACCACAAAATATTTTTATGATCTTGCTTAGTGCATATTTTTGTTCTCTTTAATATTTTTTTCAGCAAAGCAGGGTACTATAAATTTAAAATCTGCGTTAAAACATTTTGACTTGAGTATTATAAATATAATATTTGGAATACCAAATTGCTCTAATTCATTGGGGGAGGGGGGTGTGGCTAATAAGTTACTTTCAAATCAAAGAAACGAATTAAAACTCAATTGCAATGGAGATCGAAAATGGAAATTTTCGAGTCCACACGCGGTTCGATTAATGTTTCATTTAAAAAACCCAAACCATTTCTTCGTAATATGAAAATCATGCAATTTTATCCTTTTCGCTTTTTTATTTCTTTTTGAAAATTAGAGGTTACAAAAAAATACACGGGGGGTATCAGTTATGCGAGTAAATACCGACAGTATATATGAACATCATTTCTAGGGCAACTAGGTAATAACTTCATGATTGGAAGGTCATGGTCAAAAGGAATCTGTCGCATATTCTTGAATTAATTTCTAGATGAAATGAGCTCCAAAAGTACATGACGCAGTCTATAAAATATTCCCGGTTTCTATCTATTGCAATGTTCTGCCATTGGTGTATTAAAATCTGCAAACTGTAGCAATTTTAGCTTTGTGTCTACTAGGGTTTTTTTCCCCATGCATTTTCAAGAAAAATACAAATATTTCAACCTAAAAACCAAATGAATTTCACCCCAACACCATCCATAAAGCATTACAGTAAAAATAATACTTAATATACCTAGTATCAAATGACCGTGATATTTTAAAAAGGCTACACCATATTCCAAATAGAGCGGAGTTTTGTGATTATACATCTCCGCCAAAGCCCGTTGAAAGTCTACAACCTGAATTTTATGCTCACTGCTTTTGAAATAAATGCTGGACCTTAAAGAGATTAAAAGAAAAAACAGATCAGAGAAACCGTATTTTGAGGATTGTCCGTCCTCCTTTTGTCCATAGCGATAGCATTGTCGCGTGAATTAAAGAAAAAAAATGGACAAAATTGCCGGAAGTATCTGTAATCCATGTTTCCTTAGCAATAAAGGGCATCTTAGGTCAGTCGGTTAGCCGGCACAGAGGAGAATCTTGTACATCAAATTACGTGGAAGGATGTTACTGGAGTAACGAGTTATGTATTTAGGACGAACTAGAGCTTCTGTCCTGGAGATAGAGAAGGAATATTTTCTCCACTGTCCATCTTCAAGGACACAACAAAACACTACAGACACACAGAGAAATAGTGGGCTTATTAAGAAGTATTTGGAGCAGAAAGCTGAACTTGAAGCTAAAAATATCGTGTGATATGTGTCATAGAGAAGAAAATCATACTTTGTGAATGAAGTATCACGAATATCAAACGCGTTCGATTGCAGCTGAATATCAATGACACAATTTCTAACTCGCTATAAATTTAACAGTTTTGATTTCACATTGTGCGGTTTTCTCAGTGTTTTCTTGAATTACACGGGTTTCATCAGCAATGACGAGCAAGTAATAAACAAGAAAAAACAGCAAGGCACGGTTTTTTTATTTCTTGAATCTGCGTGATAATTGACTTAAACTATTTATATTTCATTAAATCAGAAGAAACCAAGCATATCCTATGTTATAGAATTTTATGTTAAAAAAGAGGCATGTTAAAATCTTCGTTAGTATCGGAGCATTTTTCGAGCAATGTGTGACAACGACATGTTGGACACCAAAATGTTTTATGCCAGGTATAAATTTTAATACTGGGGGAAAATACCGTTATAATAATAATAATAATAATAATAATGATAATGATAATAATAATAGGACAAATATCCAGCGCTTTGAGAGATATAGAACCGTTCAGCAATTTAGACGTGCTTTCGAAGTTCGGTCTTCGACTGGGTTGCCAGATTAGTCTCCGTTTTTATTCATAAATTTCGAATTTATGCCAGGAATTTTGAATATTAATTTTTGCTTGATTTAATGACAGACATTTCGTGATTACTAAAATTCTTTTTTTTTTTCCGGTATAAACTCGAAATTTTTTGATAAAAATGCAGGCCAAACTGCATTGAAATATTCTCAAATTAAAGGAAAAATTGAAATAAAAAAATGTAGGTGTAAAATGTACAGCAGTATTTTTAAAAAAAAGTTTCACTTTAAATTCATCATACACTGATCGCCAAAATATTATGACAAGCGAATAAGTATTTAAGAAAAATGCTATGCACAACTACAGACAAGTATGGCAAAGATTTAATTACAAACTTTTCACACAGAGATTTGTAAATAACTATATTTTCGTACTTATCTGCATTTTTTTAAAGTACTCTTTTTGCACATAAAAATTTTGTCCAGTTTTAAGTTTCAGAGCAGATTTCTTTATAATTTCTTTCTGTAAAATCTTGTTTTGTTATTACCATCGCTAGAATTATTTGGGGCTTGGATGAAAGGATAGTTTCCTTGTCTAATTTTGAATATAAAATAATAAGGAATTATCAACTGCTTATTGTTGATTTTAAATTGCATTTTTCATTTTTTTAAAAGGCATACATCAATAAAAATTTTGAAACTAACTTAAACAAAAATTGTTAAAAGAACATTTCTGTTTAATGAGAAACATTCTCAATGCAGTAAACCATTCCAATCGGCTTCCACCTTAACCCCTTTGTGAATTCTCTGATTAAGCTAAAAATTTTCTATTTTAAAATACCAGTGATAATTAAAAGTTGTGTATGGAACGCACGTAGCAAAAAGATTAACAACTCCGACTACTAATGGAATACATATTTCAGTAGAGAGCGAACTCGGGTTCCAATTTTCTTCCAGTAGAACCGTAAAAGTAGAATTTTAGGTTTGGAGACATTTAAAAAAAACTATCTAAAAATAAATTCTTGTTTTCTAGAAAAAAATCCGCAAAGTAAATTTCGGCTCTATACAAAAATCTGTAAAGTGATTTATTCATTAAGGTACAGGAGAGAGGGTAAAAAAAAACTCATTTAGAAGTTATGAGGTTTCTGCACTAAAATACATTTCGCATATGTATTTTATTCTTTTATATTATTTTTATGATATTATTAAGCGCCCAGTCTACGGTGACGTATTTGACACCTTTTCCACCTGAACTAGCATTGCACATAAAGGGTTGAAAGCCTTAACTTTTAAATAAAATATTTTTATGGTCAATCAACAATTTACTGTATTATAGCAGCATCGATTTTTTAACATCCTTTTCATATATATATATATATATATATATTAGGCGTTGAGGGTGTGACACGAACCTCACACCCTAAATTCAGACAAACTGGAGTTAAAGATATAAAATCATAAAAATTTGAAGTTCATTTATGGGTCATTCATCATGGGCCCGGGCAACGCCGGGCGGGTCAGCTAGTAAATAAATAAATTATTAAATAAATTAAAAATCTCTAAAGAACAAATTTAAATACAAATTCTAAGCCTCTAAGTGATGTCGCTTGTGTGGTTTCTGCACTAAACGGATATTTTAAGGGCAAGAAACGCGTATATAGAGAACATTATTTTAGGTGAGTTTTGAACAATCGAAGCGTCTATATATACACTTGCTAACTCATTTACGAATATTTTTTCCCTTATGGGGTTTCGAAACAAACGATTCATTTCACACAGAAGTTGAAAATACTGATTCATAGCAGTACAATGGATTTAATGAAATATTTAAAAGTTACTGATGTCCATGTAATGTTTTAAATAATTGAAATTTTACAAATTTAATTTTAAAATTAAAAATGCTTTTACGATTCGGTTTTGGTGTAGAAAAGTAATCTCGGTTCAGTTCCGAAACTGAAGAAACAAATTGGGTTCAGTTTCGATTTCCGTGCAATCATAAATAACTGTTTTATTTTTTTTCTTCCCGTTTAATTTTCGTTCTATGTCATAGATCAAATTATGTAGTTAACACGAAAATTACAAAAATAATAAAATTCAAAATCTCTTAGGATTTCGTAAAATAGAGCAGGTTTGAAATTTTAGTCGCCTGCTCTGAAATTTTTAGAACCGCATTACTGAAAAGAAAAAATTTCGCCAATATTTCTGAATAGTTATTATTGGCTATTTTAAACACAGAATTAAGTGATGGCGACTTCACAATCAGACTTCAAATACCGGAAGTTCGTAAAGTATTTTCACGCATTTAGAAAATCATAAAAAAAAAGAAAAAAGTTGTGCAATTGCAGTTATTTTATTCATAAAGAAAGTATTAAAGTTTGTTTTTCTTCTTTTGATAACGTTTATAACATTTCAATTTGCATTCTCGATTAATAGGCAACACTTTGAGTCTGTAAGAGATTTCCAATCAGGTTCTGTCAAACATTACAAAATTTATAATGATGACACTATGATTAGATTGTCGTGATTCAGTTCACATTCAATTCAATGGGAATTTTGATTGGTAAATAATGCTTTTCATATACCCCAATAACAAAAGTCTAAATTGTGATAGCTGGAGATTTTTGTAGCCGTGTTATTAGAACCCTTCAATTGACTTGAACTATTACTGTCACATTAAAAAATATAATTAAACATTAATTTATGTTTTATTTAATACAATAATCGCAAAGTGCTCATTTCCTTTTAATGATTTTCTGGATGCGTAAAGATATGTTTTGGCATCTTTGTCCATTCCGCTCTTTCTAATCCCTTAATAAAATTAGGCTACCAGTGGTCAACCATTGTTGTAAAGCAGCCACCCTCACCTGAACACAGAAATAAAGCAGCATAGAGTGCGGTTAGTAGTTGGGTGGGTGGCTGCCTGGGTATACTGACTTGATATTGTTCACTTCGGTAGGTATTCCGTTTACCTGCACGTAAAATCAGTGTTATGGAGAGTCCTCACGTTATGTGGGAGAGTGGTACAGAGTCGGGAAATTTTCTCCATCCGTTAACGATAAGAATTACGGGGAAACTTTGAGGCCAAATGTCACTGTTTCACTCCTATGGTGATTCGTTAAATGGAAACTGTATACTTCCTCCCCCTTTCTCAACGTCTCTAGGACCTAGTCTTACGTCCTAGCCGACTAGAAGGGCTAAGACAACAACAACAACATATAATTTGGCTTGAATATAACGGTAATAACTTTGAGCACAAACCTTTAAACATCTTGATTCAGCTTTGAAAGATAAACATTACACGTCTTTTTGGAGGCCCATTCTTCTGTGTAAATCGAAAATCAGATGCATACAGTTTCAACAAAGAAAGAAAAATTAGTTTACACAGTTATTACGGTACAAATGAGTTTTAGACTATTTAGTTATGTCATCAGTAAGCCTACCAATTCCCTCCATACAGATTAGCTTCTTAAATATGTAACCTCACTTTGGCGATTAACGTGACCTTATGAAGGATGGAACCGCTTACTGAGTAGGGTACGCTAAGCACTTTTTAGCGTTGCACGGTGAACGACTGAACGAGGTGAACAAGATAGGAAATCGATGTGCTTCAGGGGGTGCTAAACAGTAAAAAAAAAAAAAACAGTGAAAAAAAAATGAGCACATCAGTCTGTATGAATAGGATTTTATTATTAACTTTTTTTTATAAGAGGTGTTAATAGTAATAAAAGGCTAAACTTATTAATTCAAACATTATTTAGAATACCAATAAGGGTGACAAGAAGAATAAGAATTATTAGTACTATTATTATCATCGCCACCTAAAGCGTTATTTTATTATTAATAATTTAATGCACGTGCTTACTGCAGAAGACATTTTGGACTTTGTTTTAAGCATGTACCTTGTTTCTACTTTTTCTTCCTCTCTCTCTCTCTCTCTTTTTTTTTTTTTTTTTTTTTTTTTTTTGACATCTTTCAATGAAGTACAGGTTTATTTATGGACAGGACTGGTTATCTCATTGAGAAAGCCAGGACCCACTGCAAAAAAAATTTTCGTCATCCTGTACTTTTTTTGAAAGCAAAAAATAGATTTTTAAGTTTTCGTGTACGTGCCCTGTGCGTACAAGGTAGGTGCGGGCCATTTTGTAAATTTTTATGAGACTTTTTTTTCAAAAGGTAAAAAAAAAAAAAAAAAAAAAACGACCTTTTGGTATCGTTGGTTTCTATAAGCACGAAGCCCAGATGAATCCCATTCCCTAAAACATCAATTCTTTAAATTTTTGCTAGACACTTGAACTTTTCTTTAAATTGGCTTTCATGCATGACGTATTAATTGCAGTAAAATGATTTTTGTGTTTATCACGCATGTTACTGTCAACATAAAGCTTTTTTTTCTCCATTTCTCCTTTTTGAGCATTAATTACACTTTTACATAAGTAAAATATTTGACATGGCAACAATCTTTCATTTATAGATTTTTCTTCTTTAAATCTAGTTCAGTGCATCTTTATTCGGAAGACCCAGTTTCCGGTCAATTAATTCATTGTGTATCAACGCGCCTGGTCAAGCATTAACTTGTATTTGAATGTTAGTCTTGTGTCCCTTTCTGGAAAATACTGAAAAAAAAAAAACCTGTTAATGGACTACTGGGTAAATTAAATTTACGCATCACTTGCAAAAATGTCGTGACCGAAACGCTACTTTGTGACCTACTGCTTTGTTTTTCTTCTAAATTTACTATACATTGAATAGAATTGAAATGGAAATAATATTAAAAAATTAGCTTGTTCATAAAAAATAATTATTTTCTAAAAATTATTTTTATAATTTTATTGCTTATATTTATGCACAACATTATCTCACGATTGGTTAAAAACAGTGGTGCAGTCGTAAGAAACATCCAGAGGGTATACGCTATATGCTATATGCAGAGGGTATAATACCAGAGAGCATACGCTATAGCTATGGAGGGTATACGGAGTTATACAGAAGGTATATAGCATATACCACCGTATACCCGTCACTATATCCCTGGTGAAATATGTTGCCACTTAGTAAGACAGTTAAAGGTTCATTATTGTTACTTTTTTAACCTTAGCTTAATTTTTGAGTTATTGTAAATGCATCCAGAAGGGTAGTAAAATTTGATTCAGATAAGTTTAAAGAAAATCACTGAGTACTTTTTATGAAATACACCATAATACACATTTCATAAATTATATATATATATATATATATATATATATATATATATATATTTCCAAATACGTCATAAGTAGTTTTGTATTATCAAAATATATAGATTATTCACTAATCTACTTTAAAAGTTATTTTTTATATTATTATAAAAACTGGTATAAAACACATTTATAATATTACAACAATTAAAAAGAAATCCAAGGGAAATAACGTTCGTTTCAAAGGAGTGGAAACTTTTTCGTCAAGCTAAAGAGCATGATGAGGTATTGCAGCCAAGCGTAGAATCAAATCTAGGAGTTAAAAAAATAAATTTTTAAATGTTATAAATTGTAAGGTTATCCAAGCTTTAAAGAAAGTCTCTTTATAAAATTTGGCCGCCCTAACTAATACGCATCTGAATGCTTTTTGAAAATAAGAAAATATAGCTTGAAACGTTTTTAAAAATCAGACGGGTCGTGGGTTCTCCACGAATGCTGTAATACGGCTGTACAGGTACCATTTTTTTAAAAAGTATATCTGACACCAGTATTTAAAATCTGATTAAAGTATTCTCTATGAGAGGATAATGGTTTAAATGTTGCTTCCCACGAAGCATATAAACGCGTATTCTTAACTTATGAAAGGTGTTGCCAAATGAAACACTCATTCAAAATATATTTCCTGTTATCTCTTTTTCCGCATTTTTTTTTTCACTAGGAATGCATTTCCTCATTAATATTTGTCTTCTTAGATGAGTGATTCAACCATTACTAGTTTCATCTTTTTACCTCAACTTTGATATAGTTCAGCGCCTTTCTGATGGGAGAACCCAATTTTCGGTCAACTCAACCATTGCTATTTTATCAAATATTTACTCCAATGTTTTCCCATAATTTTTTTCATCTGACCAAACAATTTTATTGTTCGGGAAAGCAGAACGAGAAGAACATAAAAGAAAAATTTATAATAATAGATAACTTTAACATTTTAGTTACTTACAAATATTGCTAGAAAGATTACTAGAAATATTGCTTTAAAATACGTTTTCTCCTATATATTTCTTGACCAGTTATTGAATTGTACTTAACATTAATTTATGCTATAGGAAGAAGATGACAAAGAAAAGAATAAATAAATCCTAATTCCCACTTTTCTCTAAAAAATAAAATGAGGTTCATAGAATAACATGTTTTACACAGTATTGACGAAGGGGGTTCCTAGTTTTCATGGTTGGCAGCATGCTGGATTTGAGAATTTTCTTTTTGAGTACGAATCCCAGCCAGTCTTATTTTTCGCAACTAAAAATTTTGTCAATTATTTTCGAACCGCAAGTGAAAAAATATGTATAATAATTGAAATTTACGAAAAATATACATTGAATATATGTTTTGTAGCATAATGAAACAAAATTTATATAATATATTTATTTACGTATTTATATCACAGATTTTAATTTATTTCTCTGTTAAAAATAGTAGATTATTCTTTTAAATATCCGCAAATAATTTTAAATAATACTAAAAAATTTTGGTCTCTAGAAAAATAAATTGGCCTACTTTTTTTTTTCATTTACTTTTCATTACATATTTAAACATGCAAATTTTCATAGTTAAAAATGCACTTACATTCTACAAAACATATATTTAATATATATTTTTCGTAAATTTCAGTTATTATACATAATTTTTCAATTACGGTTCAAAATTGATAAAAATTTTCGTTGCAAAAAATAAGTCTAATTGGGATTCGAACTCAAAATGAAACTTCACAAATCTGCCAACCATGTTGCCAACCATGCTGCTAGCCGCTTGCCAAAGAAGGAAATTTATCCGATTATAAACTGATGCTTTTCAGTGCTATATACAAGATACGTCGTTTTTACATTACAAAAATATTTCCCCCTTTTCTTATCGGGAAACAGGATATCTCTTCTTTGGCAATTTTGGGACACATAAAAGCAAACGTAATATATTGTAAATGAGTTATATTGCTAATTACTCTCAAGGGGAAATGATAACAGGTTGTATTTCGAAATACTCTAAACATTTTGGTATGGTTCTATAATGCTGCATTTGATCTTGATGCCCTACAGCACAGCATTACTAGATTTTTCCAAAGTTTCCTTCGGGGACAACATGATTAGCAATCAAATTCCTTTAAGTATAATAGGTGTCTATATATAACTGGATCTCTCGAAAGTGCTTTCAATAAGTTAAAACTAACCAAATCATTGATATGATAATAATATTTCAAATAATTTACAAGATGTTTACTCATACTTAAATTGTCGTATTCCTTTAGTTCGCTCTGCAGTTATGTATTTATTAAGGGTTATCTTAATGTTTTTTCTCAGTACAATTTGATGGCGCTATTTAAAACCAGGTGAAAGATTAATACAGGATAGAAAAATACCGAAATTTGAAAAACACTCGCCTTATGCAATTGTGCGATTACATAAGTCGAATTTTTCTATAGGAAAATACTAGTATTTTCCCTTGAAACTGTAGAAACCCCGTAATATTAGTAGAATTTTTTAACTTTTTTTTTTTCAAGTTATATATTTTAGGGATACATTTATATGTTTCCAATTCCAATTGTTTATAACAAAAATATTAATTTAAAAAAAACTGTAACTTTTAGGTTCATAATTAACAAACATAATAACATAATAAAATAATAGACTAACATATACTTAGTTAATCTCAGCGATGAAACAAATTCGTGTACATTTGAAGTTAATTTATTCCTGATATTAGATTAAATACTATTTTCACTATCTTACTACCCGAGTGAGTATATAATATCTAAATCTGAAAGCAAACTCTCTCTCTTTAGACTAAATTCTCAGACTCTTTCATATGCGCCCCCCCATACACACACACGCACAAATTCAGTCTATTTCAATTAATTTAAAGCCAGTGAGATAACACGCAAAAAGCAGATATTCCAATAACTACGAATAATATTTCTCTTAACCGCTACACAAGTTACGAGAATAACAGTTTTTAAAGCGATGAGGAAAGACATGAATGACAAATAATTTTAGGAATAATGCTTCTTCAATAGACATATAAGATTAAATAAAGGGGTGAAAACTGTTCAGAAGGCTGGTGGGTAAGAGCAGGCCCAGATTGGATAGCAGGAATCGCCACTGATATACATTATATATATAGATAATAATTCATTTTAACACTTCTTCTAATACAGAGGTTTATGGCTGCATTTGCGTATTTAATCTGTATTAATTATATTAAAAGTCTTCAACATGTCGATTTTGTACCATTATGACTCTCATAATTACTTGAAAATATGTATGTGTCTCACAATCATAAGTATCATTAAATATCAATAATAGTAATATACGAAATAATAACTCAATAATAGTAATTATTTTTTAATAATAATAATAACTCAATTTATAAATATATACATAGTATGTTCGCTTAGATTATACATATTAAGGCAAACTCTTTGGCACAATTACCTTATATAGCTAAATAATTGTAATATGAATAGTTTTACATCTTGAAAAGCAAATCAAATATTTTCTTTCCTATCTCACAAAACAGGGAAAAAGATGAAGATTATATAAAAGATATTATCTGAATTCTTTTGTCTTAGGTCTTTATAAAGAAATCCTTTCAACTAAACTGTTACCGCACTTTAGATTAATTAACGAAGCAGAGTTTCGTTACAATGCCGTCTTCAGAGCATGAATTCCACATTTTGGTGCCCGCGACCGTGAAGATGGAATCTGTATACAGAAGCTGCGGAACCATATTATCAAGCAAACAGCTTATTATTTGTTTACATCTTATAAGCAGCATAAAACCCATTTAGTTACGCTCAAATTTGCACATTTGATCTCTGCGTTCTATTGCTTTGTATTATAATAGTCGTAAAGTAACATACTTTTTTTTTTGTCTCGATGTCACATACGACAACAGTCTCAAGTTGTTCTGTGTTATTTTCCTTTTATACATTATTTAAAAATATTTCTTATAAAAGAAATGTACCCCTTTGCGACAAGATAATATTTGTTCAAACATATAACTTTAAACTTACATAAAGAGATTGTATTTTTTCGATTGCATAATGATTATAGAAATTTAATTTCATAGCTTTAAGAAGAAATTGTACTTTATAATTTTTGGAAGAAATTGTACAGTATTTCATAGTTTTGTGAAAATATTTCATTAATTTTTTCTTGTAAATGAACTTTAAATAGGTTCCTTTATATAAACAAAAATGACAAAGCGGTATTTTGTGCTAAAAAATCTATTTCAGGAACGTTGTCACATTGTCAAAGTGCGGAAAAATATGTTGTTTATTTTTACATTTCTTAACCCTTACATGCATAGTGATACATATCTGCATAACTTTTTATTTAACTCTTAGAAACCACTGTATTTAAATAGAAATATTAATCCTGTGAAAATTACAAAAATATGCTACTAAATAAAGTTAAAAATCTGTCTTAAAATTTCTGGTGTCTAATCTTTAATATAAAAATAAAAAACACAATTCTAAATGAATAATTCGTGCATTTAAGGGTAAGTTTTACAAAATAAAAAATTATATAAAATAAGGTATTTAGATTCATATTTATTAAAATATTTACTAATTTGCAATATTTTAGTCATGGGAGTAGTTTTTACTTGTACTGCAGATATGCAACATAAGAAAATTTTGACGTATTATACGAAAAATGTATCTGATTTTTTTCATTATTTTTCCTTTGTAATAAACCTTTCTGAGAATCATATATAATTTTTTTCGAAACAAAATAATGCATTTAATTGTTTTAAAACTGTTTAAAGTGGCTAAATTTGAAGATCTTTCTCTCTTTCTTCGTCTTTCTTTCTTTTTCTTGTTAAAGTGTAAAACGCTGCTTTTAAAATAATAAAACTGTAACACCCCCCCCCCCTTTTTTTTTGCAACTGACTTATTTACTTTTTTGTATCAGGTTTCTCAAAACTATCTTTTCTTTATTATTATTATTATATGCTCAAGAATACGCTAAAATATCATTTTATTATAATTTTTTCAGGCGAATGTGACTTTAATTAAAATCAACCTAGAAACCAAGAAGTAACCTGACTTTCAATATATGTTATTTTAATTTCGATTAATGGTGTTTTAAGACGGTTAAAGCTTTTGAACGGTCTCGCTTGTGGTCGCATTGAGAAAATTAATTTCAACTACAAAATATTAATATCAACTACAAAATATTAATATCAAAATCACGATGCACTTATTAAAACTTCAACATATTAGATTAAACCAACTTTTCCACTTAACTTTAATCTGTTTTGTGTTGGGACTATGACTAATAAAATGTAACAGAAATAAATCTTTAAAATCTACTTGCTGTTTTAGATATATTACTTTTTGAATGAGAAAATAACTTCAAATTATTGAAAACGATATATATTTTAATTAAATAAAGTTATTCATCTAAACGAAAAGAAAAAACTTTTAGATAAACATTTTAATTTTATTGATTTTATTTGTTTTAATATTTTTTTGTAAGTAATGAATTTATCAAACTTGCTTGGAAACTTCAAAGCTCAAGATGTTTTGTGAAAAGAATTTTCTAAACTATGTTTTTAGCGCAAAAATATTAACAATATTAAATAACAATATTAAAAAAAAATTATTGTAATATAAAAGGGCGTGATTATGACATATATTAGTATTACATTGGTAAATATTTTCAAACCATGATCTCATCATTTGCATGGCTGCCAACTTCTACGCATTTTTTAAGTCAAATAAATTTATTTGAACCAGACGTTTCGTTTAATAAATGTAATAAATATGTTGTATTTTTTATCATTGATTAAATTCAGTATATATTTTATAAATAACTTTTCTGGTTCAAAACGTTAATATTTAAATAGAAAAGTGTAGAAGTTGACAGTTCCACCACTGTCTTATAGTTTTAAATTCTTTTCAGCGGTTTGCGAAATATATATGTATTTAATGCTGTTTTTATTAATCTATAGATTAAAAAAAAATCAATATTTAGTTTATATTTTGAACATTCAGCCAAAATATTTTTTGTACCACGTAACTGAAAAGTGCACTATATCATTATTATTTCTTTTTACTTTTATTGTGGCCTATTTTTGACTTTTAATTTAGATGCAATTTTATTTGAAGCAGAGTTATTGTTCAATACACAGACTAATTTGAAAAATGCTCGACTGTATATAGTAATAGACGAAATCTATTTCGGCATATAAAAATTATTGTTATAGGTTAATACCATAGCGCAAAACATGCAATAGAAATGCAAATAAATAAATACATACGTGACTCTTTAAGATTAATCTTAATATGCTACAAGTAAGGGCTTTCCTACTTCAAATCTTACTACCGACAGGTGAAATCAAATAAAAATAATAAAAAATAACGCTGTTTCATATTTCTAACAAATCATCATTTATGCTACAAATGCAACTGCAATAAACCTATTTCAATAACCTAGAACGAAAAATGGGTCTAGAAATATTTTATAAGGTAAATTCACATCTTTATACTAAATTTTTCCCCTCTAAAAAGTGTGGGCACATATACAATACACATAAAATAACATCCGCTTCCGCATATTTCATCTTTATTTTTACCATCCATCTTAGATTTTACAAAGAAAAAAGGTAAAAAAAAAAAAAAAAAAAAAAAAAAGAGAAAGATAAAACAACCGTAACTGTCACAATTTACCTACTTCCTATATCTCACATTATTTAAACAAGATGTGTCATTTATTTTAATTAACGGTTAGTTTACTTCATGGCGAACATACATGTAGTTTTACATCATCATTCATAACCCAGTTTAGCTCTATTTTTGTAATTCTGAACCATTACAATTGAAAAATTCAAGAAAAAGTTATAACAGAATGATAATGAAGCTTTTAAAACCTAAAAAAAAAAAAAAAAAAAAAAAAAAAAAGTCACCATTTATCTACTTCCTATATTCCGTATTATTTAAACAAGATACATCATTTATTTTAATTAAAGGCTAGTATACTTCATGGCGAATATACGGTAGTTTTACATCATCAAGCATAACCCAGTTTAGCCCTACTTTTGTAATTTTGAGCCACTGCAATTGAAAAAATTCAAGAACAAGTTATAATAGATGCTAATGAAGTTTTTTTTTTTAAAGTAGAAAAAAAATTAACAATACAAACATTTTGATTCACTAATTTCAAATCATTATCTTAAATTAGCTTTGTGGAATAGCAATTTGTATAATAATCAGCCGTACATTAAATGATACAAAAGCATTTTAAGCCTACATAGGATGCAAGCCTAAAAATCATCAACATTATTTTTTTTTAAAGAAGCCTGGTGATGATTGTTTATTTCCAAAAAAAGAAACCATTAGTTTACTTGTTGTTTACAACAGAGAAATGGCAGAAAGGTGTTCAAATCATGTAATTACGTGGTTTTTTGTTGATGTTGTTCTTTTTCAATGCTACTTGACATTTGTGATCTCAATATAACAAGCAGTTTCCATTCTCATTTAAAAAAAGAACTTTTTTCCAAGGTCGGTGTTCATTTATCTTAAATATAACTAAATTTATAAGTCAGCCTGGAAGCTAAGAAAATATTTGTGACTACCGTTTAATAAAAATATTTTTATGAAGCCGTGGTATGTAGTATTTGAGACTGACTAAAAAATTTTCAGCTAATTTTTATTTATTATCAGCATTTAATTTCTGAAAACAAAATAATGTTTAGTTTTGACTTTCTCCATTTGCGATAAGAAGACCGAAAGAAACAAAAACCGCCACAGAAAGAAATTAAACTTGAAAAAAAGGAATTTTGTTTTTTCAGAATTTAGTGTCGGCCCCGATGAAAATATATATATATATATATAGATAGATAGATAGATAGATAGATAGTACAAAACATAGTTCAGTTTTAAGACTTAACATACACTCTTTTATTTTATATAAAATGACGTCATTTGCATTCGATGAAGAATTCCACATGTAAGATCCAGTCTTAAACAACATCTACAGAAAAGTATGCATAGGACCTCACTATCGCGGAATAATACACAAACTTAGCAAAAAGCAATGTCGTCATCCAAGAAACTCGACGAAAAAAATCGGGTATCTAATGATTCACAAGCTTTTATTTGTTTGTAACATTAATATGAATACTGAAAATTAAATATAGTGTTTAAATAGCTCCATGTTTTATCAGAAATCATTCATTTATATTTTTTCACAATTCGGAAATTGTTATTACACACGGATTAATAAAATTTCATTATTTCAGATTTTTTATAGGAAATAAGTAAATGCGGAGAAAATAAGTCACACATATATATACTTTAAGATATATTTTACAGCAGATGATATTCGTGGCACAGCACGTATTTTAATTACAATTTTTTTTTCAGTTTTTATGAGAAAATTGCAGCGAAAAGATATAGTAATCTAATATTTTTCCTTTACTTTCTACAGAAATGGAGTACTTCAGTTGCCAAAATTACACAAATGGCTTTAAAAACTAAATATAAATTAATATCTCAAAAATAAATTTAGATGCAATTTTCAAACAAATTGCATTTAAAAGCATCTTTTTCCCCCTATACGACAGTGTAAAAATTGAAAATGTGCAATGTCTAGAAGTTAAAAAAAATTGCAGTAGATATTACATAGCTGCCAACTTGTACGGATTTTTCATACCACAAAAATTTAATACTAAATTTTAGCTAATTGAATCACCGAATTTCAAGAATTTTTAACGTTTAAATGAGATGAAAATTTCTACTAAATTTTAGTGGTAGGAAAAATCCGTACAAGTTGGCAGCTATGACATTATTAGTATTTTATCCGTACAATGATACATCTGTCTCGTTTTAGGCCTGGCTTATGTTTACGTTGCTTTTTTTGTGAGGACACTTTAATTTTTGACCGAAAGAAATAGCATATCGGGGGCTAATAAAATCAGTGTTGCCAGATTAGGGACTTTTTTAATTCAGATTATTTGACTGTCACCACTTTTTTTAAAATAGTATAATTCGCTTATTTTTTAGAATTTTTAATCTATTTTTGAATAGGGCGAATATTTCTATTTCAAAAAAGCGGTGACAATCAACAATCTGGGGACAAAAAAGTCCCCAATCTGGCGACACTGAATAAAATATATCAACTCAAAATGTCATTACACTGATTGTGGTGATAGAATTAAAATTTTATTTTAAAATTTGTCTTTTACGTTTCAGTTTAACGACAAGTGTAATTTCAATACACAGACTTTGATTTTGAAAGTGGGGCAAGTCCATTTTGTGAAAAAAATCAGTCAAAGCTAATACAAATTAACATAAAATATATTTTTTTAATCAATTCACAATAAATATCTTTTAAAATCAATATAAATTTTTTACTAGTAATTTATTTCATCACCGATATTTTAAATGCGTTGATTTTGAAAACATCAAGTCCATTTTGAAAAAAAAAATTAGTAAAAGCTAAACTAATTATAAATTAACCCAAAATTGATTTTTTCAATGAATTCCCAATAAATATCTTTTATTATCAATATAAATTTGTTACTAGTAATTTATTTCGTCAACGATGTTTTAAGAGCTTTGATTTTGAAGAGGGGCAAGTCCATTTTGTGAAAGAAATTAGTCAAAGCTAAACTTATTGCAAATTACATTAAATAATTAAATAAGCAGGTGTGAAATGATACAATAAAAAGAACTTCTTAAAAGTACCATAAAAATTTTAATAAATGCGCAAGGCTTTTCGAAAGAATTAGTCTTTCTTCATCAGGCGCACAGAACACGTCCTACTACTTTGAAAACAGCAAGCTTAGCTTTTATTAAATCGCTTCATTATTCTCACGCTAGTCTGTGTTCTTTTAGGGTAATGATTGGCTGTTTCCTATTCATGCTTTCCTATTGGCTGTTTCTTCAACTTGTCCCTTTCCCTTACCTATTCTCTGTCCGTCTTGCTGCTGTTTTCCAAGTAGTAGGATATGTTCTCTGCTCCTGATGAAGAAAGATTAGTTCTTTCGAAAAGCCTTGCGCATTTATTAAAATTTGTATGGCGTTTTTAAGAAGTTATTTTTATCGCATTATTACAAATTAACATAAAATTTATTTTTTAATCAATTCAAAATAAATATCTTTTAATATCAATATAAATTTGTTACTAGTAGTTTATTTCGTCAACAATATTTTAAATGCGTTCATTTTGAAAGTGAGGCAAATTCATTTTGAATAGAATTATTTTTTATATTAGGTTGAGCAAAAAGTTCTGGGAAATTTTTAATCTAATAGTTACAAGAATTTGTACCGTACTAGTGGTATATCTATAGCAGGGCTCCCAAATGTTCCGCAAACTGAGTACCAATAAATTTTAACAGAAAATTTTATGGTAGGTTTGCGCTAGAATTAACTTTCAAAGGTGGTTCCTGGGCGGTTTGTAAGAAAAATTTAAAAAGAAAATTTTTCTAAAAGAGATATTCAGTTGGCGGACCATTTGGGAACCCTCCTATAGGAGTTCAGGAATTTCCCAGAACTTTTTGCTCAACCTAGTATTGCATATTATTAACAAGCATAATCTGAATTTCATCATAAATACTTTAAAAATCTTCACTATCTAAATTTAAAAATATAATCATATGCATGCAACTTATTACTAAATATTTTTTCTTATTTTTTCCACTTTTCCCTGCAAAATTATTTGTGTTTTCGTTTATTGTAACTTTTCTAAAGAAGAATGAAATATTATAATAAAATAAATAGGTAAATAAAATTAAATATTTAATTGTTTGTTAATATAATTATATTCATTCATAGGAAATCAACGTTTTCTTAAAAAAAAAAAAAAAAAAAAAAAAAAAAAAAATGCGTTTGAAAGCGATTCATGTCCATCGGCACATGCCAAAACCATGATTTTTTCAGCTAACATGGATAACCATTATTGTATATTAAATTTACATGATATTTCATGTAAATTAGACCACAAAAATATATAATAAGTATATCACAGCTTACGATATTTTTAAACCCATTCAGTTGCAGACCATTAAATATTTAGCAATATAACATAAACTAGACTTTCCACACTTTTAAAATCAATGGCTCGCATGTTAAAAAAATTAGTTTTAATATGGAGGCTTTTTTTATTATTATTCAACTTACTCAGCAATAATATTTCAGGCGTTCAGTTAGTTTAACCCTTTAATGCCCATGGTAACATATATGCTATCAAGAGTGTTTCAAATTTAGTGGATTTCTTAATTCGGATATTCCAAACTGACACAAAAAAATTAAAATAACAGTATTTGCTTTATTTAATAACAGGCATTCCGTATTTAAATGAAGCTAAATTTATTATTGAAATTTTCTGGTGATAATTCAGATTCTCTTAATCACGGAGTTTCTAGAACGTATTCTACCATGGGAATTAGAGGGTTAATATTGTTCAATATTCAACTTAGAATAACTTACATTTACAATTTTCAAATTATATTGAAATGTGACAGCGAAAATACAAGTAATTTTTAATTCGAGAGTATGAATTTTAGAATTTAGACTTTTGTAGTTAGAAAAATAAAATAAAATAAAAATAAATAAAAATTGAGATGTAATTTAATAATTAATCTTCCATAGTCCAGTCAATAAGTTAAATGGCGTATTTCAGAAAACGTGATTGGCACAAGAATATTTTTTAAAACCTTTAATGGTATTTAAATTCACTTTAAAAGATATTGTATTACCGATGGCAATGATGGCAATGCGCAGGGTAATCTAAATGTAATATTTTCTTCTGAAAAAAGTAAATATAAAAAAGTTGTCTATAATTGTTATTGAACTGATTATTACACGATTGCTATTTTATTGTTTGGTATTTTTGTTATAAAAGTTTTTGTTGTATTTTATTACAAGTGCCAACTGTTTTCGTGGCTGATTATATCAACTATTTTCATTGCCCCCCCCCCCCTTCCAATCAAAAATCCTGGGTATGCCCATGCGGGTAACGAAAGAAATAGAACTTTGTCACTAATTAAAAATGAGATTTAAATCTATGCCATCTTTTTAAAAAATAAATGAAATTAGAAATAAACTTCCCATAGTTGAACAAATGAAAATAGAAATAAATTTAACTTGGTTAATATGATAACAGAAAACGTATGGTCAATAACTATATAATCAATATATAGTCAATATAGACAATAATAGTGTCAATAATTTGCATTTTATGTTTGTATTTTCCGCCTTTTATTTTCCTTTTATTTGTACGTCATCGAAAGAGATTTTAATAATGATAATAATAATAATAATGATGATGATGATAATAATAATAATAATAATAATAATAATAATAAAATAGGATAACTTCAGCGCATTTTTAAAAGATAATAAATTTTAATTTTCCGTTAAACTGTTATATTTCACTGAGAAATTCTTTGAATGATATAATCTAATGGAATAAAAAAGGTTTCCTGACCTAATATTCTAAGTATTTAATTACGTAACCCATTGATAACTTTGTGTCTTCCCTGACTACATTCAGTATTTTCCCGGTTAACGCCTGGGAATAAATTCGAGATTACTTAAAATGCATATGCATATAGTAGGGATTCTTCATTACCATATACGTATCTTAAAATGACTTTTAATGTAAATTTTATACTTTAAACAAAGAACATTTTATTTTTGTAGTATATTAAATTATTTCAGTTGTATCAGGTAACAGCATAAGATGAATGACCTCACTTTTCTCACATGATTTTTTAAATTTAAATAGCTCAGTTTGAGAATGTCAAGTAACAGATTTCTTTGATTTAATTAAAAAATTACTAAAAAATAATGAAATCTAATTCCTAGGTTCAGATTACTTGGTGAGTAAAATTCTAAGTGATCCTTATGATAAAGTAACAGGCAACAGAAACAGAAAAGTTGAGTAAATAGTGGATCTGCTTCAGCATAGTCCAAGTTCAGTGCATTTTTTAATAAGGACAAACAAGCAAGTCACAATATTAAAACAACAGCATCTCTCGCGTACTTAAAAATTTTTCCAACGGTTCTAAAATATTTTATTTTAAGCCAAAATAACGTTGGTATGTGTTCCGGTAATGTCTTTTACAATTAAACTGGAATCTAAGCCCAGTACTATTATTCCAGCCAGGGTCGGCTTTAGTAATCACGGTATCCTGGGCGAGATTTTCAGCGTCCCTTAAGAATGATATCTTCTAAAAAAACTATAAAGTTTCAATAAAGTATTTTGCACATTTTCCATCCCTTAATAAAAATTGCAAACGGTAATAAAGAGCGACAAATTTAAGTCATTGCATTAAAAAAAAAGAACCCCGAAATTTAAAAACTCAATTTTTTCATGATGCATCTTTAGAAAATGCAAGTAATTCGGTCTCATAGGATCATGGAGAAAGAAAAATGATGATCTGATTGAGCCACTATTGATATTGACACAGTATAAAAATGCCTGACATTGGAGATTTGCCAGTATTTCTATTTCGAGCAATTTATTTTGCTGAGATAATTAAACACTGGGTTTGAGGAAATGTGCCGCGAGAGTTCGACTTGGATTAATATTACAATTGTAGGTAGATTTCGTAACAAATATTACCTATTACATTCCCCTCTATGTTAGAATTTCTGAAAATTTTTGCAGATCTACGCCGATCATGACTCCTAGAACCCAAAACCTCCTTTCAGTTTAAAACTTTATATATATATAATGGTTGTTTGGGCACAGGGGAAAATAACTTTTAGCTTTAGCTTATTTTTCTCACAGAAAACAACAATTTTTCTTATATCATTGAATTCTGTGCCCTTGACAACGTAATTCAATATATAAGCATTTCCATTATTTGTCGGTGTCAACTTTCTTATTTTTCTTCCATAATAATTCTTATAATAAATTAAAAAAAAAAAATTATACTTACAGCTTTAATTCATAATATTACGGTTTTTGATGGTGGTAGGTCATGTTTAATTAATGGTTATATATATATATATATATATATAAAACCATAATATATAACAAATCGTCATCGATTTCCAATAATTGAAATATATATATATATATATACATATATTGCGGTAATGTTTAAAACAACTTTTGGAATTTTTTAACTATATATATATATATATAATATATATATATATATATATATATATATATATATATATACATATATATATATATATATATATATATAACCATTAAATAAACATTACCGACCACCAACAAAAACTGTGAAATTATGAATAAAATGAAATTAACTAATTGATAACAATACACCCCTCCCCCCCCCACACACACAACACACTTAACATAGATTCCAAATACATAGTAAAAAATAGCTGAAATTGAATAACAGAAATTTAATAATAGGAATTTGTAGAACTTAGACAAAATGGTCAGGTCCCAAATGCCTAAGGTTCCACAAATAAAATATGTGGTTTCATCTTCATATTAGCCATAAAATAGCCAAAGAATAATGTATGCATTCATACATTATACATTCCCCATGCATAATGCATGTATGGGGCATTCTCACAATCTTTTGACTTTTGGGGGAAAAAATCTGACAAAATTAAACTTGCTAAAGTAACATTTTAATCTGATATACGAATGCCTTAATGATTCAAAATAAAGAAAAAATGGTCAGCAGCGAAATTTTTTTTTTCATTTAACTGAGGTTTAAGCTAAACTTGCGAATTTAATTTTCCTTGCCATTTTACCCCTATAATTTTTTATTTTCTTCTAAATTTTTACTTATAATGAATTTGCATAGTACCCACAGAACATTCAAATAAGAAATAATAACAATGTAGTACTTTTAATACAAAATTTTTGTATAACATTGTCTTAAAGGGGTGTTAAAGAAAGGACGGTAAGGTAAAAAAAGGGGATGGTATTGGAAAAAAGAGACGAAATGGTAAAAAAAGGGACGGTAAGGATGGAACGGGAAGGAAAATTACCACCTATTTTTAGGAAAATCATGTTAAGACTAAATGATAGCCATAATGTTCATTGATTTTTAGAAACAGTTGTTAACATTGGATTAAATTAATTTTTTTTTTTAAATTTACCTCGAAAAGTGCAGGAATAAACCTTGGGGACGGTGAGACTACCAATAAAGCTACTATGCTTGAAATTGATATTTAAATGCTGATTTAAATTCTACAGTAAATTTCCTGCCAAAGAATTTTAGACATTATTTCTCTAGCATACTTCTGCATGAGAAAAAACTTGAAAAAAATTCTGTGGCTGCATCTGAAGTGATTTTCTGTATAAGTTTAGCAAGAGGGATGGTAAGGAATCTAAAACCCAGGGACAGAGTTTTAAAAATAATAACAACCCTAAAAAAGTGTGCAGGTTAATTTTTAGCTACATGTTTATATAAAACAATAGTTCCAGTTTCAGAAAAAAGTTATTTCGAATTATTTTTATTGAAATAATTTTATCCAGTCAGCTCCAAACTTAAAAATCAGCGTCAGGGACACGGGACGGTATAATAGTTTTCCAGGTATTTGGACCCCCAACATCGTACAAAACTTATTTATCTCGTTAACATTGTTGTGCAATTATGCATTGGGATGTTCCCCAGTATATGAAATAAAAAAACACAAAAAAGTGTATTAAATAAAAAATTATTATTCAGGGACATGAAAGTCAAAAGATTGTGAGAATGCCCCATATATATAATCATTAAAAAAAACATTACGAATTACCAACAAAAATTGGGAAATTATAAATAGAAAGAAATTTATTCATTGACAATTAAACTGTTCCCCTTAACATATTCTACGTAGGTTTTAAAAACATAAAATAAATAAATAAATAAATAAAATGAACAGAAAATAAATAATGGATATTTGTAGAAACTAGACATATATATATATATATATATATATAACCATTAATTAAACATTAACGACCATCATAAAAAACTGCAATATTGTGAAATGACAATAAAAATGGATACCACAAACCTATAATACAGAACTGTATGTATAATGTAAAGTGCCTGATATAATATATATATATATATATATATATAAATTACTTCGTTTTTTCTGCTCATTTTTCATTTGTTAAATGTTTTAATTACAAGTCGTTTGACTATATATGTCAAATATTTCTATTTTCCAATGTTTTTTATGCATTCAACTTCCTTTTCATATTAATCTTTTTTTTTCCAAATTTAAAATCTATAATGTTTGAATCTTATTTAAAATTTGTCAAATTCATCAATTGTTTGGATCTTGTCTTAAATCTTCATTTATAATTACTTCAATTAATAATTTGTTGTTCCAAATTTAAAATTTATAATGTTTGAATCTGGTCTTAAAACTTAATTTATAATTTAAAATACATGATAATTTGTAATATTTTATAATGGTTATATTAGGTCTACCGAAAAAATCTATTGTTTAATGTTCTTTCACATCTACTTTTTTGAAATGGAAAAATTCCCATAGTTTTCACATTTCACATTAAAGTGAAAACAAAGGGAATTTTACCATTTCAAAAAAGTGGTGCCAGTGAAGTAATCAGAATTTTTTAAAAGTAGGCGTGAAAGATCATTAAACGACAGAATTTTCCTGTAGACTTAATACATATAATCACTTTTTATGGACATGATAACTTCCATAATTCTGCACAAATCTCTTCCAAACTGATACATAAAATCAAGGGTCAGAAAACCTCGGTCAAGTTCGTTAATGAACAAAATCGGACGAAGGGGGTGGAAATAGGGAGGGTGTTTTGTGAAAACCGAAAAAAACCCATAACTTCTTAATTATAATACATATCAACGTAGTTTAAATTTACTATTACTTCCAGGAAAAGGGCCAAGAATTTAGGTATCACAGATTTTTTTTATAAAATTAAAAATGGGCTCAAGGGGCGAAAAAAATAGGGTTTTGGGGAGAAAATAAAATTTATAACTTCGTCAATTCTCAAGATTTCAAATTCACTTAAATTTATTATAAATCTTCTTAATACTATCTGCAAGTTTTTGATAAGACCAACTCTTACCGAAAAAAATGGGGTGTGATAGAAGAAGAAAAAAATTCATGACTTCATGACTTCGTCAATTCAGAAGTTAATCTAATCTGCTTAAATTTATTATAAATATTCTTAATATTCTCTGCAATTTTTATATTGGCAAGTTGATAGGACCAACTCTTACAGCAAAAACAAATTAAACAACAATAGAGGTTGAAGAAAAATTTATCGTATTAACACGATTCTAATAAAACCAGCTCTTACAGAAAAATGAAATTAAAAACTCGTCAAAAGCGGCCAGATAAAATTTTAAAACTAGGTTTATCTCTAATCCTGATTTAGTTTTTCTTGGTGAAATTAGTACTTAACTCGAAATCTACCTTCGCCTGTAGGCCGAGCCGGCAAGGATTTTTTTTTTTCAATAAATTCTTTTGAGTGACTTGTAGAAAATTCGTACTCTTTTTTTATAATAAATATTAGAATGTGCTATTAAAAAAATGCCATTTCTGACAAACTGAGCTCAAGTTATAAAATTTAAGAGAATATACATTTATTCATTATGCGTAAATGAACACAAGAAATTTAATATGGATTCTTGGTGAGTCAGAGACCTTTTCAATGAACATAAAGTTTTGTACAGTTTCTTGAACTTTTTTGTTTCCTGGCATCGCACTGAGGAGTCTTCATTTCTGGTTCATTAGTGACTCACATAAACCAGCCAGAAAAAAGTTGCGTGATTAAAATAGCGAAACCGTAGGCATCTGATGATCTAATTTCTCCCAGACAGAAAATAAAATAAGAAAAAAGCGAAGTTTATATTTTACATCACATACTATTTTCATACTGATTATTGAATACAATGTAATTATGAAGTAAGGTATATTTTTCTTTAAAATTATTCTGTTTTTAGTAGGAGATTTCTAAATTAAATTTTTCTTTTTTGTTTTTATTACCAAGGAAGTTGAAAAAAAAATATTGTAAATCATGTGTTCCAAAAGTGAACTAAAAAATGAATTTTGTTTCATGATACTTAAAAAGTATTTCGTCAAAAAAAATGCAATTGAAAACTTCCTTGTTTACCTTAAGGTGATTCAAATTCACGCTTTCTGACGCATTCGTGGAGTCATTTTAATTTTTAAATACTTAAAATTTGAAAGTTTTCTTATTTAGATAATAAGAAATCGAATAGCGTTTCTCTTCTTATTATAAAGAGAAAATATCTGTCAGAAAATGTTGTCGAAGTTGGCAATTTAAGCCAATTTCAGAGATGCAGCAGTCACAAAAAGTCATCCTCGGGAACCAATCGGTTATAACTTAAAATTTAATACATTTATATAAAAATGAAAATGTGTATTTTAAACCAAAGCATTTTGAACATTAATGCCAGCAAATTTTATTCTTTCACCTATAAAAATAAATTCATATTTTTTATCGCGTTTTTAATAGAGATTTTTTTTAACATTGTTAATAAATTCGCATTATTTGACGAGAAGGGTCGTCAGACGATGTAGAAAAACAAATAAAAATTAGATGAAAATGGACGCAATTGAGTTAAAGCTAATTGTCTATAACGAAGCATTCGGAAATTTTCAGTCTATCCCATGAGATTTCTGTAAAATTTGATTTTAGCCTTTTTTACAGCCATATTTAACTATTTTAATCAAAATATCCGCCCCCCCCCCCCTCCACACACACACACAAAACCACTTCAAATCTGATTCGAATCGGTTGACAAACAAGAATGTTTATTGCAAGTAAGAGAAGAAGCAAGGCTTCTCTATAAGCACCTTACCTGTACTTATTCGCTAGGCAAAATATTGTATTGGACTTATATATATATACCGGGTGAACAAAAAGTCTGTATAAACTTTAAAAATTCATAAAAACCGAAAAAAAATCGAAATGAAAAATGGTTTGCAGGATTAGCATCTATAGGTCACGGGAATTTTTTTAAGACAGAAATAAAAAATAACTAAAAAAACAGCCAATAGATGGCGCTGGTTCGTGCAATTTTGGTGGAAATATGCAAATGAAACGGTTATAAGAACTTGTGCTACTAATCCAGAACTAGTTCACGTAAAATAACTTCACCAACAAAGCTTTATCCTTCATACATAGCATCATTGACCAAGTACACGGTTCACAACGGTGAACTAGCTCTGGATTAGGAGCGCAAGTTCTTATAACCAATTCATTTGCATATTTCCACCAAAATCGCACGAATCAGTGCCATCTGTCGGCTGTTTTTTGAGTTATTTTTTATTTCTGTCTTAAAAAAAATTCCCGCGACCTATAGATGATAATTCTGCAAACAGTTTTTCATTTCGGTTATTTTTTCGGATTTTACGAATTTTTAAAGTTTATACGGACTTTTTGCTCACCCGGTATATACGTATGTTATATATATTGAACTTCCCTAATGAAATTTACTGCTTTTTGCGCAATCATCAATGGATGGTATTATTTTTAAGTTTTTATTTTCATTAATAAAATTTGTGTTATTGGAGCTGACGATAATAGATATTCATCTATTATTAGCCGAATTTTGGCAAAATTAATAATTTTTATATTTATTAAATATATTATAGCTGCGTATGCGCATAATTTGATGCATTTTTATATTTCGTTAACATCTTTGTACCATGCTGCATCATAATAACTTTTTGTGATGTTTACTATTGTTATAACATTTGATTCTTCAATTTTGGCTATTGACATTATGTCTTCAATCCCTTACTGACTTGCATCTGGTATTTTACTATGATAGGGTTCTTATAGTTAAGATATTAAATTATTCCAATATTTAACTAGTATTTTGTTTCTTTTGTTTATAATTGGTGATTTCAAATTGTTGGTCAATTTCACCTGTTTAAATGGTTTATACTTACAAATATATATATATATATATATATATATATATATATATATATATATATCACATTGTGTATTAAATGCATTCGGCAGACTTAGAATCTTGCACCATAATTAAACTAAGAATAACCAAAAAACATCCAAAAAATTTTAACAGATATAACCTGAACAAGAAAAACCAAGGTAAAAAAACCCAAAAAGCTGTGGCCTCATCAGCAATGGGCATTTTAAATAAGCACAGTAATATTTCAGAATAATTACAATTCGGAACAAACTATTATTCAGTAGTAGCAGTGGGTTTCGGCCAGAGTGTCGCAAAGCATAAATCAAATGCATAAAAACAATTGAAAGCATGTCGCGAACACTCCCCCACCGGACCCGACGCCACAATAAACAGTACATCTCGAAGATACAAATGATTCAAAACGTATGTGTAATATATACTGAAACAGCAATAAAATTATTTTACCCAAATCCGAGCCACACAGCCACAAAAAACAATAACCAACTTCCAGTGATTCATAATCTGTCCAGTCCATGCTCGTTCCATGTCTGTTGCCACACAATGCAGGCATCCTTGTAAAATCGTCCAAAAAAGGCTTTAAGTAATACAAATCATTAACTGCCAATCGCATAGCAACTACTCAAAAATGAAGACTGTCTGTAAAACTAGTATATCTATTAATAAAATTCAAAGGTTTGAATTTCAGGAAGGCGAGGGAAGAATTTCAGGGGAGTGTTCGCGACATGCTTTCAATTGCTTTTATGCATTTGATTTATGCTTTGCGACACCATTTTAAGATTTTGTTTTTCATAATTTTAAATTTATTATTGGGTTGTTCGGAAAGTCGTGTCCGTTTGGGAAGATCAATTCATACCGGAAAATCCTGCCGGTAATTATTAGACGCTAGATGTTGGAATTGATGTCTAATAATTAAAAGACAGAATTTTCCGGTACGAATTAATTTTCCCAAACTGAAACGACTTTCCGAACGACGCAATATATACATATATATATTCAAGATGATGATATTTAAAGTGTTATAGCATGAAGCAGAAAAAAAAAATGTAATTAACTGGAGTTTCGTTAGGATTTTTTAAAAATACAGGAAATTTTCTGAATACTCATGAAAAAAATTTTTAGCTGGGTATTTTGGTTTGAAAGTGTGAGTGCTAAAAACTGCTGCCCTAGACAACCTCAACTGGGATCTGCTGAGGAAGAAAGGTTGATTGAAATAATGGAGTTATGGATGAATAGGAGGAGACATATATAGTGTACTCTCTACCAATAGCGAGTGAAGTAACTGAGGAGGTTGTCACAAGATGGCGGCTGTTTTTTTTTTTTTATATCAGAACAAACTTCCCACCAGTATATTTGAACCGAAAATTCCGTCTCTTTTAACAGCCTTATTTATAGAAATATTTTCTTACAAATATATAAAAAATTCTATTTATTTTTACTGGTGTCAGTTTATCCAAGTATTATACTTTTTTTCATTGACACTGACAGGAGGTTGTCTAGGTTGTCACAATATGGCGTTAACGCATGTCCTAACTACCGCCAAAGTAAACTTCAACCAGTAAAAATAAATAGCTGTTTCTGCCATTATTTGTGATTGAAAATTTGAAGTAATAGGCAGTTTAAATAAAGAGAAAATTTCTATTTAAATTTACTGGTGGAAATTTCTTCTGACAGTAGTAATCCCCTGCGGAAACGGTTACAGTTGGAGCTCCACTATTTTAAGGATATGTCAGTTCCTTTTTATGAGTAGTTCCATGGTTGAAATAGGTTGCTTTACTTATTTTACGGTGTTTTAAAAAAGTTTTGTCATTCTCTAAAGTTGAGAAAATGATATTGAAATTTAAAAAAAAATCATCTAACTGCTTTTATGAAAGTACCGCTCCGTTTTCAAATAGAAAATCTCCTCGGATTGATTTTCCTCTTTAGATTCCGCCTCTATTTATTAATTTTTAGAATTTTAGTTTGTTCCCGAAATGATGCGAACATTAATAACAACAGGAAGAACCTTGAAACAAAGAACTCCATATGTATCATTTAATGCAACAAGATATGAAATCGAAAAGATGAAGTAGAGTGCGAGAAATTTCCATAATAAATTTCCTAATTTTTGTTGAAACTTGAGATATAATGCGTATTGTCTGCATGTTAAATATGAAAAAATTACATTAGGCAGGATGTTTTTCATAATAAATACGCATATTTTGCTACCAGTTAACAGAAAAAGATTTTTCCGGTATGGAAGAATTTCGGCACCGCAAGAGTATGATAGAATAAAAAAATATATATTCAACGTCATATTAAATGAAACGCAAATTATAAAATTTGACAGCGAAAGGAAAAAAATGCTTAATTTCCAAGTTTAAGTTATATAATCAAAATATCTCGAAGTAAGACATTAAAAAAGCCTTTATTTTATTTTATTTCATGAATAAAAGTAACAAAAAAATTCTTTTTTATAAGCACTAGAAAGTAATTGCATTGCTTATGAATGGCTTATATTTAAAAGTTCTTCAGGCCTGTGCCGGGAGGAAAAGGTAGCTTTCATTTTTCTTGTTTTAAAAATCCAGTTTATTTTACTCAAACACACGAAGCAAAAATTAGTGGAACCCGGTTATAGAACATTCAATACCAATTTACGTCAGTACTGCAGATGACTAAGAATTTCGCCAAATTAGTCACCTATATCGAAGTTGGTTTCATTTAGAGCAATTTATGTTTGATCGCTAAATTTGGCGATATCTTAAAGGAATCGTCATCTTGAAACAACATGCTGTACGATGCTAACCAATGAACTCAGTCGAGATCTTGATATGGCCTGTACACATGCTCAGTCACATCGCATAACAAAAATAATTGCAGCTGTCGCATAACAAAAATTAGACAGCATAAAGTGCCCATATTTCGTCCCCTTTCCTAATTTCGTCCCCCTTAACTTCTCCACTTCTGCGAAAGTGGCGCCACTTATGACGCAAGGCACAGGAGACAGAAGGTAAAAGGGGTCAGTATTGAAAGTTTCGTTCGCCAAGACGCATATATAAATTAAAGACGCCGAATTTCCTATTTATAGAAGACCTGGGTTCTTATTACGTCGTTTGTAGAACATTATTTACTGTACTGTAAGTATTTATTTCTTATCCATTGCATGCATTTTACGTAGTTAAGATGCTGACAGTAGCATACAGTAAGTTTTAGGACGCTCAGTTCGTCTTAAGGGAACTGAAGCTCCGCCATATTGGGAAATAGCGTGGTCCCAATTTCGTCCCCCTTGCAGCTCTTATTTTCGTCCCAGGGACGAAATTAGGAATTCTTTTTCTTGACAACTTTTTCAATTTTTTCCTCATGCTTGGATGGCTAATGTCTCGTTATGTTATTCTTCCACTTATAATTAGTGCATTTCTATGTGCCTTACTTTAATGTAAATTAAATTACTTATTCATTTAGAAATAAATTTTGATTTAGTTATAAGCCTCGGCGTATTGGATATTTTGTGGGGACGAAATTGGGATCATTTTTTTTCTTTTGCATTTTTTAGATACTTTTGAAAAAAGAATTTTTTGCATTGTTAAAATTTTTGTACTATATTTGCTTATGTTTCTATGTGCGTGGGTAGTTTATGTAAAATCCAAATATGGTAGGCTTTCACTGAAAATTACGACATTTAGGTTCTGAAAGTGACGGGGGGGGGGGGACGAAATATGGATGCTTTACCCTAGTTTCAAAATGTCAGACACCCTAGAAATTCAAACTGCTATGTCTCAGCCATTTTTTTTTTTAGATAAAGACGAAAAAAATGCTCTGAAATCCTTGTATAAGTATTAAACTGTTAAAAGAAAAAGATTTTCAATTTCAAATTTTTTGTACCATTTTTTGAATTTTAAGTTAAATTTGCTTTTAAGTGGCCGCCATTTTGAAACAAAATAGCGGATGAAGCTGGATAACGAAATCTGTCCAGACCTTGGTATGTCCTGTGCACATGTACATGTTGACGTTGAGTCACATCAAAATCGGTTAATAAAAACGCGTGCTATCGCATGACGAATATCAGTTTATTTCAAAATGTCAGCCACCCTAGGAATTCAAACAGCTATATCTCAGCCATTTTTTAAGATAAAGACGAAACAAAAAATGTTCCAAAATTGGTTTGTTTTTTAGTCAAACAAATTCAAATTCTAATTTTTTTTGTGTCTCTTATTAAATTTTAAAATTTGTGAAAAAAAAATTAAATGGCCGCCGTTTTGAAAGAAGGTGGCGGTTGAAACTGGCGAACGAGATTGGTCGAGAATTTGAACGGAGGGTGCTTTGGGATCTGGAGGTCATGATCGGTGTAAATATATCAAAATTATCTGGAATTGCTTTCCTCCGGAAGGCTGCAATACGTAGCGTTTTACTTTTTTGCGATGAAAGCTACCGAAAAATGTGTAACAAAGTACAAAAAGACACAGAGAGACTCTGGTCGTGCAAGGTATAGGGATCTGCTCGGGTTGAAGTTTCCAGGCCCGGTTCGGTGTAAAAACTGCAAGTTTGGTCCGGGCCCGTCTCGTTTATGTTTTTCTGTTCACTGACCGGTCTAACTCAATTTCTAAAAATAAATTACAATTTTTCTTAAATTTTAATTAAGATTTTTCATAAGAATACTGGCATACATATTTATCCGAAAATTTTACAGTACATTTCAGACCATATGTCAGCAAGTCATACAATACAGAATATCAACATTAATGATTATTTAAATTCTTAAACATTAAAATAAAATCTCATTCAAAAATTAATGTACTTTAAAAAAAAGACAAAATATGGCAAAAACATCAAAACTTTTAAAGCTGTATAATAATTTTAAAAATGTAGATTTTTGAAATATTTTCCTGTAATTTATTACAGTATAGGGTAGGGGAGTACACAGTGAGACATGGTACACAGTGAGACATCAGCCACACTGACATATAGTTGTCACTTTTTCTTCAAGCTGGTACACACACATAACGATCTCATCTTATGAAACACGTGGATGTAGTTTTGGCACTTCAGTTACTCTTCCGACAAAATAGTAAATAATTCCTTATTTTATAGTGGTTAAAGTTACATAAGGTTTTTCTCTCTCTCTCTCTTTCTCTGTCTGTGTGTGGGCGTGCGATGGCTAGGGAAATTTACTAAATGTAAGAGGCTGAAAATTCGCATGAAGGTAGCTCAAGGTCTGCCATTGTCCACCCGAGGCTCATATTTTTAATATTTTGAAAATCTAGAAATATTAATTAGAAATCATAAACTGCAGAAAATTATTGATAGAGTGTAAAAATGTATGATTTATGAAAATATGTACATTGTCTCACTGTGTACTACTTGTGGTACACAATGAGACAATTTTCGATACTCCGTTATGCTGCTTCTGTGCTTTTATAAATAACTTTTTTAAAACCATTTATACATTAATGTATAGCGCATTTGTGTAGCTTAAAGATGTAGCAAAAAATTTTTCAAAAGAATAAAAATCGTCCGCATTTGTTAAGTAATAATAATTTTCGTCTCACTGTGTACTACCCTCCCCTATTTGAAAAGCCTCCGTTAACAAAAGTTCATTATCACTATTATTTTTACGAAATAAAAAATTGCTTGTCCGACACGTTCTGGAAGCAATTAAATCCAGGTACGGCCCGGCCCGGCCCGGCCCGAGTATGTAGGAAAAAGGTAAGCCTGAGCTTGGCCAGGCCCAAAACAGCTGAAAAAATTAAGCCTGGACTAACAAGGAGAGGGCCAATCTTGTTAATCAAAGATTTTGATTATTTTAATATATGTTGTAGGGTAGATGCCCCTTAGTGTCAGGTTCAACGGATTTTATCCAATGCTCCTTAGTTCTTGAGAAACCGGGGTGTCTAATATTAGTACACAACTTAAATACTTACTTTGCAACAACAATGATAGGTTAGTCGTAGCTCAGTTGGTATAGTGTTTACCGGCTGATACGAGGGCCCGGGTTCGATACCTGAATGCACTACATTTGTTTTTCTCATTTTTTTGTTTTATAAATTTACTTGTAAGTATAACTTAATAATCTCATTGTCAATTAAAATTTTTAATATTGTACATCAATTATAATTTTAACCTATTTAATTTTTTACTTTTAACTAAATAGTTGTAATAAAACATCATAAAACTGTTTTTTTTTTTTTTTAATCACTTTTAAAATGTATTTCATATATTCTTTATCGATGCAATGATATTGAGCAATTGTGTCAATTTGTGATTTTAATGAAAAATCATTTACGCATTGCTTTAACAAAGGAAGTCAATGCGATAATACTATTATTCTGTTTTTAAAGTAACAAGCATAATTATATTAAAAATTAGCATCAGAATTAAATTACAACCGATTTTTTGCATATTAAAGATTTTTAAATTTGTAATAAGTATGCTTGCGCTTTCAATTATTTTGCTTTTCCCTTTATCTTCTTTCTGCTTTTATTTTTATTTTACTTGAATATTCCTTTTTTTTTATCATAACTAGATGGCACCACAACAGAATTTGTCACGATTTGGAATTTTTATCATTCAATAATAGATCCAATTTCTTTTTATACCTCTGTAATGGATGAGAAATAATAGTTTACAAATAAGAAAGGATAAATTTAAGTTTGTTAACGTTATAATTAATGCATGATGTTAAAAATTTTAATTGAAATTATTAAATTATAATTACAACTATATTTATAAAACAAAAAATGAGAAAAACAAATGTAGCGCATTCAGGTATCGATCCCGGACCCTCGGATCAGCCGGTAAACGCCATGCCAACTGAGCTACGACTAACCTGTAATTTTTGGGCGCGAAGTAAGTATTTAAGTTGTGTACTAATATTAGACCTCCCGGTTTTTCAAGATCTAAGGGGCATTGGATAAAATCCGTTGAACCTGACACTAAGGGGTGTCTACCCTACAACATATATTAAAATAATCAAAATCTGTGATTATCAAGGTTGGCCCTCTCCTTGTAAGACACGATGTAACTGTCCGATGTAAATCGCTACGCTGGATAAGTTAAGTTTCTGTATTGATGTCAATCTAGCATCGTCTCTTGCAACTTATTCTCGGACCAGCCAGATCTATTGAAAATTTTTCATATTTGAACGGCTTAGTTAGACGCTAACATCTCGCTTAATTTTTTATCAGCCCGGCTGGCCGTTTTACTTGTTTTATCGGCCCGATCCGGTCCGTTTTTTTTAGCCTGTTTAGGCGCGTTTTAAAGTTCATCTTCATTTTTCCAGGCCTCGGGCCAAACGAAACCCGTTCAGATCCCTAGTACAAGGACATAATATGTAATTTTTTAAAACTAATATGCGAAGTATATTTTTATTTAACGAACTATCAAAGTTCAACTGCTTTTATAAGTGCTTAACCCTTTGTATCACCACGTTGCATATCTGCGACATAACCAAAAATCAATGTTACTTATACAGAGGGCTTTAAAGACGATTTTATTTATTGGTGCTATTTCCCAATACAGCAGTTAAAGTAAATTGTTCATAGAATTCTCAGCAGACGGCGATACTGTGTTCATTTTCCACGCCAAAGTCTTATTTATCATTTGAGCAGTTTTGCACCGTTATTGCCACAATGAACTTCGCGAATTTTATAAAATTAAAAAGTCTGGAGAAGTCCAAAAATAGATTTTTTTTCAAATGTAATTTCGTATATACTTTACAATTTTGTATTAGAAAATGGAAAATAGTTACGAGAAGTATGTAATTTTTTGTTTCTTGCAGCTGTGAAAAAAAAATACCTTTTAGTCAATAATTGTTAATCCTTCTGTTCTAAATTGTTATTTTTTATTTTTTGCATGCTTAAAATAATGTATTCTTAATCCGAGTAAATATTTTCAAATCAGAGTTGTTGAGTCACAAAGGGTCAATTTTTTTTTTCAGAAATATTTGCACGGATCCAAAAATGTTTTATATTAAATCTTTGCTATCATTCCAACCTTTTTCTAATTGGCAGTATATGTATGACTGTAATTGAGAAATATCTGCAAATAGTGAAATTAGACGAAATCCTGTAAATTACGGTATTTAAATTAATCACCAATAAACTCAGAATTTGGAACAGGGATTAAAAATAATTTTTGATCTAAAATATTGTTTTCAAAACTTTGAATATTGAACTTATAAATTTTCAACTGTTTAATTTATTGAAACCTGCTTCTTTCATAGACATCCCGCAGCTTTCATAGATACACTTTTCAAAATCACTTCATTAGCTGAAAGTTTTTTAAGATGTTTATAAATTGTATCTTTAATTATTCAAATTAAAAAAATTAATGTCTTAAAAAATGTTTAAAAATTTCTTTAAAAAATATACTTTGTGCACTGTTAAAAATTTGCAGCAAACTGTCCCGTCGTTCGACCCTTTTTATTGTAAACGATTATATAATCGTAATTTAACTTTGTTGACAATAATATGGTCAGATACGCTTAATAATATGGTCGAATAACCATTATCTTTAATCCCTTAGGAACGAGCGTCACGCATACGTGCCACATAAGGTGCTTCTTAGCCTTGATTATTCCTACCAGTAATTTTTAATTGCAAATTTTACCTTATTTAATCGGAGCGATTAAATTGGACAAAAGTTTCTTTTTTACAAAAACGTGTGTTAAATGATTAAAAATTCTGTAAATGATGCTCGTTGCGAAAGGGTTAAAACGACCGAATGACTGCGCAGTTTTCTGCAGATTTTTTAATAGTGTAGCGAATGCAAATTATCATAAGTCGAAAATGGAATAATATTTTTAAGCATTTAGTTAAGATGTTAAAAAATTACGTTTTATCTGTAAGATTTGACAATATTAAAATAGAAAATACGAGACAGGTAGTGATGTATATAGATTAACGTTAAATTAAAATTTTCGATGAAATAATCTGTAAACGCATTCGTTCTTTAGATCGTAATTTTGTTTCCAATTTTTCAGTACTTTAATTATATTTTCAATTTTTTACAATTACAAAATTAAAATTGATTTGTTTAATGCAGTAATAAACTTACCCTAATTAATAAGTAATAAACTTACCCTATATTTAATTAATGCGATAACCGAAGTCTGTATTCTTCAACTCGCATCTTTATGAAACGGCACATAATTCCTTACGTACAATTTTATTTCAATAAATGAACAAACTAAGCAGTTTTAATAATCACAATTCATCGTAGAAGTATTAAAAATTTTTATTTAACAAAATCGCCACCACATGTTCCTTTAAGAGAATATATATAATTTTCTCAATTTTGCTTGTATACTTTCACACTTTTCTTTATTTTGGATTTGAATGTATTCTCCATTCATCAATTTTTCATCTTATAAATATTCCTAATTTTATACCTATATTTAACTAGCGATTGCATTTCATATCTTTCTTTTTGTATTATTATTATTTCTAGATATACTTAAAAAAAAATCCCACGCAGAGTCTGTGCTTTAAATATTTATGAAAATTTTACTGGAAAATTTATTTATAAATTATTTAATAAGAAGTTTTTATTGATTATTAGTATTGCTTTTCGTAAGTTAATCTGATTTGGACAAAATTGGTAGTAAATTAATTTTTAATAGTAAATACTGAACTGTAAACAATTGTAAATTATCATTAAAATAAGTATAAGTAATAATATAATTTTTATATCTTATTATATAATTTTATATGTAATAATATAAGTAATGGTTTAATATATTTACTGGTTGAAAATAATTCCAAAGAAAATGTGGAAAAGTGTTTTACAATCACGAATATAAAATTCAATTTCCAACAGGGACAAACAAGTGAAAATGAAAAAATATATATATTCATATATTGAAGAAAGGAATTTTCATGCATATTTAGTTTTACATCAATTAAAAATTTTAACGTTTACGAATCCTTAATCGTAATAAACATTTAATATACTAAAAAAATTAGATATTGCATTATTCTTAGTGTTTAAAGCCCCACCAGTGGCCGAGAGGTTCTGCTCTCGAAGCTGGTAGACGGGAGGTGCTGGGTTCGATCCCAATCGCGCCCGTCGGCCTAATCGTTCGGAGTTTTCGTGGTTTTCTTCGAGCCGTGGATCTTCCATGCGTTAATACGGATTAGGTTCCCTTAGAAAGACCCCCACGGAGGGCACTCCCCCCGGGCCTATATCCCTCGTGTAGATAATTGGCCGTCAAAAATCAACCCAACCCAACCCTTAGTGTTTAAATGGACATTTGCAACTGAAATCCTACTCTTTCAACTTCTCTAAGGAATATATTCTCTTAAAGTTTTTACAGGCAATACGGTAAAACCACTATAAAATAATAAACGTAGATAATATTTTGATTTAAGAAAATGGAAACCTAATTCGGCATTACGCTTGATTTATTTATTCGCAAAGATAAGCATTAATATTTTCCGTCGAGTTTCAAAATTTAACATTTAATTATTATTAGTTTAAATTAATCCTGCATATTTTTTTAATTTAATATAGGAGAATCGGTGACTATATTTTTAAATGAATTATTTCACTTGTTGATTTACAAATAAATGTACAGTCGCCTTTCTATAATAAATGCCATACTACCAGTGAAAAACAATAGTTCATCACATAAACATAATTATTCACTATTGAGTTATGCTAGAAGTATTAAAATAATGTATTTTTTTCTTTTAAAAAGTACATTTAAAAAAGATTATGTTTATCATACATATCCAAATAAAACTTATAGACAAGTAGATATACTTTAAATAAAACTACAGCATTCTTGCAAAATTATGGATTCTTAATAATGTTTTTACTGGAAAATATTCTAGAGAAATGGAAATTTTCCATCGTAAACGTGGCTCTTCCAACAATTGTATTTTTTTATTTACTTTAAGAGAACTGGTGAACATTTATGCTTTTTTGTGTGCCAAAAATATAAGGGCTTGAAAACCAATTCATTTGGTGGGAAATTTCCATATATAGTAAAGCTAGGAGAGTTCGCGCGGTAGGAGAGATTGCGCACAAAGAGATTCGACGGGAAGGAGTAGAGTGCGCGCCCAGCGACTCCAGGTTGTACAGCAGAATTAGTGCAGCGTCTACATGAATGTGCATATTGATTGTTCCAAGCGTTTTGGATAAAGCAGTGTTATTTTGTTTTATTTTTCCAAAGTCAGTGCTTGAATTTTCATAATTGTTCGTCAGAATTTTTATAGAACGTCAGTAATACAAAATATTTTGAACTTAAACGATTTCTTATGAACTACTAACCTGGGCTAAGTATGTGAACACCAAAAATTCATTTTAGAAGCGGCCATATTTAAATAAAAGGCTGCGCAATCTCTCCTACCAAAACAGGAGAGTTTGCGCATCTGCTACTTAGGAGAGATGGCGCATTTCCCCATAAGTTTAACTGCTACGAGAAATTACGCGGCTTATTCATAAATTTGTATGAATTGCAAATTACGTGTAAAACATATGAATGAACCAATTTTGAAATAATTTCGGAAAAATACATAATTATCGAAACTAAATTTGGCAACAAATTAATTTGCAAAAAAATACTTTTTCAGATAAAATTTTATTAAAAAATTAATAATACAGTTGTTATTAAATTGATTTTATGTAATTGTTTTTGTTAACACATTAATAATATATTTGTTAATAATTTAATTAAATATTTATATATTTTTTTAATTTATGAACAATTAATTAGCTAATAAATTAATTTTGTTAACTAAATAAATTTTTCTAATACAACATTTTGGAAAAGCTTTCACCCATTCCAAGTAGTGTAACGCCATCGAAATCAAAACGAAACAGAGTGCAACTAATGTTACTGATTCACAAAATATACATGAAAAAAGACTTAAGAAAGAGGCCGCTACAAAAAAAAAAAAAAAAAAAAAAAAAAAAAAAAAAACAGCTGAAGATAAGGTGCTTCCACAAAAAGTGGGATAAAAAAATCAAGGGGAAAAACCGAAAGTCAATGAGGATGAGTGCACTGAATGTCTGGAACTGTACCAGGAGACGACTTCGACAATTGACTGGATTCAACGTATTGCTTGTTGCAGGTGATTGAACGAAAGATGCACGATTTACAACAATAAGTTCATCGATTGTGGACGATGACAACTTCGGTTTGAAAACAAAATACAATGACACTGTGGAAATGGAAATGAAGTAATTTCCAAGCTAAACATGTTATCAACTAGATCAATGTTATTTTGTAATCTTAGTAGGGCTTGATTTTCTGATATTTTAATCTATTTAAATTTAAATTTTTAACTGTTGTTAAAATTCTTTCTTTTATTTATTATTTAAACATTTGGTTGAAATATTCACTCCTAATACAATAATATTTACTCACAAAAACCTTTCAACAATGTCGATTAAGTGTAATTATTATTGTTAACAATTTAATTGTAGTTATTATTAATAACAATCTCTTCTACCTATGTGCGAAATCTCTCCTACCCATGTGCGCGTTCTCTCCTACCCTGTAAGGAGAGATTGCGCAAAATAATTTTATTGGTTTTATTACTGCTGTTCTATTAAATTACAGTATAACAACAAAATAACAATGGAAATGCATAAAAAACAAATGAAGTCAAGATTATTCATACATAGTTTAGCAAAATATTAATATTTAGATTTTTTAAAATTATTCTTTTGAAATGTGCGCAGACTCTCCTCGCTTTACTATATTCGAAAGATTTATTCTGATAACACTATAACGAATAAATTTTACTTTAGAAACAAGAATTTTATTTGAAGTTTATTTGCTTTTGTGCAAGTTTTAGTTAATATGTATGATAATCTTTTTCTTTTTCTTACTTCTTAAGTCTTTAAATGAAAATTAAAAACATTATTTTAATAATTTTAGTATTACTATGTGATGAATAAACTTGTTGAATCAAAATAAATTTCCTTACATATAGTTTGACTTTTAACGGTGGAAGGGTCGATGAACTTTTATTTGTTAAGCCAACAAGAGTCATGAAATAATTAAAAAATAAGTTAATTACATCATTCAATGTAATTACATAGTATTCTACGCTGGCACTAATTGTTTCGCTTTAAATAACAGGCTGGTATTTATACTCATGAAAGAGCACGGAAAATTTATTTCAATAACAAATATTACTATTGACTAATTGAGACAATGTATAGAATACTTAAAACGACGCATACAATAGTTTAAAAAGCAAAATTACTGCGCTAATTCATTTATTTTTTAAATCTCTTTTGAAAGCTTTTGTTTACAGAGAATAATAACTAATCTATTCTCATTATGATTTAAAAGTTTAACGTCTTTATTTATTTAAAAAAAATTAGTAGATTGTATATGTATGGACATAGAAAATGGTTTATAATTGAAAGTTTTTTCTGCATCAATGTCTGTTTAAAATATTGTATGCTTCATTGTAATCTATAATTTTCATCCAAAAAGAGATTATCATATTTTCAACAAGCAACTGTCTAAAAGGAAAATTAGTTTGGTAAAAAATAAATTTTATTATTATTTAATTAGTTTGGCTATGACTGTCGTAGAATATAATTTATAAAAGAAATTTTATAATATTTACACAGATGCATCTTTTTTTTTTTTTTTTACTTACTTTTTGTACATTTCAAGTGATATGGGGAAATTATCAATATAATTTTTGGATAGCGTTTAAATAATATTTTTTTAGATTAGGTACTATAACAACTGTAAATAATAATTTTAAAAAAGCTATCACATGAGATTTATATACAAAGCAGAGCTAAGTAATTCATGCCTCTCACACGGTCCTATTTTTGAATACCTGTTAAAGAAAAATCTTTTTAGATTTTTCTTACCAATTTTGTGGAAACAGACCCGAAAGGTAATTTTTGTTTCAAATAATGTAAAAACTTAGTTTAAAAAGTTTCTTCAGAAAGTCTAGTATTTACAAAAGATAAAGAAACGCACCAGAGGAAGGGCTGTAATAGTTTTACTCATTATTTCATTCGAATATATCTGACATACTAGAAAAAGAAATAAAGCCCTAAAGAATTCTCATACCAAAATATTTTTTCGTTGAAGAAAAATAGCAAAATTGTTCATTCGTATTGCTACGCGGTAGAAAATTTCGTAATATGTAACACTAAAGAAAATTAAGCAAATAATTTGTAACTCATGGTTGTCAGACCTATGATAGAATAAGAATATAAATATAGTAGTTCAAAGCTATAATATTTATTCAAAATCTCTTAAGGCTGCTCGTCACACAGTTTCTGAATTCCCCTCGGTTATGTTAAGTCTATGGGCGTTTCATGCATTCTTATATTTAAAGTATCTCTTCTGAATATTAATATTTTTAATTTCTGTTTTCTGTGTACTCTTCTTAAAGGTGTCTCTTTCTTTCTTAGTTCTCAAAATATTTCTAAAATCTATGCTTAATTTAATATTTTAAGTGTTAAACGAGGGCGAACTGCGAGTAAAATTTTAACACTTCATATAAAATTAAGCATAGATTCTAGAAATATTTTGACAAATAAGAAAAAAGGAGATATCCTTTAAAAAGAGTATACAGAAAAAAGAAGTTAAAAATATTAATTTCCCGCAGAGATATTTTAAATATAAGAATGCATCAAATGCCTACAGACTTAACCTTACCGAGGGGAATTCGTAAACTGAGGGACGGCAGCCTTAAGTAAAGCTTTGGCGATTTCTGAAATCAATGCTTCTAAGGCACAGCCTTTATTTTCTTTTACGCACAACTTTCATGCTTTTCTGCACAGCTATTAAGTTTCTGAGCTCAGCATAGTATCTAGCGTGTTTACTTCTACAAACCAGGACTTTGAACTTTTTTCCCGGTTATCGTTCTGGTTCAGTTCAATTGATATATTTTCACTTCGGTTCGACTCCGATATGATGCCTGATTTTGGCACATGCGTTAAAATGACAGTTTCATTCCTATACATTAGTTAATAAATTTTAGTGTGCGTTATTTCTGATTTAACACCCTACATGACTTATATAAAAAATCAAACACCTGATAGTAAATTATGTCAATGGTTTGTATTTTGACCCGACTACCAAGAAGGGTTATGTGTTTCACGCGTATCTGGGTATGTGGATTTCTTTATACCCTCGAAACAGCCCAGCGGCTGGATGGATTTTAATGAATAAGGTCTCTGTCAATTTGTCTTAACTGTCCGATGGTTATAGGGTAAGTTTTGTTTTTATAAATTCAAAATGGCGGCCGTAAAATACAAAATGGCGGTAGAGACGAAAAAAAATTTACGCATCCTATTGAGTGGCATATCATTGGATAGGCCTTTCAAAATGAAGACTATGTTTAATTGACTATTTTACAGTCAGAAGCTCCATTTAAATATTACACAACCTGGAAGTTGTGAGCTTTAATGCAACTCTAACCTTCATAGACATCTATAGGCCTCATCAAAATAGTGTTTATAGATAGGAACTAACAATTAAACACAACTTAAAAGTCATCAATACGAGTAAATAAAAAAATTGGTATGTAATATAAAAAAGAGTTTCACATTGATGAGAAATAATTAATTAGTTCGCTTTTACGCAGTCGGGTTTTTTGCTTTTTTAAATTTAATTAAAATTATTATTTATATATAAAGTAATTCAAAATTGATAAATTAAATGAGAAACTGTTTTATGTTCAATTCTGTAGAAAAATAACACCAGTTAAGTTCCGGAACAGAAAAAAAGCCCATGGTGGTAGCCCATTTTGATTACCATGGGAACTTGGTGAAGTTTGCGCACTCCCCGGTCAAGTATTCTCCAGGACTCTTATAAACGTTTATGTCCATTTTGAAATTTTAGCCTTGCATGTGGCATAATATCCTGATGACGCTCATAAAAGCGAAACGAAACGTAGATTTTAATTATATTTTAAATGTGTTTTAAAATCACTGTTTTATTGTGTGTGCCATTTAGCATGTTATATTTGAATACATAATTAAAAAAAAAAAAAAAAAAGCTCGGTTTCGGCTTTCGTTCTATCCAAAACATCGTTTTTTTATGGTTTTCGGTTCGAAGCCTCGCTACGAACACGAGAAACTCTAAGCCAAAGAATATGAATTCAAACCATACGGTGTTTGAGCTAAGTAAAGATTAGCAAGCTTTTATTTACACTAGTACGACTCGAAGACATCCCGCTTATGACAGAATATTTAGAAATGAACTCTATTTAATAAAATCTTATTAATTACTCAGATCAGTGCGAAATTTCTTTTTCTTTTGCTATACTTTTGTGTTAAGAAAAAATAATGCATCATACTTGTACTTAAAACACACAGGAAATATATCTGTACCTTAGTAGAAAAAAAAAGTCTAAAAAATAACCAGTTTTATTATTACTTTTTCATTTTTTTCATTTTTTTTGTTTGTGTTACTAATTACTTCACAATAGCCATAGGTATAATAGAAAAAAAATGCCTTTTAATAAATACTTAATAATTGCCGTTCTTTGATAATGTCTTTTAATAAATATTTAATAATTGCCATTCTTTGATAATCACCGTTTTTTAATAATCATCATTATTTCTTCTATATGTTTATCAACAGTTTCACAATAATCACAGGTATAATAGAAATAAATGTCAATGTACTTCCTTTAATTTATTCCACACTGAATTTTTTTTTCATTAATAATTCCAAGAAATTTACAAAATAAATAAATAAATAAATGAAACACATTAAATCAGCTATTTCACAAAATGCCAATAACGGACATTGACCCTTTATCTACCAATACACGGATATATATATTTTTTAATTTCGCTAAAAATTACATCCTTTTAAACATAAATATTCATGTTTACAGAAATTCATTTTTAGCCTTACGTTATACATACACAAATACATTTTACATAAAAACTGAATTTTATTTAATCTTCATTTCCTGTATGCAAAATTTATTTAAACGTGGAAGATAAACATTGTTATATTTACTTGGCATACAATTATTTTATAAAATAAATATATATTGGAATTTTCAGTGTTCTTTTTTGAATGCTTTTAGAAATACGTGCTTTTTTTATAGTTATCATTCATGCTATCATTCTCATGTGGTAACTTATAAAGCACATTACAATCACATAAAAAAGTTGTTAGAAACTGCTATTCCGTGTATGCTTCTTTTTGTCTTGTAAGAGATGTATTTCTTCAGGTAAATTAACCCAACTCTTTTATGCTTCCTGTTTTTTTTAAAAAAAACAAGAACTGTGCTTTGGAAATTTTTGGAATCACTAAAATATAAATAGCTTATTAATCCTGCTGCCGCAACTTTTGTCATTGCTAGAATAAAATTTTTAACCTTCTCAGTCTTGAGAAAAATATTACGCGAGACCACAAAAACCAGTTTAAAATTACTGTAAAACAGCTCCAACGATGTATCAGCCTGTAAATCAATGATGATATGCACGCATTTATTAAAAAGATCTAGAACTTTTATTTACTTAACATCACGAAAAATGATGCATGTGAAGATATGTTAATTAGAATAATAGTGAGAAAGTGCTACACTTGGTTATCTTGCTTGAGTAAGATCTTGTTACTATTTCATTATTGATGTTAAATATTACAACTAATTACTTGAACTACCACTTAAAGCGATTGTGGAAGCATTCAACTGAAAAACTAATAATAAAAGTTGTGATTCTTTTTTGTAAAAAGTTAATTTTTTATGAGCTTTTGCTTATAGATATAAAAGAAAAGAATTATGCGTTATGCTCAAATTGTATTTAAACTAACAAGGAAGGTCTCCATACGGGCATATTCAGAAAAATCTGAAAAAATTACAGAGTGTTCTTCTCATGTGGATATATATGTTTATAAAAAAAAATTTGGGCGAACCTCGATAGAACGTTCGTAAAAAAATTATGAAAATTTCATTTATTTGGCGATTTATCATCGGTTGGCGAGGAAATGAAATTTCGAAAAATACATTTTTATGCCGAATACTCTTTAAGATAAATATGTTTCATATAGAACTTGTTTAAATAAATTTAATGTAAATAACTTTAGTTTTGTCAGTTTTAGTTTGATTTAACTATAGTTTCGTCATATATATATATATATCCATTAATTAAACATTACCGACCATCATCAAAAACCGCAATATTGCGAATGAAATGACAATAAAAATGGATGCCACAAACCTTCAATGTAGAACTGTATGTATAAAATAAAGTGCCATATACTTAATTACAAGAATTAATTATATATATATATATATAGATATATATATAATGAAAGTTAAATATCAAATTTTATGAATTAAAACAAAATTAAAATAAATTAAAATTGTTTCAATATCTCAAAATTAAGTCCAATTGAGCACTGTGGATTCAATTTTGTTGCTATGGAAACGACGAATTTTTTGATATTGAAATGAATAACTGGTAAATGAATCTTACCTTTATTTTGGAATACGCTTAAATATATGAAAATATTTTTTATATATGAAATTGTTTTTAAAGTAGTAAAGTTAAACAAGAAGCAACATAAATATGTAATACGAAAAAATGTATTTATTAAACTATCTTATCGTTTATGTTTAAATTCATTAAATACTTTTTACACGCATTCAAAAAACCAATTAACAATCAATTTTCAGGTGTATTGAAATCGTTTGCTTTTGGCGAGGAAAAGTACTGCTCGCCAAATCGTGTGAGGCTTTCGTCTTTTCGCGCCAAATACTCGAAAGTATTTTATTTTTTTTACAGACTTTCTACTGTAATTCCGCCGCTAAATTTGACTTATCCTTTATTATATATATAAGTAGTTTATTTGGTATTTTTTTTCAAAGTATTCTGAGTATGCCCAGTAAGGAGACCTTCCTTGTAAGTATAGATATTAAGTTAAGTATAGATATTAATTTGACCAACAAAAACTATCATGATTAGAGATTTATTCACTTTAGCAATTTTATCTGGCCGCTTTTGACGAGTTTTTATTTCATTTTATATAACAGCTGGTTTTATCAGAATCGTGTTAAGGAGGTATTTAAAAAATACTTTTCCATGCTCAACAACTCGAAATTTTCTGTCACATTTTCAGATTCATTTTTAATAGAAAAAATATGAAACTTGCTGACGTGATTTTTGAAAAGATTTATAAGCGACCTGTGTTTTTATTTTTCGTTCAATTAATTAAAACTTGATTTATGAATAATTATTTTCTCAGTAGGACAATATTTTTCGTTTCTAATACAATCGCTTCGGGAAATTCTGTTCAAAATGCCCACTTTGACATCATTTTTTTTAAATATATTCTGCCTCGATTAAAAAATCGATCATTACGGTACATCATATAGTTTCTGAATAAGAGGATCTACCAACTGGATGCGTTTGAGAGCAAAAATGAACTTAAAAATGAGTAAGAAAATAAGCAGTTTGGATTTGATAAGATGATTTTTTTTCTTCAACCGCTATGTATTTTTAATTTGTTTTTGCTGTAAGAATTGGTCCTATCAAAAACTTGTCTGTATAAATGTTGTAGACAATATTAAGAAGATATATGATAAATTCATGAGGATTTTATATCTTGTGAATTGACGGAGTTATGGATTTTTTTCTTCTTCAACCCCCCCCCCCCTCCCATTTTGCTTTCGTTTTTATTTTATTTTATTTATTTTATTTTTTTTGCGGTACGAATTGGTCCTATCAAAAACTTGTGAATATAAAATTTGTAGATAATATTAAGGAGATTTATAATAAAATTAATTAGATTTGATATCTTGAAATTGGTGAAGTTATGAATTTTTTTCTCCCAAAAACCCTATTTTTGCGCCCCTTGAGCCCTTTTTTAATTTGATCAAAAGTCTGTGATACATAAATTTTTGGCCCTATTTTTAGAAGTAATAAAAACTTTAAGCTGATTTGATATGTACAAAAATTAAGAAGTTATGGGGTTTTTTCGGTTTTCACAAAACCCCTCTCTATTTTCATCCCCTTGGTCCGATTTTGCCCATTAACAAACTTGACCGAGATATTATTCCCCTTGATTTTATGCAACAGTTTGGAAGAGATTTGTGCAGAATTGTGGAAGTTATCGTGTCCAGAAGAAAGTGATATATATGTATATAGATAGATAGATAGATAAAGTTTTTTACTGAGGGTGGTTTTGGGGTTCTAGGGGTCATGATCGGTGTAGATCTGCAAAAATTTTTCAGAAATTCCAACATAGGGGAGAATGTAATAAGGTAGTATTTCGTAAGAAATGTACCTAAAAATTGTAAGGAATGTTACTACATCGCACGCAGTCGATTTTTAAGTATATTTGAAAGAAAATGTTCTGAAATTAGAGTTTGCATTGGCATCCGTTTATGTTTAAAAAAAACTTGTTTTCTTATGATCTTGAATCGTATTCATTTTGTTTATTCGATTTGGTGCGCCTTGAATAGGAGATATTTTTCATTAATTACATACCACATGGATTTTTATCGAAATGAGAATAAGTTTTCAGAATAACTGAATAAAATCATTTTGCTATTGGGCTGACTTTAATTTACGCTACACTTAATTTCTCTGTGCATTTTGGTATGATATGCTTAAAATTATGTTTAATAATCTCAGTTTTGATGCAGACTTGTCAGACTGGCCTTATACTTTTTAATGGCTCTTGGAATCATTTTGAATTTTAAGAGTTCTTACTATAACGAACATGAATATAAAAATGAATTTTGATGATAAGGATGTTCATAAGGCGTGAACGTATTCGGCGTGAATAACTATATTCATTTAACCTACAGCATAAGTGAGCCATCAATGGATATATTTACGAAGAGAGTTCGGCAAGCTGTTAGAATAAATAGAGAAATGCAAAGTGTAAAATAATAGAAAGCTCAAGGGAACAATCTTTTGGTGCAGCTGGCAGAAAGTTTATGGGAGTAGATTGGCGAAGGTGTAAGCATAAAAACGTTGGCTTGCAAGATTTAAAGTATTATTCTAAGAAGGTTGTTTATTAATCTTGGATGTAGCCAGACGTTTAAGTGACTTTTTTAAGAAAAGTGATAGGAGTTAATATGTGTAACTTAATTTTATTACTATATCTGTCAGATCTCAAAAGTTAATCAAATAAACAGTTTATTATCTACCTCCTGCCTAATCAGTGAAAATGCAAATTACACTGATATTAAGACGAGGGAAGGCAGGATTTCAAAAGCTATTAACCAACTCTTTAATCCTAATACTGCGACTAAAGCTTCGTATAGACCAAACACTATGACAAGAGCCGAAAATTATTTCTTTTGGCTTTCTTTACCAAACACTCTGTGGTCATTTATGACCTTCTTTGTTGCTCTTCAAAGGTTTCGAAGAAAAATGCAAAAAATCAACAAAGGAAAGGCTCCCCAGGAAAAAGGATAAATGTCAAGGACACCCCTTTACTATGGTCACATTCTCTTCACCTGCGACAAAAGAATGACCGCATGAAACAAACCGAAAAGATCTCGCACTCCGTCGCATTGGTGTACTTTAACAATTGCGCTTTTAAGAAAAAGCTATATATTTTTTGCTATTCACTTCATTCATTAGGATTCAACAAAACCTGATACGGATTTTGGGCAAAAATTCATTCAGTGTCCCCAGTGAGGCTTTTTTGCCTGCAATTTGTACTCATTTTAAGAGGGAAAAAAACAGATATTTCTTGTGCTTTGGGGGCCTTTTTGGAAGGGGTCCTTGGGCAAGTACTCCCTTTGCCCTTGCAGTAAACAGGCCCTGATTCATATCCGATAACTCTGGAAAGATAACAAGTTTGCCGTTATTTTAATGAGAGATAGACAACGTAACCTACGTAAACAATATTCGTAACGTACAGAACATTTCAGATTATGAATTAGCCATATGAATATTATGTAAAAAATTCGAAGCTAAATTTTACAGTGCAGTTCTGTCGCCGCAAATAGTACAATTAAGGTGTTTTAGATTATTTTTATTTACAACCTGCCTATGTGTAAGAGGGTTGTTTCATTTAAGCCTTTTTAATTTAACAATTCCGATTTGAAAAATATTTACTCCTATGTTGGAATACATAATTTTAAGCATGCAAAAAAAAAAAAAAAAAAAAAAAAAAAAAAAAAAAAAAAGAAGAAGAAGAAGAACATCAAAAAAAATTATTGACTAAAAGGTATTTTTTTCAAGTCTGCAATAAACAGAAAATGACATACCTCACATAAATATTGTCAATTTTCTGATACAAAATTAAAAAATGTACGAATTTAATTTTGTAAAAAATCTACTTATGTGCGTATCTAGCCTTTTTAATTTTACAAAATTTGCGAAGTTCATTTTAGCAATAACGGCGTAAAACTGCTCAAATGTTAAATAAAATTTTGGAATGAAAAATTAACTCGATATCGTCGTCTGTTGAGAAAACTATGAGCAATTTATATTAACTGCTGTATTGGAAGACAGCAGTAATAAATAAAATCACTTTTTAAAGCCCACTGTATAAGTAACATTGACTTTGGGTATGTTGAAGATATGGAATGCTGCGATAAAAAGGGTTAATTCTGAATTTTTAATCATTTTAATTTAAAATCTCAGACAATATTCTGTTCAATCAATGAGTCAGAGACATTGTTTTGATTATGTATCCCCCTTTAAAAAATCTGTGCCCATATCTTGCAAAATTCTTCTGATTGGTTGTTATTATTATCCCCATCATTATGGAACAACCTTGATAAACCTCTTACCTTACTTCAGAATTGCTTCTTGTCCGATGTGTATAATATTATATGATATAAACAAAATTGTAATATCTTTATGTATGTTAATCAAAATTTGTGTCAGAAAAACATATCAATTTGTCTTTACTTTACATTTAAAATTTTTCATATTTTTTCTGGCACAATTTTAGAAACAGGCGTATTTTAATATTTACGTTAATGGTGTCAGAAAAATAAGTATTTTGTATCTATGTTTTATTTCTGTTAACATTTTAATGACTATTTCTAAAAAACATAGCTTTTGAACTATATGCTGGTCAAAATAGATGATAATAGGCTTTAGTATGCAAAAACCGGTTTCTTGATTAGGAAGTCATGACTTCTGACTCATATGCCAAAATAGGTCTTTTACTTTTTCTTCACCCCTAACCTCCTTTCTGTATTCTATGTGTTGGGAATGATGTTACATAGCATTAGAGGGAACAAAAGAATAGAAACAAAACACTGACAAATAGAAAAATACCAGTAATAATATTCTTTACCGTTAGAGGATAATCAACATAACAGTAGCTCTATAAATTCATGATTCTAAGCTTAATGAATAAATTCTATAAATAGAACAAGGTTAAATAAACTTTATAAAAAGACTGAGTTTAAAATATTGTAATCTTTTCATTTAAACCTCGCATGAAACTATAGCTAATTCACTAATCCTTATGAAATATTAGATTATGTTTATGTTAAGAAGATTAGATTTCCATAAAGGGCAGATGAGAAAGAACATCGTAAGATAAGATCTTAAGTACCTTTGATTTATATGTGGAACTTGTATAATTTAAAAATTGGTTAATTCAAAATCAGATTTATTTCCATTATAAGCTATATTCAAAACATTGTTTCAAAGTATACGTAATTCTAATGTTTGTACCACTTGTTTGGATAATTAATTCAAAGATCTTGAGTTGATCTGTCTCATGCATTTGTAATTATAAATAGGCGCGCGATCCAAATTTTTTTTTTATCTTCAGAGACAGAGCAATGGGAAAAATGAATTTTGGAGTTATTAAATTTTATCTTTCCACAGAAAAACACCGTTAAGTAGAATTTTATTTATTGCTGCTTGTTATGTTACTAACAAATAAAAACAGTTATTTATTGAAGGATATTCAGTAACTTCTTAACTGTGTAAATACAAGTTAAATCTAAATCTATAGGTTTCTGGAAATGAATGCTGTGAATATACAGTTTTGCTTTCTAGAATAATTATTTTTAAACGTTATTATTTTTTTTTTTTTTCGGAACTCATAAAAGACGCTATTTTCTCGACTTTTCGCGGAAATAAGATCTAATCGGAAAATAAGCCGTAGCATAGATTTTTGAGAGTGCTCGCAATATAAGCCCTACCCAAAAAATAATCACGTATCACTTTCTTAAGATAGTTAATATCATCCTGATATAAAAAATGCACGCAGTTATGATTAAAATTTAAAAAAAAATTCGGTTTATTCTCAGGTTTAAAGAGGGCTTTTCCAATTTATTTTTGCAATTCTATACATGGTTGAAAATTTCATGGGGTCAAATCATTGACAGTTGCCATTGGCACTACGAGCAGGCTTCTTGCTCAAGAAGGGTTTATTTGAGAAATTTTGCATTGCTGTACATGGATAGATAACGAAGTCACAAGAAAATGAAGTTGGACCTTGGATTGTATATGAGGACATCAGAAGCCAAGGGGTACAAGTGACAAAATTTCGATTTGGAGTAAATTGAGTTCAAAGATAATTGACGTTGAAGTTGAACATCAATAATAATTGGCTGAATTGAAATAGGAAACTGCTGCTTGTTTCACGGTGGTCTTTGAACTCTTATTTCAATAAATGTGAAAAAAGTAGAGTACAATTTTCTTTAAATTTATAATTAATCAATATTGATCATTATCCAGCAAAAGTGGTTGATCTCTAAAACACAACACATAATTAGAAAATCATTTATATTTCTTTACCTGAAAAGAAAAAAGCATATTTCCAGGTTGTCTGTGCACTTAGTTCAATTTTTTCAATTTTGTCACTTATACCCCTTGGCTTCTGGGGTCCTCATATACCTTGGATTTGTAGCTTCATGACGATGTTTCAGAAGAACATTTCATGACCGAGTTTGAATAAATGTAAATTTTTCTACATAAATGTACGAATAAATACAGATTCTTGTAAATAAATGTACGAATAGATACAGATTCTTGTACATGAACATAATGAGTAAATATAGCTTGTTGTAAATGAATGAAGACAGCCGTTGAATATAAGCCCTAATGCAGGAACAGCGAACATATGGAATGAGTGCCGTAGGTGGCAGGCGGCAGATTATTTTCGGAACGGCATTAGATTCAATTTCTAAATTAAAATACAGCGAAATTGTAAAAAATGCACGAATTTATACCAGCTGAGTTTATCTGAATTCGAATGGTTTGGTTGGTAGTCGTTGCCATACAGATTGAAGAAACTGGAATGCAATTTAATGAATTTCAATTTTGCTCAATATTCCTTCAAAGTGTTTCAGATTAAGAGAGGATTAAAAATTATCGGAAAGGAAAGATTATAAGGCATTATAAACAAAAATGCCCATGGTAAAATTATGACAATTTTGAATTCAATTCAATTCCAGCTACGAAGAACTGTTTAAAGAAACAGGATCTTGCCATTTTGACTATTTTTTCTGCGAGACATTACTTTTTTATTTTTTCCGGAAATGTTTAACATGAAAAACTCAAGTAAAAACCTCTGTCAGATGACTCCAATTCCACTTGCATTTTCTTAAAAATAACTAAATACGAAGCAGGTATCAATTATTTGGCACCTAAGATGCAACAGCAGAAATGGCTTTTAAAAATTAGTAAAATACGACACCAAATGTTACACATGTTTTTTTTTTAATCATAAAAACAAAATTTTAAGCCATTTTGATTCATTATTATTTTATCTACTAAATTTTTGTTGTTGTTGTTGGCACATTATGAACACGTATTTTTTTTTTTTGGGGGGGGGGGGGAGAAATGGTTTGCGGATCTTAAAAAGTTTTCCGTTCCTGTTGTAATTCATCATTTGGAGCGAAAATTAATACAAGACCCGGTTTATTTTGAGAAAAACATTATATTCCTATTATTTGCTATCATTCATAGTGTTATATTTCCTTGATTTCACTTAATGGGCAAGCTTTAACTCAGTCGAATTTTCAATAATTTAAACATTTTTCGTGTCGCTTAGAGTTTGAAATCTCTACCTATAAAAAAAAAAAATCCTGAATAATAAATGCATACACACACACATATGTGCTTGGGTGCATTATTAATAATAGTAAATTAATTCTGATTTTGGTGATTCAAGAACATATTTTTTAACATCGTGAGATTCAGGATATTTTAGCTTGGAATGAAACCCCAGTTATTGACACCTAACCAGTAACTGACACTTCAGGAAAAATCTAACTCAAATAAGCATTTTCTTGTAAAATTCTGAAAAGTAATGTTATTTAATGCTAACTTAGACACTTATTTTTATTTTGGAGTCAATGTATTCACTGCTAGTAGGTCAAATGAGGATTGAATTTTTGAGAACACAAAACCATCTTATTTCTGAAATTAAGGTATATATATTTTTTATCTGTTTGTAATGCAACCGTCCCACGGTGGGTGATTTACCTATTCTAGCTGGCCAAAAGTCGATTTTTAAAAGTTTATCCTAGCGTAATTTATTTTTTGCCTGTTATAGCTCAATAATTAAGGTGTTGTACCCTGCTATTGGTTTTGATATAAATATAATTGCATGGTCTATAGATTAGGGCGAAGTTGGTGCTTCTTAGTTGAGAATGACTCAATCAATTTGAGTATAATTCTTTAATCTGTTACTTGAAGCGGAATAAAATATACTTTTCGATTATGGACGCTTCCAATCAAAACATGGACTTTATTTTATCGGATTTATGTGCATAAAGTTTGCGCATATCAGCTGTTATTTCATATTTAATGTCGCAAAAATCTCTGTAACATTTTTTTACAATTTTTCAGTTTTAATATATAAAAAGTTATATGATAAAGCGCGATTAAGCTCAATTTTTGATATGATTAATTAGTTTAAATTATTACCTTTTCGTTCCAATTTAATTTGTCTGCCCGTAGGTGCCCTCCCAGTTTTTAGAATTGTTTTTAGCTTATTAAGTCTAAATAAATTTTTTTGAAATTTTAGTTCAAGTACCATTTTTTTAATCAAAGACAGCAGAATTTAAGTTAGTCACATAAATAAACTTTTGCACTATTATGCAACAGCAACAAGATTTAAGATTTAACGAAAATGTTAATTTGGTTGAAAATATTTTGTTTAAAGAGGAAAATTAAAATGAAAAGCACATGAAGTTTTGCAAGAGCGAAATGTTTAAATTTATGACCAGATTTGGACAAAAATTGCCAGTTGTATGTAGATATCTCAGGACAAAATGATTTAAAATATATTATTTGGCTGCAAATTTCGAGTGGTTACAAAATTGATCCAGACAAATTCTCCAAATTCAGATTTGGTACAATGCAAAACATAATGTAGGCATTTTCTCATGATATATTATAATTCCCATTCTTTACATAAGGTTCCTCTGTGCAGAGATGAATATAAATATACAACAGAATATACAACACAGCAATTTTCGTTAAAGCTGTCGAATGTTTGCCCCGTATCTTAAATTTTAGATAAAGAAATTTTAGGATTTGTTATAATAATACAAAAATAGTTTTATCACTTTAGCTCCCATACCGTAAAGAAAGTATCATTAAAATTATCAAGAAGAACGTAAAATCATGCGTCAATCATATTATGAAACATTTTTCAACGCATTCGGAGTACTATAATAAAACTTCATAGCGTAATAACGTGAAAAATGATGTCTAAGTAATTGTAAAACATAAACACGTTTGAAAACACAATTTCAACAAAAGTCGAAAAAATAGCTAGAAATTTTGTACCTCCCTGTATATGAACTATAGATTTACCATATAATTCACAATATGCTTAAATTTATAATAGTTAGTGAACGCATAGCCACCGTTGAAAATTCCTTGTTAGCAATTTCCGTCAATAAATGGAAATGTACTTCAGCTGTTTTGTGCATCTCTGTATATGATTTATAGAATTTCTACACACTAAATAGGATGCAATTTTTATAATTTGAAAAGGTGTTCCACAACTGAAAACGCACTTCCATCAATTATTGTTCATACATAGAAAAATATAACTGATTTATTTTGTGTGCCCCTGTATATGAAAGATGAATGGTACATCACATTCAATAGTAAGCATTTTATAGAGCCCCTTGAAGATATATATATCAATTTAAATATTTTTGAAATAGTGTAACATGAACAAAATACACCATAAACAATTTTTCTTCATAGACCGTAATATAACATAATTCTTTTTAGTGTCCCTGTAAATGATCAATAAATGCTATCTATACTATATTCTACAACGATCATCTTGTAGTGCACTTCACAGACATGTATACAAATTTCAAAGTGTTTGAAATTATGAAACATCGTTAAAAACCACCGCAAACGATTTTTCCCCATAGGCCGTAATGTAATGAAATACTTTTGAATGTCCATATAACGGAATTATGACTACTACACGCTACATTTTGCAATACCTAACAATCAATAGTGAATATCAATAACATTTTTCAATTTCATGCGATGCGACCGTATTGACGCCAAAAATAATTTTGGCCAGCTAGAATCGGTAAATCACCTACCGCGCGTCCTAAACTTTTTTTTAAAGGTTTTACTTGTAGAAATTAGTTAAAGATGCCTATGATACATTAGGGTTATGATTTGTAGTTTACAGTTACTTAATTTAGCTTAATGGGGTTGGATGCCATTTACTGGTTCCAGGAATTTGATTTCTCAAGTCTCTGACAGAGGAGTCAGATATTCGTTATATTAAAGAAAATTGAAATCGATTACAAAAAAATACACAATATTAAACTAAATTTATCTTGTAGTAAACACCCTTAAAATTTAATTTTTTTCTACCAGCGTCTGGCACCAATTGCCAGTTAGTGGTTCATAAATGTCAGTTATTGGAAGTATGCATTAATGATAATTTAGAACATGAAAAATAAAAGATTCATGCATGTATAGTATGATATCATTTATAAATAAGGTTTAAGTATTATTTTTATAATAAAGATTAAAGTATTTTTAAAGCATGAATTCCTTGAAATATATATATTTTTTTAATCTTTGGAAATGATATGTCAGACATTGATTCACTTTGGGTCAGTTATTGGATTTTCGAAATAGGTTTGGTGTCAGTTACTAGAGTTATTAACCATATTTATGAAAGAAATTATTTTTTTAATAATATAATGCATAATTTTTTTAAAATTTGGTCAACAATAATTTTTTAATGTATCTCTAGTATCCTTTTAAAAAGAAAGATAGGTATAAAATCTAGCCATAAATCTAACACTTTGTGCTAATTTTAATACATAAGTTAAAATCTTTAACAACGTTTTAACGCACAAATACATACAAACCTGACACAAAAAAATCACATACGATCGGTTTTTTTTCCTCGCACTGAGGAAGGGGATCCGGGAATCCTCGAAACGATCGTATGTGATTTTTTGTGTCATGTTTGTACGAATTTGTTCGTTAAATCGTTGTTTTAAGATTTTAGCTTAGATATAAAATGTATTTAAAAAATTTTAATAGTGATTTCAACAAGAAAGAATACTCAAGGTGTCAGTTACTGGAGGTTTCACACTATATAAATTGCAATCATATGAAATAGTTTAAATTTTGTTTAAAATTAAACATTAATTTTCTAATATTATAATTATTTTTGCAAGGGGAGTTAAATGAATTTAAAAAGGGGGGGCGTCATTATTTAAAGTGTTATAAATCTTTTGAATTACACAAACTATCTAGATATATAAAATATTTATAAAATAGTGAAAAAAGTTAAATAAAATCAATCGATAGTTTAATAGCATGTAACTCCCTGACAGGCATTTTTTAATTCGTGCAGCGAAATAAAGTCTCTCATGATGAAAGCGAACGTATAATCTTCAACTACAGGTTGCATATAGTGGGTGCTGCCGAATTCGACGGACAAATTTAGAGGGATATATAAAAAATACAGAGATACCCTAACTCAATTTAGGTGGACGATAATAACTTTCAGAAAACTGAAGTATATTATAATAAAACTTTTAATAGATATTATCACCTTTGTTGTAAATGTGATAATAAAAAAAAGTGGTAGAAGTTTTTAATATACTCGCAGGAGTATGCACTTGACGCTGCACATTTTGGACTGCTGTTACCAGTTCGTACGGTAGCCTCGATTTCTTGAGCACCCTGTTTTTCCTGAACTTTTCGTGATATTATAACATTTCACACAAAACAAGATACATATCTCAGCATTTTCATTACAATGTTTTTATTTTTATAAAAATTATTACCGTCAACCAAAGTTCAGTTAGGATGAAACACCCTGTATTTGTGACTCAGTAAGTGGTTTGCGACCCCATGTTCTATGGCAATTTTTCATCCTCTTTATGCCTACTATCACCCATCTGAACTTGTCGGTCGAATTTGGCAACACCCTGTACATATACGGATGGCTAAGAAAATATTTTTAGTTCGATTCACAATCAGCAACTTTAGCCTCAAAAAACCTTTCCCATTCTCTAACAAGTAAAATATTAAAAGCTACATTTTCACACGACCAAACTTTTCGAGTTATGATACAGGATAACACGGAGTATGGAGAAAGTTTTTTCTGAATATAACTCATGAGACCCAGAAACCATATACAAATTTTAATTTTGTAACTTTAAAAAAACAACTATTTTGAAGTAATTGGTTTTTTAAATTATGAAGAGCAATATTCGAAATTTGAAACATTTTTGCATTTGGAACTATTACTCTATCTAAAACAAGGAGCACGGAGAAAGTTTTTTCTAAATATAACTCATGAGACCCAGGAACCGCATAAAATTTTGAATTTCGTAACTTTAAAAAACAACAACTATTTTGAAGTAATTGGTTTTTAATATGATGAATAACAACATTTGTAATTTCAAACATTTTTGCAATTGGAACTATTCCTCTATCTAAAATACGGAGCATGGAGAAAGTTTTTTCTAAATATAACTCATGAGACCCAGGAACCATATAAAATTTCTAATTTCGTACCTTTTACAAAAACAACCATTTTGAAGTAACTGGTTTCAAATATGATGAAGAGCAACATTTGAAATTTGAAACATTTTTGCAACTAGAACTATTCCTCTGTCTAAAACTAATGCATTAGAAATTAGCTATTGGATAACGATAAGATTGTATACACACTGTTGTAGACACTGATTGTAGACACTTTGTATAGCGTAAAATATTTTAGAGATATCATTAATTAGAAACAGGTTTAATGAAGAAAAACCAAGATAAAGTCATGTGACATAGTATAACAAAAACGAGAAGAAGATTCCGGTGGAAAAAAATACGGCGTACGTACTAAAAGTTCTAGAATAGTGAAACATTTAATCAGATACTTTTTTTTTAATGCAGATCAGCCCGAATTTCATACATCATTTTTTTAATGCATAATTACTACCTTCAAACTACCAAAGTACAAAATAAATAAAATAAATCAGAGTGTATCACTTGGCTAAATCCCCTTGTTAAAGTAATATCTAACAATGAATTCGAATAATGTGTATGTGCGTGTGCGTACCTTTTTTTATAATTATTTAACTCCTATTTTGGTCATTCAAAAACACATTTTTAACATCGTGAAAGATATTATTTTACCTGATATAAACTGTGGAATAAATTGCATATTGTTTATTACACAAAATTTAAATTTAAAAATTATTTCTGCCAATATTGAAGTTTGTTTTATTTATGTTTTTGAAGTATTTTTTATTTTATTTATAAAGTTTTAAAATTACCGTTATCAATATCAGCATTGTATTCGGATTTTTTTTCTAGGAAAGGTACTACGGAATTCTAATCCGACGCGGAGGGGTGGGGGTTTGATGCTTCGAGGAGCGGGGAAGTTCTCACCTGAATTGATCAATATTAGTTAATATAAAAATGCTGTGATTAGTGAGAGTTCTTCCATTTTATTGCTATTAAACGATTTTAATAGAATTTTAGTGCAATTTAATATCTAGAATATCATGCTGTATATGTGCATATTAAATAAAAAAATAACTAAAAGCACCAAATAAAATTAATATAGTAATTTCAATTAATTTTTATATTTTATGGGGGAAAATCTGTGTATTAGAAGATCCGTCATCAGTCTATATCAAAAATTTATTTTGTTTCAAACATTAAAAATGAGGTAAATTTCTTATAGAATATATTAAACAGATTTGATTTTAGTTAATAGGTAATTCTATTGTTATTTTGGTTTCGGCGAAAGTTGGTTGATATTTTCTTTTACTCTATAATAGACTACCAACTCTCTGTCATTTATTTTCTAGAAGACCCAGCTTTAGCTATACCAAAAGGTTAGCAGTCCACGAGTAGGTGATTTCTTTCGTTATTATATAAACTAATTAAAATTTATTTCCTTTGAACACAATCTTTAATTGATGGCAACAAATCATCCAAAAAAGGCTTTAAAATTTGTTTTTATATATTTACATACGTTTAAAAAAATAATAAGCAGAAGAAAACGGCAAAAGTTTCATTCTTAACTCCTTTGCGACAAGTGTCCGACATACAACTTTTTATCGTTTTCTACCACTATTTCCAAATAATGGTAGTCCTTAACCTTTTTCTGCCATTAAATTCTGCCATTAGATATGACGAATATTACTATTCAGAAATAGTGGTATTCAAAAATGAGGGCCATACACGCATCTTATACGACAAGTATACGTGACATTTGTCCTGGAGGGATTAAATTTGCACCACTCAATTTTTTGTTTTTTTTTCAGAAGCAAAAGATTGTTTTTCTTTTATAACGAGTCTATAATATCGAAACATTTTCTTGATGAAATGTAACTTGATTAAATACGACTCTTCCAATGATAATACTTATACAATATTCAAAAACAATAAAAGAAAGAAAGAAAGAAAAGAAAAATGAGAGAGAGAGAAAAAAGAAAATCCAATCTTCCGCGACTAATTGCCGGGCCACTGCTTAGCAAATGTATTACATTAATAGTTAACGAAATGGCTTTTCATTAGTATAAATGTTCGTGACCTCTTCACAGTGTTTTGTACGCTCACTTAAAACTGATTCCTTTATATACAATATTGCCTCCCTGAAAGATGACGAAACAATTATTAACCTTGAAACCTGCATTTTCAATGTCTCCCACTCAAAAAGTTTTCTGTTTTTATTTTAAATGACGCAGGTTTCTAGCCTCTCTGTTTCATCTTTCATATCGCGGAAGTTCAAGTTTGGGGTTCACCTATTTTCTCGATGCTTGCGTTCCAGTGACCTTAGCCTCAAGTACGCCTTAGGAAGTATTTGTGTTACGCAATGACGTTAAGTTGTGCATCGTTCTTGGAATTTTTCATGAAAGGTTAAGGGGAACATAAAATATTAATGGTACAACAGGTAGCTAATAACTCTTCATAGGTTGCGGTTTTTCTAGAAAGTCCCATAAATTCAACAAAGTATTCAATAATTTACGGCAGTTCTTAAAAAAAAAAAAAAAAAAAAAAAAAAAAAAAAAAAAATCCCCGCTCAACAATTCGAACCTTTCTGACACATTCACAAACACATTTTCAAACGTAACATTGGCAGGCGTGACCATTGAAGTAGTTTGGAATCGAACAGGGTTTTTCATAATTTGAGAAATTTATTACATTTTGAATTATGAGCGATTGCTCTTACGTTGTGAAAAAGGAAATTGAGAATGTGACTGTTTGTTTTGCTTCGAATGCTAAAATGTCCTCGGGAATTTAAGTACATTTTTTTATATTTAATTTATTTTACTTTATTGTGGCTCTAGTACACAATGTGAAGATGTTTTTTCTTCCTTAAAAAAAAAAAAAAAAAAAAAAAAAATCTGTGCTATTAGACGACCCCTGATTTATTGACTGGAGGCTTTTCTTAGGAGTCAACAACCATCACCTTGTCTGCCGAAATATTATCTGTATATATGAACTGTAAATGCTTACGTGTCTTGGAATCAAGTGAGCGTGACATAATCATTGAGAGTCGACATTAGATTTTGATGAAAGAATAGGATTTTCTAAATTTTGCTTGGTTTATCAAGCAGGCACAGCTTAGATTTTTGCCATATGTAATTCGCTACGCCGTAGATAACGTATTCATCAGAAGTCAAAGTAACTGTACATCAAGAGAGAAAAAAATCTTTATTCTCTTATCAGTAATAGTGCATCACACATTAGTTTTGTTATTGTTAGCAAGTTCTAAGAAAGATATTTATTAATAATCTTAATCCTATAAAATGGATGATGTTTTTCAGTAGTTTAAGAGGCTACTTCAGCCAAGCGAAAAGACCCGTTCGCTAATGCTAATCCTATGGAAGGAATTTATAAAGATATCTCGGTTGCATTTCAATATTTTTAAATGATTTTTTTGCATTAGATAGCTGAGATCTATCTGTACAAAGGCTGTTTTTTACTTTTTCGATTTTGTTTACAGATATTTTTTATGGGGACACTTTCGTTTTCGGAACCGGTTTCGAAAGTGAAAACATCTTCATAAAAAATATCTGCAATGAAAATCGAAAAAGTAAAAAACGGCCTGCATACAGATTGATCTTAGGTACCCAATGCAAAAGAAATCAATTAAAAATATTGTAATACAACCGAGATATCTTTATAAATTTCTTCCATAGGATTAGCATTAGCGAACGGGTCTTTTCGCCTGACTGAAGTAGCCTCTTAACTGTCCTATTACGGAGTAAATTACTAATCTTAAATGGGAGAAAGTTATAGGAACGTCTGCCCCAATATGTTGCAATTTGATTTTCGTGCAACGACATGACCTTTTTATGGATTATTTTCGTTATTTACTAAATATTTTAACGAGAAAGCAATTTGCTCAGATGTTATAAATCTTTTGAATTGTGACTATCTCTATATATGAAATACTTGAAATACTAGCAAAATAGTAAAAATACATGTCATAAAAGCAATCGATAGTTTAACAGCAAGTAACTCATTGACATTCATTTTTTTAAATTCATATAACGAAACAAAAACAAATGTTTCTCAACACCAATGCAAACATATAATCTTCAACTATAGCTTGCATATATAATTACCGATGGATAGGATTTTTTTTCTTATATTTATAGTCATTTTGTGCTATAAAGAATGATTGGATGGGTGATTTATTATCGATAAAAATTTGAAGAAGAATGTAGTATAACAGAGTATAAAATGTAACCTCTTATTAAATTTCAGGTATTTTATTTAATAGTCAATGTGTAGGAATGAATCTGAAATAGATGCATCGCTGTGTTTTACACATATTGTGATCAAAAATAAATTTCAGATTTTTTTTTTTTTTTTTTTTTTGATTTATTGAATAAAAGACAATCATTCCTCTTCGGCTTGATATGTCTTAAAATTTTTGAATGAAAATGATTGACATTTCAAAACATCTTTTAAGAATTACAACTAAAGAACCATGATCGGGCGGAACCATGTTTCGTCTTATATAAAATCGTTTAATAATATACATGATTTGTGTTACGCCATTTCCTTTAATGCGAACTAATATACTGTTTAATAGTTTAATAAATATTAATCTTAAAGAAAAATAACCGTATTACAATCCTTACTACTCGTATTATGGCACACAAGTATGCACTAAATGTTACACGATGGTATGCTAAAAAGAATAACTTTTTTATACCTAGCACCTTTTACTAAATAATCTTTAAAAATAGCATAAGGAAGATATGTCCCCTGTCCCTTGACCCTGTATATGCCCCCTGGCCATGGTCAGGGAGCATATATCAGCTTATTTTTCATTGCGCCGAAAATCTCAATTAACAGAAGTCATAATGGGTTTTTCACGGTGGGGGTGAATCTTATTTGGAGGGAGAAATTCTGCTTCGTATGTTCATGCATCTCGAATGTCCATCCGATAATGATGTATTTTTTGGTCTGGTTTTTCGCGTTTGCCATACTGATCAATTTTCAGCATCTGATTGGAGATTTTTGCGTCAATTTTAGCTTATATTAGAGAATTTTCTGTTATATGCAGAACAAATAAAAAATTCCACCCTTTAAACAGAAAAACTACTGACAGCACAGTTTCCAATAATATTTCGCAGAAAAGCAGCATAGATTAGAGAATTTCAGAGAATCTTTAGCTCAGATTGAAAGGTTTTCCGTGACTTTGGCGAAAATTAGAAAATGTTCGATCATACTTAACATAAAAGTACACGTCTATTAAAGGTTCTTTTTTTTTTTTTTAAATAGAATGCATCTTCGTTATTGTATATTGGTACTCGGTACATTTCAATCACAAACCTGCATTATTTGTTATTCTATTGTAAGTATTTAGTTAGTGGCATGGTCGAAAATACTTTTTTTAATTATGAAATCTAGATATTTATTCATTTGAAGCATGAATTTGCCAGGTATGCAGGTATTATCTAGGGCTATGATAAGGAACTTTGTTATAATAGTCCGGGAGCCGGTGGCATCGAAAGCACCACCATCGCGGAATTGAAGTATTTTTATGTGAATCGATAGTAAAAAGACATACGAACAAAGTGAGCTAGGTATGACTAGGTTTGACAAGCCGAAAGTATGTTTAATTGAAATATTTATTATTAAATAGTTATAATGTTTTACCGTCATCACGGATATTGATCACTCTTAGAACATTTTATAGAAAAATTTGTGCTCTTTCAGTAAAACTTGGTATGACAAACTTTATTCTGCCGGAAAGATCTGTCATACCTATTTTAAGGAGGCGGTCGGTGATAAAATTTCACATTTATTTTGCTTTGAATTTTTACCGGTGGTTCCTTTATTTCGCGTCTGGACGGCTGGCCAAGTGTCGGCTTTCCGCGAGAACGGTAAATCATTACAGCTTTTTAAGAATAATTAATTTAATTAAACTTATTTTCGGCTTGTCAAACCTAGTCATACATAGCTCATTTTGTTTGCATGACTTTTTACTATCGATTTACATAAAAAATTTTCAATTCCGCGATCAAGGGGCTTTCGATGTCACCGGCTCCCGGACTATATATAGGTAATTCTGTCAAATATTCATTTCCAATTATTCACAAAAAATGTACTATCAAACTCTCTAGATTGGCTTTGGTGGACTTTATCGCTTATTGTATTCAGTGTTAAAGTGCATGTAAATATAGACAGTCGTACAAAAGCGATTCGCCGATTCATGAATGATAGGAATCGCTGTATTGGATATTGATCTTGTATTTTTATATATTAATGAAGATAATTTGTGCACGGCTTGAAAAGATTGTCGTATAAATAGCAAGGCAAATAGAATAACATTAATCTACGCCCAATACTGATAACCCTCTTCAAATATTCAGTAAATTTCTGTAGTGTATTTGTCTGCGTGATTAGTTGGTGTGTGAACAAACTAATCCAGTAACCCCCTAAACTTAATAAAGTGCCTGTATTAGTACGAAAAAAAAAATGCATTTTTCTGTGTCGTGTGTAGATTGCATTGTGCATTGCTTAAGTTACTATGCTGGAAGTTATCGATGAATTTATGGAGATAAAATTTTGCACTATTTTTCAATCTCGCTCCTTCATCTTTTATGCAACATATAGCGGGCTTCGCATATTAGAGAAGTAGGTATAAAAAAATCGTGCTTCAATCAAAAATTTCTCCATTTGACTGAATTCTAAGCACAAAGATCAATGCTCTCCATCTCAAGTAAATTGTAAACTATATAAATCAACGTATGATCCGTTTATTATAACATTTGAAACAATTTGTTTTCTAATTCATCTAAGCATAAAATATTTCATTAAGATTTATAAATTTCCTTGAACATTACAATGATCAATAATTTCTAAATTTCAGGGTCAAAACAATTGTTTTTTCACAAGCCTATAAAGATTAAATTATGATGTCACCGAGAGCGAGAGGGTTACTATCGCTCAGAAGAGCCTCATATGAGGCTTCTAACTTAAATGATAAAAAGCAGTGTTTTAAAAACACTTTTTAACTAAACTTTGTATTAGCAGTAACCAGTGACATAGCGTCAGGGGACGTTGGATAACTTGATATTATTATATGCTAAATTTGGAAAATCGTATAACGTTTAAAAATTACATAAGACCAAATTTAGTATATAATAATTACTGGTATTAAAATGATGCAGCGTCCCCTGACGCTTACGCTACTGGTAATTTCTCTTAAACATCCAGGCTTCTTTTATGGAATAAATCAATCTTTTAACACAACTAACGGATCTAATCCGGACTTCACGATTACAGAACGTATGCGAAAAACATTTTATTTACACTGGAAACATTAATAGCAGAGCTTCTAGCTTCTGCGTTATTTTTAATTTTATAAACATGTTTCGAACCAAACAATATATTCAATAAAATGCGCTCTGTGTTTGTTTAATGAAATGTAGTTGATATTTTATTTTGTTTATTAAGTAAAATTTGCGGTGCAAATATGTTTATTTGAATTAAAAAAGGCGTAGAAGTTAGCGACCATGTAATAGACTTTTTTTCATTTCATATAATACTTAGATTTGCCACTTAAGCACAAGAAAGCATTTATATATAAAAAAAATATCAATTACGCATTCAAATAAAGTTTTAAAATTTATAAAAATCGATATACTGTCGTATTGTCCACATTCAAGGAGTTTAACAGACTAAGAAATAACCAAAGATTTTGTTACTTACAGCAGCATTATTGATGCTGATTATTTCAGTGTTTAAGCGCTTAGTTCGATTACATATCTGCTAAATGTGTCTTTTATTTATAGTATAGTATTATTATATTTATTTATTGAGGGAGTTTTAATTTCGTTATGGAGTATTACCCGAAATCAAATAACTATTTATATTGCTTTAAGTGCCAACGGCTAATCTTTCGCAGTAGGGCTGCATGCGATGCAGATAGATTTTTTTTCTTTTTAAATCAAGCTCGAAATTTATTTTAAAAAGCATAAATAAATCAATAAATTGTGATTGTCTTCAAACAAATTGCGTTTGAAAGTACAGATTTTTTTTTTGTTATTTAACGAAGTAAAATTTGAAATTGTGTGTTGTTGTGAAGTTAAAAAAAATTGCAGAAAAAGCGAAATTTATTTATCAGGTCGTTGCTATGGTTGAATATGACGTCAGCGCTACTCTCGGACATGGTTTGTCTTTCTAATATAGATTTTGAATAGCATTTCAGTTATGCCAATTTAAAGAACAATTAGTAAAAAAAGAATAAAATAATGTAAAATAAAATCATGAGCGTGAGAGTTGATTTGAAATATCGTAAGTATAATACAATCCTAGAGCATATTTGCTCTCTTGATGAAGTTGATAATGTGTCGCTTCGGAAAACCAATTGATGCTAAAAGTACTTTGATGGGACATATTTACAAGTCTCAAAATGGCATCTACTGACAGATATATATATATATATATATATATATATATATATATATATATACTTGCTTTTATATATATATATTTGCTATCAACTTTTGTGACATTCCGACGACACTCGTATATCTCGAAGTAAACGTAATAGAGTAATCAAGGCCAACCCTCCGTTATCATGAGAATATCGTAGTTCAGTCAGGGTGGCGAGTATAAGACAGCCTCCATAACATTGAGAAATTTCCCATGGCATAATTAATAGAGTCGTCGTAACTTTAAACGTTGTTTATTTGACAAAAACATATCGAAACATTTCCAGTAGCTTGTCCATCAACTCTCGAATAACCGATCATCCACTTCATAAAACTTAAGATGTTACAAGTATTAGGATCTACACATTAAATTCATTCACCCCAAGCGATGTAGATTTATTAAACAACCGGAAAAACGTAAAATCTTTCGCTCCATCGTCGATGTAACAGTTTAAGTACTCAAATAATCTGCGCGCGGACGGATACATTATTAGTGGAGAACCAACTCCAGCAGAGAGATGGGGAGGAACGGGACAGGAGACAGGCTACGATTCGATGGGAGGGAGACGAACGCGTGACGTCGATAATGAACTCTTTATACGGCGTCAGTATTAAAATCAAATGCTGACGGGAGCTTGCAAGGAATTGTAGGAAAAGAACATCATCGAACAAATGCAAAACATTCGAAACAAAAAGAATTTAGTTTTAGAATAAAATGAAAAAAGTAATTTAATGGTTTTTAAGATTAGACGAATGGATTAAGGTTTTTAGAATAATAAAAGAATACGCAGATTTAAATGCATGAAATAAAAGACAAAGATATTAAGATATTATTAATGATAGGTAAAAAAGGAAAAATATTAAGAATTTGGAATAGTTTTACTAAGATAAAAAAGCGAAAATTTTTATTATTACATATCCCCCCACTCAAAAAGACTAGATGAACTGGTAGGTCCTAAGACCTGCAAGTTCATAGAAGGGAAATGTTACATAGACTTGGATTATAATTTCGTCACTTGGAGTAAACCCTAAAGAATTAACTTTTTAAAAAATATCTAAATGCTATATTAAATTTAAAATTTAGAACGCGAACTACTGGAATTGTTAATTAAATACGATAACAAGATATTAATCTTGTTTACAAATTACAAAGATGTAAAATAAAAAGTTACTATAAATATTGAGAATAATTTTTTAACATAGTTTTGTTATTTACATAATAAATTTATGGCCATCCATGGCTCATATTCATGTGCAAAGCCTTCATGAATGCAGTTGTAAAGACTTTAACGTAGCATTTTATAATATAAGTGTGCTAATGGAATTATTGAAAAATGTCTTCAAAATATAAGTTCAAAATTAGATTCGTAAATATAATGTTCATTTGAATCTACTTCTCCTTACATTAGCAACTCAGTTTCTCCAATCTACGTTCACTTTCAGTTCAATAAATGAAATTAATATATTACAATAAATAAATAATAATAAAATTCATAATATTAAAATTAACAATAATAATAACAAAAATTGTAAATAAACCTATTTACAGCATTTTTGAAGTGTATTGACATGCATACATCGATGGACCATCTCTTTGTGGGTACCTTTTTAGCTCACAGGCTATCAAAGCCCAAAGCGTGAAAGCTAATGTGCCCGCCCGTTCTGTATGTATGTACGTATGTATGTATGTATGTATGTATGTAACGCGATAACTCTTGATAGAAACATCCGATTTGCTTCAAAATTTTTTTCTAGGTTCATTGTGATAAGGCGCTTCCCTGATTAGTTTTGGGAGTTCATTGGTTCAGGATAAAAGGGGGAAAACGGGGTTAGTCCAACCCCTTAATTCAGATAAATGGGTTTTTCATGCAGAATCATTCGATTTGCTCCGAATTTGGTATACCGGTTTATTATGTTAAGGAACTTCCCTGATTAGTTTTGGGGGTTTATTGGTTAAAGATAAAGGGGGAAGGGGGGGGTAGTCCACCCCCCTTAATTTATATAAACGGGTTTTTCATGCAGAATTATTCGCTTTGCTCCAAATTTGGTATACCGGTTTATTATGTTAAGGAGCTTCCCTGATTCGTTTTAGGGATTCATTGGTTAAGGATAAAGGGGGGCTAGTCCACCCCCTTAATTTAGATAAATGGTTTTTTTTGCAGGATTATTGGATTTGCTCCAAATTTGGTATTCCGGTTTATTATGATAAGGAGCTTCCCTGATTAGATTTGGAGGTTCACTGGTTAAGTATAAAGGGGGAAACGGGGGCTAATTCCCCTTCACTTATTTTTTTCAGGGGCATTATTCTTTAAAATAAGAGCATAATATACAATTAGTGTGAATAGCCTGTGAGTCCAATGCCATCAGTTTAGCTGGGCACTTTTCTTTTTTATTACTATTTGTTATTATTTACCATTTACCACGTGGTATTTACCTATTACAGTCATCATAGGATTTTCAGAAACTTCTTTGGAATTCTCTAAGTTGAAAAAAATTAATAATCTGAAATTTCTAAACTCTGAAATTTCTAACTCATAAATTAATTACTCATAACTAATAAACTCTCTAACTCATATCAATTAAAACCATTTAAATCTGAAATTCTCATAAACTAACAAAAACTCTTAAATCTGAAACTTAATCTGAAAGAATAATAAAAGAATACGCAGATTTAAATCCATGAAATAAAAGACAAAATATATTAAGATATTATTAAAGATAGGTAAAAAAGGAAAAATATTAAGAATTTGGAATAGTTTTACTAAGATAAAAGGGCGAATTTTTTTTTAATTACATATATATATATACAGGGTGTTTCCGAATTAGATCGACAAATTCAGAGGGATGTTACTAGACATCAAGAGGATGAAAAATTGCCATAGAACTTACGATCGCAAATCACTTATTTAGTCACAAATGCAGGGTGCTTCACCCTAACTGAAGTCGTCTTGACGGTAATAATTTTGCGAAAAATAAAAATGTTGTAATAAAAATGTAATAATATGGATCTTGTTTTGTATTAAATGTGATAACATCACAAAAGGGTGCTCACGCAATCATAATACCGTATGAACTGATTATCACAGTCCAAAATGTGGAGCGGCAAGTTCATACTGCTGGCGCGTATAATGGAGACTTCCACCACTTTTTTGGTGTTATCATATTTACAACAAAGATGAGCATATCTATTAAAATTTTCAATATAATATACTTCAGTTTTCTGAGAGTTATTACCGTCAACCAAAGATAGAATACCCTGATTTTTTGATTAAATACGTGCTTTGCAAACCTATGTTCTATGGTAATTTTTTATCCACAGGATGCGGAATTTGTCGGTCGAATTAAGCAATACCCTGACCATATATAGGGTAGATTGGGTGAAGATGCCGTAGTTTTTAACTTACTTGTTTTAAAAATCGCCTGTTGTTTATATTTGTTATATTCATTGATTTCTTGTTAAAGTTTAGACTCTTATGTATGATTTAAAAACTTATTCATTTTACAGATGTTATAGAAAGCATCGAAAATTTTATTTTTGTAAACACTTGCATTTCTGCATCTTACCCATAGGTATGGGTAAGATGGCCAACTATCCAGGGGTAAGATGCCTTATGGAGTTTCAATGTAAGCGATAATTTTTGTGAAGCAGTATAAAACATAATGGGACGGATAAAGTAACATTAATATTTTAGACATACTAAAGTTGTTAACTTACTTAATATTAGGAAATTACAAAAATATTAATGTAACAAACATTGGCATATAATAATAATAGTGGAATATAATAAAAGAACAAACTAATGTTTATTTTTTATATAATTATTTATGTTATGTTAATATATTTTGTTGTGTAATATTTATTTAATATATTATGTTCTACTTTTAAAAGAATCATGGCTCGTAAGTATGCCTACTTTTAAACATTATAACAAGTTTAACTACGGTAAAGCCACTGTAATAAAGTGCTTTAGAGTCAAGCTTTTTTGTTAATGTTTTTCATATATACCTTTGTTCTTTTTAGCAATATCCTCAGGTCTGCCACAAACTGCACGTTTGTTTAGGAACTTTAAGCAGCTTTTATATAACCAACAGTTTCACTGAATACACTTCATCCCATCACAATTTCCCGAGGTTTTATTGCACTCTGCTAGACACTCTGAACAATCATTCTCATTCACTTAAAAAAAAGTCCTCGTGTTCTGAATCTTAGGAGAGAATTTAATCATCATCCATATCATCGTCAGTTGAAGATTCTGTCTTTCTACCCTTTGACTTCTTATCTAATTTCTTTTTAAAAAGGCTTGAAACAACTGTAAATTCGCAGTTGCTATTGTCACACCGATTTAGTTTGGCTTTTATAGGCCTTTAAAATTATTTTTATTTGACTATAAAAACGAAAAAAAGAAACTTTGGTGAAAACCACGTCATATTTAAAACGATACATTTAAAATGTCTAATTAAAAAAATTCTTGTAGCGTCTTTATAAAATTGTTTACTTAGCCATTTTATACAAGCTAACTTTAAACTGCTGAGTTGATCTTATTTAATCAATCACGAAAGTAGCAGTTAGCTATCTCGACAGCAATTGATTGTCTTAAAATCACTCAGCCAAAGAAAAATGAATAGAAATCTGATTACAGGAGATCGCCACTAGTTTAATTGCGATTTAATCTTCAGTAATCTTTTCAAAGTAGATCGAATTAGCGTGTTTTTAGAGTCTGCGGTGTCTGGATGGAGATTGACGACCATAGCTCGTAGGAGGCAGAAACCCTTAGTTATCTAAAACTATATTATATACTTCCGATATTTATATTTATTAAAATTAATTATAACTGCATTTAACATAAAATTTTTAACAATGATTAAAATTAATAATTATAAACAATTATTTATAAGGCCAATAAATTTTATTTATAAGGCAGAATACATATAAAAACTTTTCAAATTATGTTCACCTTAGATTTTAATAGTTCTTTATGTCATTTTAAACATTTAGAAAATTTATAATTTTAATCAATGATTTTTTTTAATCAGTTGATTAAAATCACGATTTAATCACCCATTTCAATTATCTGATTAAAATTGTTGACAAGTTAGTTAATAGCCAAGAGTAATTTAAATAATGAAGAAACAACCAGGCATTTGACCGCAACGGAAAATAACAGGCATCTTACCCCAAGGGAAAACAACCGGCATCTTATCCCCAAAAATTTTCGCCGACTCACCCCAAAGTATTGGGCAAGACGCCGGTGCCCCTCACTGACGTGAAGGAGCGGGAAGCGGACACTATTTGGGCTTTGCAGAAAGGCCAGGTACCAGTACTCTCTAAAAACATCAGATTTATTTCTCTGGTGTTTAAACTAAGACTTATATAGGCAAATAAAGAAGCCACGTAAAAGATTTTGGACACTTACCAAAAGTGTTAAGACCGAAATAGCCATAAAAAAGTACCACTTAAAAAAATTAAAAATGAACGCAAATGGAAATTAAAGTATCACTAGGGAACTCTCTTCCTTACAACTGAGCACCTTTTTCCTACATTACCTGCGCATATTGAAAACTACGTGATGCGGCATCTTGTACAACACGGCATCTCAGCTCAAGTTACCCGATAATAAATCTAAGAAAATTTAAAGATAATTGTGGAGTTGAATTTTGCGTGAAAAAAAAAAATTGTTAATTTACGGCATTTTGAATTAACTTCTGAACCAAAAGAAATAATTGAGGTTTCACGATATCTATCTATGACCTTTTCTTTTGTAAAAACAAGTAATATTTACTTCCTTCAAACAGAATAAATATAAAAAGATGAATTTTCGCGTAATATATTGAATAAGTTCCGTATATTTTTATTTATAGAAATTCTAATTGCATCAAATAACTGTTTGAAAGAAATAACAAATCTTTTTTAGATTTGCATTTTAATTCAAGCAATAAATAATAAATGAAATACACATAAAAAATATTTTTTAAATGAAAGGTGGAAAATTTATAAGGAAAAGGAGAAGATTTTGATTACTTTTATTTTAGTTTTTATTGCTTTTTTCATGTTTTACGTTCTATACTTGTCTTTGAAAATTGTTGATATGAAGCTTTTTTTTCGATGACGTTATATATTGTAATATTATATTAAAATAATTAAATATTTAATGTTGTTTGCTATTATTTCACATAATTATTTGTTTTTTAAATTCTTAAAAACTAAAAATTACAGTGATGGACGATAGTACAGACATTTTTTAAGTAATTCTTTTTCGAGGCTTGTTTTTAAATAACATTATTCGTATTAAAGATATTTGAATCCAATTTTTTATTTTAAATCAGCATTGAATTAAAAATAATAATAACTGTTTCCAATACACGAAACATTTATTTATTTATTTATTCACTTTTGTAGCATGTAACTTTGAAAGAAAACATGAAAATTACAAAAAGCGTCCAACATTTCGGCAACAGCTGAAGCCTGAAAGTGCATAATCAGGCATGTAAAAACAGGATAGCTGAAGGGGCAAATGCCACGGGCCCCAAGAATAAAAAGGTCCCCATAACTCCTTATTTTCGTTTATGCCTGTAGCCAAAACAGGGTTTTAAAGGATCTCACATTAGCATAGATACGCCATTGTGCATAATATAACTAAACATTCGTAACTATGTGTGACATTTTTAGAATGTTGACGCTGAGAAAGTACGAAAGTTCATCTAGCGTATCATGACGAACCAGAATTAAACAAAATATAGACAGGGAAATTAACACGTCTTATCAGCTTAGAAATGTTATATCTCAAGAATTTTTCAGATTCTTAGAGGCAGAGTTGCAAAACCCCAGAAGTTTTGAAGCGTGAGAAATAAACCTGGAGCTTTAGGACAAATTGAGGAATAATTTGATTAGAAGATGCTCTTATTTCTATTTCGTTTTGTCTCTCTCCTTCCTGTTTTAAAACTTTTAATATTTATATTGAACTAAAACTGGTTTTTTTTATATATTCTGTAAATTAAAGTTTGATTTTTAAAAGTTTTGCAAAAAAAAAAAAAAAAAAAAAACTCTAGCAAGTACTTTTATTCTTCCGTATAGATGAAGTATTAAAAAATACACAACTCAAGCGAATATTTAAACCTTTTATATTTTTTATTATTATATAACTGATTCCTATTACGTTATATTGATGATATTGAATTTTAAACATTTTAGCTAAAAGCAATTTTCATTGAGCGTCCGTAAAACCAGGAATTTCTTCATAAATTAACTCAAATAGTATAAAACATAGTAGTAAATACAATTATAACTTAAATATTTAAGTTAAATAGTATTAAATAAAAATTCTGATTTAAATTGTTTTATAGGACTTGAATAAAATTTCCGGCCGTTAATTATTTTCAGATAAATGTAATACAATTATATATTTAAAAAGCATATTTTAAACTTTCAGCGGGCGTTCTAAAAAAGTTTTCGCAAGGGCAGGCTTGTGTCGTACTTTTTACGACACAAACGTTTTGTTTAGTTACTCTGTTACAAATTCAAGTTATTTCATAATAGTAATAAAAGAGGCAAATTAGAAAAGCAATTAAACATATCAATAGAAAATTTAATAATATTTACAAGCTAAAAAACATATCCAGGTATATGCGTTTAAAGATAAAACGTACAATTTATTAATTATGAAATAATAAAATCATTTCATTAAAAAATATATCCACATGATTTAATGCAACGGGACAAAGATAAGAAAATTTATTATTTTCATAAAAGTACTTAAATAAATAAATAAATAAATACAATTTCATCTCCTACATTTTTTTCATTTTTTTAAATGTCAGATACACTGTAAAAAAAAAAAATCCGACCAGTTTTCCTGTAGGAATCGGAAAAATAGTTGCCCTTATCGTACCGGAAAATTTTCCGACCCAGCCCGGAATAAAATCCGTAAAAAAAAAGAAAATAGTCAATAAAACGGTATTTTACTGATTTTATTCCGATTTTACGGATTTTCTTCCGAGCTGGGTCGGAAATTTTTGCGGTACGATAAGGGAAACTATTTTTCCGATTCCCACAAGAAAACGGGTCGTATTTTTTTTACAGTGTAGAACAAGCACAATGTACAACTTTTTCCTTTTCGAACTCTTGGCATACCCTTTTACAACAATTTGTTGTTTTATTTTTGCCATTACAATGTTTTAATTTTTATTTTCAACTAATTCTTCTGGATTGTCGTCACATATATAGAGAATACTTTCAGTTTTACCAGTTTTGACGCCATAGTAATAATAAAAAAATAACTATATATTTTTCGTTCGAATATGTGAAACAACTCAATAAATAATAACTCAGCGTAACACATATCAATTACATTATTAGTAATAGATTAAGAGAAAGTTAAGACAAAGTTAATAAAGGCGCACAATAATTCATAAACAAATTTAATAAAGGCGTACAATAATTCATAGACAAAATTAATAAAGCACAATAATTCATCGGAAATTAAAGAAACCGGTTTTGGTCAGTTGAGGAATACCAAAGACCTTCAGATAGTTTTTGGTGCCTATTTGAGTATGGTTTGAAAAATTTTCCCTCCCGCGCCCAGTGAAAGGTTAAATCAGAATGATCAGTTTTCATTTTTAATTTTTTAAATATTCTACAGATATAAGCCAAAAAACTTACTTGACTTAAATTATTGTTGCTACATACGAAAGTATCAAGAGTGCAACCTAATCTTCACGGTAGGAGGTTAATTTACCCAACGATGTTTTTAAACTCTTGAGACCCCTGTAAAAGATATCGAACAATTTTTGAATATTTCGAACAAATATCATTACTAAAAGTGAATATTTAGGAAAAATACATTAATGTTAATTATTCTTAGTAATATAATAATTATAATTATACTTCTCTTAGCTTAACGATATTAAATTAATTGGTGATGAAAAATATGTAGAAGTAGATTATTTTTTTCTCTCCTGATGATGAGTGAAATTCACAACTATAGTTTTGAGAGCAATTAATTTGCAGCTTTCTATATGTGGCGATTAATAGTACACAGTAGCTATCCCGGCAAGGTAAAAGAGATCCTTCTTTAGTAATAACTGTTAATAATTAATATTAACGTGTTTATTCTGAATATTAGTAATTATGTTTATTCAAATTTTCTAAAATTGACTGAAATTTCTGCTTTACAGTTGTTAGTGTGACTACTCCACACAACTAAATGTCTAATGATAAGAACTGCTGATTAATTGCTCCCTGACTATAGCTGTGTTTTCAACCCATCACCTGGAGGAAAGGAAGATCGACTTCCATATACACATCTCTTAAACTGATATTGCAGCAAAAACTTTTTATCTATACTCATATTATAAAGAGGAAAAAATTGTTTATTTGTCGTAGGTAAGCTCTGGAACTACCGAACCGATTCCAAAAGTAATGGTATCAAAATGATGGTGTTAGTCCAACTTAGAACATAGGCTATATCTTATGTCCGTGCCACTGGCCAAAAGGGGGTGCAGAAGCAAAAAACGTTCTAAAAATGCGATTCTTGTGTTACTGAAGGGCCTAGAAACATGAAATTTGGAATGGTAGTTACTTATAAGATACTAATGATCTCTAAGGACATCTCTTAAAAAAATCGAAATTAAAAAGGGGTGAAAATGCGCAAAAAGCGTTCTAAAAACGTTCTAAATGGCGATTTTTACGCAATTTCAGGAAGTACCAAACCGATTTCAGAAATAATGGTGTCAAAATGATGGTGACAACCCTTGCTCCAACATAGGCTACATTTTATGTCGGTGCCATTAACCCTAAAGGGGGTGCAGGAGCAAAAAACGTTCGAAATTGCGATTTTTGTGTTACTGAAGGGTCCAGATACATGCAATTTGGCATGGTAGTTACTTATTAGATATAAATTATCTCTAAGAACATTTCTTAAAAAATTTGAAATTTAAACGGGGTGAAAATGCGCAAAAAGCGTTCTCAAAAACGTTCTAAATGGCGATTTTTACGCAATCTCAAGAAGTACCAAACCGATTTCAAAAATAATGGTGTCAAAATGATGGTGACAACCCTTGCTCCAATATAGCCTACATTTTATGTCGGTGCCAATACCGCTAAAGGGGGTGCAGGAGCAAAAAATCGTTCGAAATTGCAATTTTTGTGTTACTGAAGGTCCCAGATACATGGAATTTGGAATGGTAGTTATAAGATATAAATAATCTCTAAGAACATTTCTTAAAAAAATTGAAATTTAAAAGGGGTGAAAATGCGCGAAAAGAGTTCTAAAAAACGTTCTAAATGGCGATTTCTACTCAATTTCAGAAAGTACCCAACATATTTCAAAAGTAATGGTTGGAAATTGATGATGACAGTTCTTGCTGCAACATAGGCTCTATTTGATGTCAGTGTCACTACCACCTAGAGGTTTCAGAAGCAAAAAACGTTCTAAATTGCGATTTTTGTGTTAATGAAGAGCTTAGAATCCTGAAATTAGGCAGGGCAGTTATTTATAAGATACAAATGATCTCTAAGAACATATGAAACCGATTTCAAACAGAATGATTGCAAATTGATGGTGATGAACCTGCTCAAACATAAGTATATTTTATTTCGAGGGTTGCAGGAGCAAAATCTTTCTAAATTGCGATTTCTGCGGTACTGAAGAGGCTAGAAACTTTAAATTTAGCACGTTAGTTACTTATAAAATATAAATGTGCTCTAAGAACATTCGAAAATAAATTCGAAATTAAAAAGGTGCGAAGCGAAGAAAAGGAGCTAAAAGCATTCTAAAAGAGTCCTAAATTACGATTTCTATGGAATCTCAGGAAATAATAAACATATTACAGAAGTTATTGGTTGCGAGTCAAGAGTGATAGTCCCTGATCCTATACGGGCTATATTTTATGCCGGTGTCACTGCCACCTGGTTGGCAGGAACAACAAGAAAGCCTTTAAAAACATCTAAATTCTGTTTTCTATAGAATATTAGGAAATAACAACCGATTTCAATGTTAATGTTGGCAAATTAATAATAACAGTCTCTGTTTCAACATTTTTCGAGATATTCTGTTTCAACTCTGTTTCGGCATTTTATGTTGGTGCCACTAACACCAGAGAGGTGTTAGACTGTTAGACAAGAAGCTTGGAATTTGACATGAGGGTTAATTTCAAGATGTAAATGTGTTAAGATGGTTTCTAAAAAATTCAAAACTTCAAACTAATACTGAAATGAGTGTATGAAATGAGCATAAAAGTCTCAAAATTCTTTCTAAATTATCATTTAATTGGAATTAGTTTTAGTTCTTCTTATTAATTAAAATCTCATTTCTGTCTATTGCACTTTTATAATGAAGTTTAGTTAAACTGTGGCTTAATTCGTAATTTATGAATTATTTCAAAAAGTGTTCTTCTAATAAAAAATAGTCATGCAAATATCACTTGGCATATTTCAACTATTACGCGAGCAAAGCCGCGGGGTTTGCTAGTAATATTATATTTTTCTCTAATAAGTACATAATCTTAGTTTGTCCGGTCCGTTTCTGCATTTTCGTATACTAAGTATTAGATGTTTTAAATAATGCAGTCTGTTCAGTAAAGATGGAAACACTTTTTCTTATTGGATAGTAGACTATATTTGATAATCTGGAAGCTCTTTAGAGGTTAAAAAATATAAATATAGATTGAACGAGGGGCACAAAAATGTTAATGTCACGGTGACAATAAAAGTTATTTTCAACGTCTTTCAGGATTTGCATGTATTTTTTTGTTGGCTATTATAAAATTATCGTAAAGCGCATCAACTTTACTAAAAAAATGTATACATTTTAGGTCATTTTTCAAAAAACTAAAATAACTAAATATTATGTACAGATAAAAGGAAAACTAGATATGTTCATATCTTATTTAACTGAGTTTAAATTCAACATATGAAAAAGAAATGCTAATTAATTTTTTAATGCTTTTGTCTCTTTGAAATCTAAAATTATAAAACCTCTCCGATCCCTCAAAATCATAATTGTTTCCAACAGAGCATGCTGGCATTGCCAATTATTACTTACACAGACAGCTGTGGTGAGCATGAGACAGGGCATTGAACCGAAGTACCGAAACATTTTCCCAATAGCATTGCAATAGCCAGGGAAAAAATCTTATTTAACGCTCCACTTTTTTCTATATCTTCACCTTTTCTTTTTTTTTATTTTAAAGAATTAACGTTCTTATGGAATTACTAGAGGCTAGTCAGTCAGATGTTAAATTAGAACGATGATTATGGAACAAGTTTCATTAATTGCATTAAAATATGAATTAATTTTCTTTATGCGAGATTCTGTTTCGATTTGAAGTTTAAGTGTGACGGGTTCAAATCGGGTTTTCTGGTTGACTTCAAATAAGTTTGCTCAGGCAGACAACTCAATCAAATCCCTGCAGAAGGGCGAGTTTTTCTTAATTGAAACTAAAAGGAGACATTGAAAATGGAAAGAAACAGAAATTTTTAGGCTAAAAAATAAAAAATAAATTGTTTTTCGAAGGTTTTACACTAGCTACCCTCATTAATTCTAACATATGCCCATTTTCCATAAAAATTTAAATATAATCGATTGTTAAAAAATGTTACTCGAACAAATGCAATTTATCTTTCGTATTATCCGAAGGCAAGTAAATCCGTGTTCGTAATTAACCAAACAACAATAATTAAAACAGACTGTAATTAAATGTGCTCCAGAGATTTTAATTACTGAAAAAAGTATCTCGTAGAACCAAAGGTAAGTGACATTTATTTAATACACGTATCAAACTAGAGCACATCCAGTTTAATAACATCAAGTTTCATTTTAATCCAAATGGCAATTACTTAATTATTTTTTTATTATTTTGTCCTATTTACTTGTTTTTAATGAATTAAATATCTTTTATTACAAAATTTGTTTTCTACCGAGCAATTCAAAAATGATTTAAAATTACGCATCTTCTAAATTTTGCGAAATTACTTTTAAAAAACCATTAAAATACGGATACTTTTTCTTAAATAAATGAATAATCAGGGTTTTTTTACTCGGTGTGCAATTGAACGTTGAAAATATATAAGGGGAGATCAGAAATATATTAGATTTCATGGTAGTATTCATTAAAAATATCTTTGAATTCCGAAAAGAAACAAAGAAAAAAATGAAAAAGAAACAGATTATAGTTCCGATAGCAAATAACTTATTAATCGTCACCTGGTAAAACAGAACGCCCATATATAGCCAAAAATCACCGAACACTTTCAATTTTAGATGTTTTATCGAATATCTAAAAAATACTTGACGAATTCTTTTAGAATTTTGGGACTATAAAGAACATATTTGACCTTATACGTTTCCATGAAGATTTAATTACGAGGGCAATTAAAGGACCAACAACAAATTGGAGAAAAAAAATCTGTAAAATAAAATGCACGAAATGATATGTCGCTGCAGTACATGAGTATGTGGATATCGTACGACGTTTTTGTATGAATAGTACGTGTATTCATGGAGTTATAACGATTTCTTAGAAATTTTTGCATATCTTTTGTTTGTAACGTGCAAGTTTTACAACCAAGTTTAACGCCAGTTTCAGAAAATTTGACAAAATGAAGTAGTAAAAACATAGTACAATTAGAAAATAAATATATTTAATGAAATATGACTAGTTGTATGAAATATTTTTTAACTGCGCATGAGCGAAATATACCAACGATTTTTTTTTTTTTTCATGATTTGGAAGTCAACTCTATAGAGCAACTGATATATATATATTTTAAAAAAACACAGTCGAATATCTTGTAAATTCATAAAGATATCGGTGATATTGAGAGCTGAATTTCGGCTGCTTTCGAAAAGTAGCCGGGCGATAAGGGATTTTTCACAAATTGTCATTTTCTATTAGCTGACTTCTAACAAAGATGCTAGCATTTAGTTTATTATTACTAGTATATTTGAAACGGATGCTTCGATTTTGAAAATTCTATTTTGTTGGAATAGGCGCATTCTGGTGGTTTTCCCAGAAGAACTAAAACATTAATAAAAAATTAAAAGGCTTCATTTTAGAACAGTTCATAACTCTTATTTTATATTATTTTATGTGTTTAAATACTATTGCATATGATCTAAAAAAGTTTATTATTTCCAATCGCCCTGTCTTCTATATGTTAAAAATAAATAAATAAATAATTTGCCACATCATTTTCGTCAGAAATAATTAGTGACACATACTGAAGAACACTTTAATTAATAACATAATTCAATAAGCTAGAATACAAGTAATTTTCGAACCAAAAATAAAACCAACTTCAAGGGATTTTTTTTTGTTTTTGTTTTAACGACGAGTTGCTTACAGTCCGGCAAAACGTCCATGTAAAAATGTGTAGAAATCTATTGCCTATTTTTTTAGCACTTTTTGAACGCCAGCTGGTGTATTTTAACGAGAGTGGTTTGACAAAATGATGTCGTTTTTGGCAATTTTTAGTAGTTATCCGCATTTATTCAAGCCACATTGTTGCCAGCATCGTTCATATTTGACGGGCAGTAAGACGATCATATATTTAAATGTTTGACATGTTCCTGTAAATAACTATACAGGGTACGATTAGTACTTTTGAAACGCAAAGTAGTACTGTATATTTGAACAACATATTTACATTTTATGGCGATTGGCTAATTTTTACGAGGGTTCAAACGCTGAAACGGGCTGAAGGGGATGTACAAGGAAACAGACAATTATATAAACATCCGATTTTCAGGTTCGTGTGAAAATTACTCGGGAAAACCGCTAAAAAAAGCTTTTTCCAACAAAAATAAAAAGAGAGAAGAAATATTCAAATAGGATCATCCGTTCAAAAGTTATACATAGATATACATTTAAAAAGATGTATACAAACGATGGGTGTAACTTTATTTTTTGGAAGTCGGTTAAAAAAAAAGTATTGCCTAAAATACAGCAAAATAAAAGGAACAATGAACGAACTAGCAAGAATTTTTAAATACCTAAAATTTTTAGATTTACTTTAAATTTATTTCATCTTTAATGAGTAAGATTTTTAAGCATATTTACTGCGATACAAATAACTTCGATCAATGAAAATTGTTATTTATTTTCTTATAAAATTAAAATAATTCTCAAGAGAAAAAAGAAAAGATTCTTGTGCACTGAATATATGAAAATTTAAGATATATTTTTACCATAAATACTTTTTGTTCTTTTACCTTTCAGTATTGTAACCGGTTGTACCAGTCTGGATTGTAAGGTCAATAACAATCTTTAAAAAATACCATAATTCGCAAATTGTAAGCCTAACCTACTATTTAATATATCTTTCAAACATGTGTATGCCTTAAGGTCTAATAGAGCTTCTACACGGTTTAGTGGAGACAGTAATAAGGAGAGGAACATAATTCTCTATTACTTAAGAGGGTGAGAACCTTTTTACAAGAAAATTGACAAATAAATAAGTAATTTTTGTAGACATGAAGAATTTTCAGACATTTTGGTTGGAAAACGAAAGTAATAGGAAACAAAATGCTGTTTTTGATATTTTACATTAAATACCAAAATAACATCTTATTTAAAGCTACTTTCATTTTTGCTTTATATTAGCTCTTTTAATTATTATCGATAAAGTCGTAAAACGAAGCCTTTTAATTATCGACAAAGTCTTATTTCTTTTCCTACGAAGTTTCCCATCGTCGGTCGTTAGAAATGTCTATTTTAGGAGGGCTGGAAAAAACAGGCTGCTATTCTTCTTTATGTTTAATGAGTAAATTTTTTGGTTTATTGTATTCTTTTTTTTTTCAAATTTAAATTTAAACTAAATTAAAGACTAAATAAAATTGATTTGTTAGAATTGTATTGAATATTTAAAATCTTATCAGGTGTATTTTAATTTAGTTTTTTTTTTTTTTTTAAATCGTTTTCAAATTATTTTAGAACACTTATTTGCGCACTAAAAAGTATGAAATAATGCGTTGTGTGGAAATATCACAGCGCGGAAAAAATTCGTATATTTGGGTCTGCTTCCAAGTGTTGCTATCATGGCTACAATGTCCTTTATAGTAAACGTGAATACAATTAAAGTTTAAAAAAAAAAAAAACACTCTTTCTTCAAATCACACATGCTGAGTTATGCATTCTGGCTCAGGACTTAAAGAATATGCGACTAAAAAAGATGCAACTTAACGTTAATAATTTGATTTTACTATTATTCTGTACAATATTACTTTGAAATGAGCATTGAATTCACAGGATTCATTGATAATCAGATACAAGCATGATACTTGGGTAAGTACAGTCGTGGAAAAAAAGTAAACACACCCTACTAACTTTGCAACTAATTATAATAAGAAATTTACTGGTAACAAACGATTGGAAATAAAGACATTTTTAAATGATGTATATAAAATTTGCTTAGTGGTCCATCTGCAAATCAAAACCAGACAAAACTTCGTTTTTTTTTTCAAGAGCAACACACAATTTTGACAATATATTTTAAATCTTCGGTTCAAACTATGCGTAGAAACGAAATTTCAAGTCATTTGGATAAGTTTTTGAATTATAAACATTCAAAATTTAGAGCTTATAATGTTAAATTACATTTTCATATTTTTATTAATATCTCCTGAAATTATAATCCTAATGGAATAATTTTTTTGTGGTTATAAAACTAAAAATCAAACATAAATACATTGAATTTGTAATTTTAAAATTTTTATACTATGAATTATGAATTATGAAATTAATATGAAAAAAATATGAATTGGAACCTACAATTGTTTGATATATTTACATTTATTATGCCCTGCTTTATGCGAATTTTCAATTTCAAATTTTTCTTCCAAGTAGTTTTCAAGTTACGATTAAAAAACGTCAAAAGGATGGTTTAAGGGGGCGCCTGTGATGTGCAGAAAAGTATAATTTGAAAAATAAATACTTTACTCATTTTACTGAAGCATTTGGGTTGGCAATAGTCGAAACACATTAAGTGAGTGAAATGGTCATATTGGCAAGAAATAATACATTAATAGAAGTGACCTAGTCATTCTGTAGCATTTCAACAATCGATTACCCAACTTCAATTTTGATACAGCCCCTAAAATAGGCTCATTTTAAAATAATAAATTTCACTGAAACTAGCCTTACGAATTTCATCAAAATTTGTATTTAGGATAATTGAATGGTGTAGAATTTATTTATGGTGTCAAACTTGGGTATTGCTATAGAAAAAAATAAAGTTTGGTCTCGTTTTGATATGTAGATGGTCCTCTAAGCAAATTTTATGCACATCATTTAAAAGTAGACTTTATTTCCAATCGTTTGCTACCAGTAACTTCTTCTACGATAATTTGGTGCAGAGATAGTAGGGTGTGTTTAATTTTTTTTTCACGACTGTTTATTTGAAAAAGATGTTAAAAGATAGTAAAATATATGCTTCATAATTATACGCTATAGCGAAACTGGATGTTGTTTTCCGTGTAGTAATAATGTATAGTCAGATATTTTTCTGTGTTAAAGGAATAAATATTACTGCTACGACCCGTGCTTCATAAACATTTTGTGCGGAATTTCTTCATTAAAATAGAGAATTAAAAAAAATTGACAAGAGTTTTCCTATTTTCACAGAAAATATTTCAGAAGCGCAATCCCAAATTGAGATGACTCTTTGGAAATTTTTGCAACAAAATTTCAGAAAAATCCCTTTTGTTCCTACTATATGAAAAATGCAATTAGAACTCTATTAAGAATGTATTGTTACGATTATTGCTATTAAAGTGCCATTTTTAAGAACACTGTTTGCATATTCACATGATAGGAAAATAAATATGTCACATGCCGTATGTCTGTTACATTTTAACACAGAATAGTCAATGGGACGGTATTGATTTAGCTAATTACCAGTTTTAACTTCTTCATGAGTTACTTATTTTTAAATGTGCGGGAAACATATTTTGCAGTTAAAACATACTTAAAATGGATTATTAAGATTAAATAACGTTAAAATTTAAAAAAATTACATTTGTTATACATCGAATTTCATATAAAGTTTACAAAAGATAAACAATTGCTATTATTGGTTATTAATTTTTTTTTTGGTGTTTTAAACATTGGGTACATTACGTAGAAAATAAATACAAATCTTTGGACATGTTTTTGCTTAGATCCAAGAATAGAAATACTTTGAGAAAATCTTCTCTTGCGCAGAATATAAATAAGTTTGCCGAAAGTGAATTTTCCAATTGAATATTTGTAAAGAAAATGGTGCTATTATCTATTGTTGCATTTCACAGGAATTATTGAACTTCATGTGAGGTTTATATGTAATAAAGAAATAAAAATAAAATCGGTACAGTTCTGTACAGGTTGTTTTTCAGTGCAGTCTCAATGCAGTCTCAAGGTTTCCATTTATGACAGGGTTAATTTATTTATTTCTAAAAACGTGATTTATATTGTAATTTCTTTTCTCAGATTTCTTTAAAATGAACAGATTGCTTTTATGCTGAAATACATATGTCGTAATTGTAGAGTGTTTTTTGTTCCTATTGATAATATATAGTTTTCATGTTTCCTTTTCAAACACTTTCTACAATCCTTATTTTTAAGCTGTAAAACCAATAGTTATGATTTTAAAATTTATTGCATTAATACCTTGAGCAGCTTATTTGATTACGGATATTGCTACGGATACGGCTTAATAAATAATCTTAGAGTAGACAATCTTCGATTTCATATTTCTATAGTGGGCTCAAATTACTTTTTAGTGGTTTAATACCAATATAATGAAAACCGAAAATTCTATTAGTTTTAGGTATAAAAATTATTTTCTCTTTTTTTCCAGTTTTGAATGTGGCTGTCGGCAAAGCTCCGATGCAGTCCAGTTTAGCTGGAAATGGAATCCCGCAAAAAGCTATCGATGGAAGCACAAGTACATTCTTCAATCCAGACACTTGTAGCATGACCCAGACTGAAAGATCTCCTTGGTGGTATGTCAATCTGTTGGAGCCATATATGGTGCAATTAGTACGCCTGGACTTTGGAACTTCTTGTTGTTGTAAGCATTTTTGGTTAACTTTACTTTCTTTTTTTTTTTCATTATTAACTCTTTTTGCTCTAACGGTACTAAAAAATCTTGTCATAAAATTCATTTAACATGTGGGTTGGAAGTAATACAATCTAGGATGAATTATAGATACTTTGAAGTCCTGTGGCGTAGTGGTCAGCACGTCTGACTGCTACGCAACAGGTCCAGGTTTTGACTCCTGGCTGGGAAAGGTTCACTCAGTCTTTCATTACTTCGGGGCATAAAATGAGTAAGTATAGGATCTGTTATCCAGAATGCTTGGGAGCTGAGATAATCTGGATAAGGGTTTTTTCTGTAATTCAGAACTATCTTGGTTGGTACTTTACTATAAGTATTAAAGAATAGTAAAAAATAACTGTATGAAATGTATAAAATATGAATAATATATGTAAATACACAATTACAAATTTGTTAATTTAATAACTTATTTACACACAAAAGAAATATCGTAAATTACAATTCAAAATTAAAAAAAAAAAAAAAAATACACTACCATATAAGACTTGACAGCAGAATCCTTTCATTTGGATTTTTAGAACACTTTTATTAAGATTGGTTGCTTATAGTGTGTCTCTTGCACTAATGGCTTCTGTATCCTGTATACTGGCATGATTTGCTGTTTATGTAAGTAGCATCTATGTTGCATTCTACAAATCAGTTGTCCAGTTGAAAAATGTCAGTAGCTCATTTGAAAAATTTTCCCCCACCTCATTCTGCTGGTCATCATAATCACTTCCATTAGACAAATCATTTCTCATTATGTCACAAATCTCACTGCCTTGATTGTCTTTGAGATTGATTGAGAGCTGCCAGATTATCTCAGCTCTCACTGTCTGATGACTTACAGGAGTATCGTCATCAGCAATTAGACAATCTTCCATAGACTCTTGATCCAACAATTGAGCTTCTGAACATGAAAGTTCTTTAGCTTAGTCCAGCAGATTTGTCATAATTTTCTTCTCCTTGGAAATTTTAAAGTCTTCAACGTCATGCTCGTTCACACCATAAAAAAATATTGCGGATGACCGCAAATTGTATCACCTATGGATGAGTGTATATCTGTCTGCTGTATCCCGTGCTTGACGTAAAATACATCTTTAGTTTTTACGTTTATGAAATGAAACAAATTATTTTTCGGTTATCATTTTACATTCTGGTTTTCGGAGCATTCCGGGTACAGGGTTTCTGGATAATAGATCCCATACTGTACCAAGTTTGCTTGGGAACTAAACATTGAGGGTCAAGCGTTAGGCTGACCACCTGATCAGGAAATATGCTGCATAGCACCTCAGCTACCACGGTCAAGAAAACAGCGTTGGGCCCTGTAAACCCTGATCCTCAATAGATCGTAACGCCCCAGGTTTACTTTTTTTTATAGATACTTTACTTTATGACGTTACAAAAGCATTACTTATTCTACAAATGAAAAATATTTTAAAATTAGATAAGTCAAACTTTAGCGTCCCGGATATCGCTATTTTTTAATAATCTTCTCTATATTTAATCGCAAAATTTCTACGATACAATAAGACTAATAATACTGTTTGAAATACTGGTATCCTGCGGGCCACAGTTAGATACCTCTAATTTAAATGAGTTACTTATTTTCCAATCATAGTTGTTTTGATGTTTCAGTACTGAAAGACATGGATTGAAAAGTTTTAGTTTTGAAAAAAATTCTATATTTATATGGTAGGACAATTATGTATGCATATTTTCTAATTATATAAAATACTAAAAACAACATTTTAAAGAAATGATTTGGGTGGAATTCTATATATCCTCGGAGTTCTAAATATCTCTTAATAAATATCGATTTATTTTATTAATTTTTATAGACGAAATCTTTCTTAAGTTTATTTAATGATTGTTCAAATCTTCTAATGTATTTTCAAAAATTTAAGAAAAAGAAGGTGCTTTCGAAGGTGAAATTTTTATAATTCATAATATGGAACATAAAGGGTTGAAACAAAATATTTTGCATAGAAAAAATATTACTATCATTTAGAGAGTTCAAACTGCAAGAAATATTTTTTTTTTTAATTTTAGCTAACAATAGACCAGCGACTATCACTGTCCGTGTTGGAAACAACAGACCGGATTTAGGAGTTAATCCCATTTGTAACAAATATAATGGATACATAGGTAAGATTTCAGATAGTGAATCTCTTAAAAACTATTTCTTTTTATTTAACTCTACTAATTAACTCATGTTTTTGAGTTAAGCATAACAAAAAATGCAATTCTAATTAACCAAATGGTTTTTTTTTTCTTTCAATAGAGGAAGGCCGGCCATTGTTTCTGCCGTGTGTAACTGCTATGCCGGGTGCATTTGTCAGCGTCTATTTAGATGATCCGCCATCAAATCCTTTATCAATTTGTGAAGCTTTTGTCTACACAGATCAAGGTAAATATATTTCAAACTATTTATTGTAAACCATTCGTGTAATAGTCTTGAAAAATAATCATAATAATAATAAAAGAACATATGGCCTAAACGCTTCAGCAAATAAACTAGAAGGAACATTAATAAAGAGAATTTCCTAATCATTAAAAAAAAAAAAAAAAAAAAAAATGTTAAATTTGTGGCAGAATAAAAAGTAAAGTTTTCTGTGTTTAAAAAGTATAGGGTAGAATCGTACACACTGAAACAGCTTTTTAAAAGGCGTTAATAAGGAGCTAGCTATAATCAATTGGCGAAATTTTAGCCATTGCATATAGTGAGCATCCTGTCTATGGAACTACTAATACACATGAGAAGAAACAGGAAAAACTATCATTTTAAAATAATACTAGCATTCGTTACATTGTGTACCATACATATACAGGGTGGTCATAAAAAACTTTGCCGATATATGGAGCTCTAGCGGCCGGTCCGTTCAACCGATCGAGGTGAGATTTCAGATATAGTTATTCAGAGGTATGAGCTTGGGATTCTATGAACGGCAACAAAGTGGTGTTCACGGTTGCGGTTATAGGTGCAGAAAGTCGAAATTTTCCAATAGCAACGCCCATTTTTTTTCGTCGAAAAATGCTCAGCGCATGCGAAAACCCTAAGGAGCGTTGGAACCGTACGTGTATCGCAAGAAACGGACGCGTTATGTACGCACAAAAAACAGCCCTGCGAACGGAAAAAAACACGATTGGGGCGCACGGAGGAGTTTTTCATATGACAGAGAGTCAGTACACTTATCACTGATTACAACACAGATCGGAGAAACGAAAACTTTTATTTTGATTACACATTTTCCACATGGGTGCCATCACAGGCAATTACACATTGCATGCGGGCGACTGTGGACAATACAGCCGAACGTACCATCGCATGAGGGATTTTAGCAATCTCACGTTTGATAGAATCTTTCAAATCCGGCAAAGTTTGCGGATTGCACGTGTACACTTTAGATCTGAGATATCCCCACAACCAGAAATCCATAGGAGTGAGGTCGGGGGGATCGCGGAGGCCATGGAAATGGAAAATGGCGTGAGATGACACGGTCGCCAAAATGCTGTTCCAGGACCCTGCGAACAGACTTCGCTATATGTGAAGACACACCATCTTGCATCCAAACGATGTCATTCAGTGAATTTTGCTGCAGCAATTCTGGTATGACGTAATTTTGCAGTATTGCTGTATAACGGGATCCTGTCACAGAGCAAGTTACAAATCCCGTTGGTGTCACTTCCTCAAAGAAGTACGGCCCGAGAATAATTGTGCCTGCAATTCAGCACCACACAGTAACTTTGACGTCGTACAGAGGCATTGGTGCCACAGCGTGCGGATTCATGTCTGCCCAGTGCACACAATTTTTGGTGCTGACGTTGCCAGTTAAGGTAATATGTGCCTCGTCCGTCCATAATATGCGAAGGGGCCAGTCGTTATCGCCATCATATCGGATAAGAAATTCGTTAGCAAAGTCTATACGTTGTTGATAGTCCCCCGCTTCCAACATCTGGAAGCGCTGGTACGGATAAGGAAACATGCGGATTACAGAGCGTAGTAGCTTTAGGACCGTTGATTTCGGTATATCTAATACACGACCTGCACATCTTGCAGTTTGCATGTGTCCTGTAGTCACTATGTGATGCACTTCCATAACAGTATCCTCAGGAACAGTTGGTCGTCCGGATCGCGGTCTATCACAGCTGCAGCCAGTTTCTTCGAATTTCTTTATTCAGTCACGAAGAGCTTGCGGGCTACATGGGCCACGTATTTGGCGATGGTTTCGATAATAAACACGCAAGGTTTCCGCAGCATTTATCCCATTTTGATAATAGAGTTTTACCAATTCACCACGAACTTTCGGTGGCAGAGTCATTTCGTCGGCATGTGCGAGCTCCCGACTGAAGAACTAACATTCCCGACCCGCTTTTTATCCGTTTTCTACGCTTGCTATCTGGCGAACGGCGTTCTGTGATTGGTATTTTGTCTCTGTCATATGCAAATTTCCTTCGTCCGCCCTGATCGTGTTTTTTTTTTTTTTTTTTTTTTTTTTTGGCCTTTTGCAGAGCTGTCTTTGTGCGTGCATAACGCGTCCATTTATTGCGATACACGTACCGTTCCAACGCTGTTTAGGGTTTTTGCATGCGCTGAGCATTTTGCGATGAAAAAAATAGGCGTTGCCATTCGAAAACTTCGAGTTTCTGTAGCTATAATCGTGACCGTGAGCGCCAATTTGTTGCCATTCACAGAATATCGAGCTCATATCTGTGAATAACTATATCTGAAATCTCATCTCGATTGGTTGAACGGACCGGCCACTAGAGTTCGATATATCGGCAAAGTTTTTTTATAACCACCCTGTATACAGTGAAGCATTGCTAAATTTTTATGTGATTCCACGAAACATTCAGCAGCCTGGTATAGTATATTCTTGTGCATGGATTTATCATTATCCATTTATAAACAGCTGCAATGTACAACAATTTAAAGGATCCAAAATCTGATAATTCGAGACACTTCAGTTTGTAGTTGCTATGTGCTAGCAAGATGAGAAAAATGCCTTCTGTCTTTTGGAAACCTTGACTCAAAAATATATTAATATATAACATATAATGCATTTATTAATTATAGAATAAGTAAAATTGTAATGCTATACAGTTAGACACTGTTTCACTGTGTACCAGCGTTCCATGTATCATGTGTACCACGTCGTTTTGTTAAGAAGGAAGTGGGTACGTACTTCTTCGACCGGCTTTCTTAAGAGTTGGATCCTTGGTATAAAGTTGAGAAATAGTGCAGCATATGTGTGATATTTGAACTGAAATACCATATACAATTAAACTGAAGGTATATGATCTGTAACAGAGAAAAATTAGTAACTTTCAGGTCCAAAAAAGTACTTTCTTTTTATAACTTCCAAACTAAACAATATCCACTCGTGAAATATGGTCGGTGAATATTCCAAACAAAACTTCACTCAGCACCCTATAACATCTAGCGGTACAAATACAAACATCGTTTTAAAAGCGTCTCTGTTTTACGATGAACCCTACCCAAATTAAAATAATGTATTGCGATTTTACCATTTAATTTTGATTTAAATGTGATTTATTATTTAAATTAAATTTACTTTCTGTTCACTTTCGTTTTTTATTATGTGACAAAAAGTATAAGCATTACGTGTGAGCCAGTTTTTTTAGGATGTTGGGTTGTTATTAAGTTTCGTTTAGTTATAAATAACAAGAATTATAATTTTCAAATTTTCTAAATTGTATCGGAAATAGAAAACTGATTTTTTATAACAAACTGTGTTAGTTCATTAACTGCTAAACTTGAAGGTTTTCTAAATTTAATTCTGAGATGGAGTAAAAATAAGTAAATTGATTTTGCTAAAGTTCTTTCGTTTAAAACTCATGGTAGTCGTGGAAAAAAAAACACCCCCTACTAACTCCTCAACAAATTATCGTAGACGAAAGTTACTGGTACCGAACGATTGGAAATAAAGTCTACTTTTAAATGACGTATATAAAATTTGCTTAGGGGACAAGCTACATATTAAAACGAATCCAAAGTTCATTTTTTTCAATAGCAATACCCAATTTTAATGATATATTTGGAATCTTTGGTTCAAACTATTTCCAGACACCAAATTTCAAGTAATTTGATTGATAATTTTTTGAATTATAAACATTCAAAATTTAGTGCTTCTCATGTTAAATTACATTTTCATATTTTTATTTATAACTTCTGAAATTATGATCCTAATGTTCTAATTTTTTGTGTAGCAATAATACAAATATACCCAAACATAAATACGTTGAATTTGCAATTTTTATAATTTTCTGGTATGAATTATGAAATTAATATTTAAAAAAATTATGAATTGCAACCTGCAATTTTTTTGATGGATTCAGATTTATTAAGTCCTGCTTTATGGAAATCTAAAATTTCACATTTTTCTACCAAGTAGTTTTCAAATTATGCTTAAAAACGGCAAAATGATGTTTTAAGTGGCCGTCTATGATAGAAGTGACTAAATATTTTGAAATTTCTTATGCTATCCTGTACTCTAACAGGCTCAATTGACTGCTTAAGGTGCCTTGATCAAGAGGGGAGCTCTCTCGGTCAACAATCGAATACCGAACTTCAATTTGGATACAGCCCTTAAAATACGCTCGTTTTAAAATAATTAATTTTTTGGAAACTTATGGTACGAATTGCGTAAAAATTTGTTTTTAGACTAATTGAAGGGTGTAGAGTTCATTTATGCTGTCAGAATTGTGTACTGCTATTGAAAAAACAAAGTTATGGTTCGTTTTAATATGAAGATGGCCCCCTAAACAAATTTTATATACATCACTTAAAAGTAGACTTTATTTCCAATCGTTCGGTGCCAGTAGCTTTCTTCTATGATAATTTGTTGAGGAGTTAGTAGGGGGTGTTTACTTTTTTTTCCCACGGCTGTAGAAACTTTAAGGGGTGGCTAACGTGCAATACAACAAACAAATTTTGAATAGAAAACTAGGGTCATAGTCTATTTATCCAGTCAAAAATACAGGCTGTCATCCTTCAATTTGAACCCGTTTTTTGCAAATAACTTTAAAAACTAGTTGGATGTCCCAATCTCAAAACTTTCTTCTATCTCAAATATCTTAATATTTCAAAAAGTAGTTACAAATATTAATACTTCAATATTATTAGTTCAATACTATATCAACTTTGATTTTTATCTTAAATTTATGCTTCAGTCAATTAAACAGAGAAAAAACGAGTTAATTTCGTTCATACTATTTGTTAAAATCAACAGTTTTTCGTTATTCTATTGTACATCAGCTGTTTGCGAATAAATGGATTAGCAGGATGCGAAGTTCCCGTTGCTGCACCAGCCGCCGACAATAGAATTACGGAAAGTCGAGAAAATATTCAAAAATCGCTATTACAGCGCCCCTCTTCCGGCGGTATTTTTCGAAATTCAAGGAGAACCTGCTTGCCATAGCCAAAAGCATAAATATGAAATTTGGTTCAATTCTTTGCATAACTTCATACACTTTTTGATGGTATAATAATGAAAATGACACAAAAATCGCTATTACAGCGTCCCTTTTCGGCGAAATATTTCCAAATTCAAGGAGGACCTTCTGGACATAGCCAAAAATATGCACAAAAAATTTGGTTCAATTATTTGCATAACGCCATACACTTTTCAATAGTTCAATCGCAACACATGGACACAGACAGACAGAGCATGTTTTTCGGATCTCTAACCACTAAAACATGTAAATCCGTCGAAAACCGGAAGTCGAAAAAAATTTCGATTACAATACTTTCTTCTATTGAAGATATTAGAAAGTAATAATGAAGGTATTTTAACAAAATTGAAGCAGACTTATCCTTCCTTTGTGTATGTAATGGTATCTCGGGAAGCGGTAGAATGGTCACCATCAACATCCAAATAGCACTGAAATAGATGCTCTTTACTTCGGAATGTCAATAACACTACATACGATCGAAATACTGTACATTTCCTACAATTTTCGTGATGGCATTGCATTTCACTCAAAACAAAAGGCAAGTCTCTTGACAATTTTAATAAAATATCTTCAGTATTGCTAATTAAATTTTACGGAATACAGAGACTCCTTATATATAGCATTAGTCCATTAAGGTCCTTAAAAAAAATGCATACATTCAATGTTGACCGAACAACTCACTTATGGTGAGTTTTGTAGCTCAGTGATGTCTCTCTAACTTTATAAAGAGCTCATAAAGGCTGATTTATTAAAGTTGAAGTTCAGCCACTGAGAAGATTGAAACATCATTTATACTGTTTGTTAGAATTGGGGAAACATCTTGAAAGATTATTGATTATTTTCTATTATTTTGATGCAGTTATTCATTTTACCTGTGAAATAATTTCTTTTTAATATATATGAAAAACAATGTGATAGTTCCTGGCCTGGTGGATTTTTTTATGACATGTAGAGGTTAGAGGGCGATTCAATATAATATAAGAGACATTGTCATGCACTGTTCGATTAAATTCATGGATTGATTACGATCACTATATTACTTATCCTGTTTAGTAAGTCTGTCATTTTTCATGGGAGTTGGAACCAAGTGAGGCAGTTCTGTAATTAGAGATGATGTCTAAAAATATATATATAAATTATAAATTATATTTTGTACAGTGTTTAAATTAAGAATAAGAAAAATAAGAATGTGAAACTCTAATATTAATGACACTCATATACAAAGTAAAGGATAAGAAGCACCGACAAATCTTGTTTTCTGCTATTAAAACATCGATTATGATGCATCGGATAAATTCATGCTGGATGGTTTTATCATAAATATGAAACCTACGTACTTATATACGTAAGTGTAAATATTTAGTATACAAACATACTAATTTAACTTAGTAAATATAATATTCATTTTCAGCTTTGCCTATCGAAAGATGCCCATCATTCCGTGACCAACCTTTAGGAAGCACTGCGACCTACAATGGCAAATGTTACATATTCTACAACAATCAACCCCGTAATTTACTGTCAGCGAGGAGGTTCTGTGAAATTAGAGGCGGCAATCTTATAGATGAGACCAGTCCAGCTTTGCAAGGATTCCTTAGTTGGGAACTTTTCCGGAGACATCGAAATGATCCTAATGGTCAATACTGGTTGGGTGCTGTAAGAGACCCTCGAGATCCAAATAATTGGAAATGGATAAATGGTGAGGCAATGGACGAATGTTATAATTTACCTAACTCAAATATTAAATGTTATATTCACTAAAATGAAAAACTGATTTCAATACTAACAGATTTCATGCAAGAAGTTTAATTTTAGTTCTTTCGGAATATATTATGTTATAAGAATAATTACTTAATATTAGCGTAATAGATTAATAGCTTTAATTTCATTTAAAAATTAAGATTTATTTTATTTATAGTGTTGAAACAAATATGGAAATATTAGAAAGTTGAAATAAGGAAAATTCATAGTTTACTCAAATTTGGTCCTTATATTTATGATCAGTTTCTAAATAATTTTGATACTTATCGAAGAATATTGTTATTTCTTTAATGAGTAAAGTGATATAGCCTATTAAACAAGTCTTGTTCGATCTTAGGAGAAAAAATAGCGGAGAAAACAATGTATAATTATATAATTTTATTTGATTGTACAATCTTTAGAGAAAAAATATCGGGGAAAACAATGTATTCTTATATAATTTTATTTGCTTGTGCATTCAAATGATTATTTTCTTATAACTAAGTAATATTTTCATCGCCTTAAATCAACTAAAATTTGAAGTTAAAAAATATTGAATATAAGTTACAGAAAAAGTATTTCAACAGAAGGGGAGGGGGCAGTATATTATTAAAACAATATTATTTTCTAGATAGTTTAATTTACTTTTTGTATAACTAAGCCATATTTCCTTTAGCTTAAGACCAGAATATTTGAAATGACGAAAATTGACTGAAATTTGATCATGGATTAGGAAGCCTGTGATTACTTTAGACCATTACTTCCTTTGGCATTTATTTATTTATGTTTTATAGAAATAAAACAAAAAGTTAAATTGTAAAAAATAATAACAAAAAATTTAATAGTATAAGAAAACAATCAATCTTGAAAAACTAGTTTTGCCACAATTTTGAAGGCTAGATTCCATATTTTTGAGAAGTCATTTATATATATATTATCCATACAAAAAATATTATATTTTCTTTTGTTATAACTTGAAAAATATATTCCTTGTTTGTTTTTTAGGTACAGTTTGTAGAGGGCTTAATTTTTTTTTATAAAAAATAAATAAACACATAAATCCGTTAACTTGTTCAAAAGTTACCGTAGCATGACCGCAGAAAACACTGTTTCGAGATAATTGAGTTTAACTTTTGCCTTCTCGGCTATCGTCGGTCAGTGCGATTAAATGTTTAAATCTCGCACGACAGTAATTTTAAGAATTTTCCTATGGGACCAACTATGCGACATTCTTAAATTTTCAAACAGTATATATATAAAAAATATATACATTTTTTCATCATTTCAAATCTTTCTTCTGGTCGCCTTAATTCAATTAAATTTTTTAAGAAATTTATTTAATTTAAACATTTTAGAAATATTTTCTAAACTTTACACATCATGCTTTTTCGTCAAATTGGGAGAGGTAAGATATTTCACTTCTAGTGCATTATAGTCATTCCTTTCATTTGCATAAAAATAAAGAGGTAAGTTTATTTTTAATTTTGTGTATTTTTTTTTTTCAAGTCATAAGGAATTAAATTTCAGTTTCCAAGTAAGTATTTTAAATGAAAAAAAAAGTCCAGCATTTAGTAATTCAACGTAGATTAAAACTCTCTAATAAATATATAGCTTGAGTTTTTGAATAAGCAAAAATGAACGTGATATTTATTTAAGATGAAATTAATTCTACAAGAAAGACTGGTTGTAGTAAATTCTAAGAATTACTTTATCAAATCTTAATCAGAAAATGCTACAATTTTTATTTATGAATATAAGTTAGTCATTTACAGTCTGTATTTGTTTATGCATGATCTTCTTCATTAATAATCTAATTTGATATATATTGTGCTCAGATTTATAAAGGAATATGATTTTTTAAAACATATAAAGTAAATTCATTTTGTTACTTCCTTTATCTTTTACTTACGTATATTCAGTACAAATCCTAAAGCATAAATTGTTTTATATTCAGTACAAAGCCTAAAGAATAATTTGTTTTAATGTAAATTAAAGTAAAAGACTCAAGTTTAAATGTAGTTTTTAGCAAAATTTTAACAGAAAGGGTTTGATTATAGAACTGTTTTTTTTTAAATATTATATTTCTTAAAAAAAAATTACCATTTAAATATTATAAGTGTATTCCTTGGAGATATTCTTTAAATATACATTTATTAAGAAAAAACAATATTATTAATTTACATATTAAGTATCTCATTTTACTGAAACTTCACAACTAAAACAATACAACGAAAATCATTTCCGTTTTAAAGTATTCTTATAGCGCTTTGAAGGCGATAAATGGAAAAAAAAAGATACACCATGAGTAATTTCTTTAAAAAAGAATAAAAAGAAATTATCCTAATTCGCACGAATGTGGAAAAAAAAGTGAAAAAGTAACGCTCAAATAATCACGGTCATGTGAAATAAACGCATAGATGATCATGATTATACAAAATTACTTTTGAAGCATCACGCATATTTAAAATACAATCTCTTGCGATATTGAAAAATATATACACGCTTTAAGCTAGTTCTTCTTTTTATTAATTTTTTATTAACGCATTTTCCTTATTATTTTTTTTTCTTGACATAATTTAGAAGCACGATTTTTTTTCAACTCTTTAACAGCTTTATCGGTTGAGGAAGCAAAAAAAGAGTCTAAAATGGTGAGAAACCAGATCAGTAAACTGTATTTTTTTTACTTAATGAATTTTATAACACGTTGGCACTGGGAGATAAAGTTATTATTTATTAAGAGTTACTTATCCAAATCTTTATTTATAAATAGGTCAAGATGTGACAGTTTCATTTTGGAATGCGATGGGAAATAAAGAAAATTGTTCCAGATTTGATGGATCGAAGGGATGGCTATGGTCTGAAACAAATTGTAATTTAAATTTGAATTTCATCTGTCAGCATAGTAAGTAACGCTTTTGATTTTATTTCTGTAACAACCAATCAAGTTAAAGTAAATTATATAAAAATATTTGTAGCACATTACAATGAAAAAAAAGGCATTAATTTAACAGAAAAAAATTACTGAAATGATAATATAAAGCATTTATTTTTTTGAAAAAAATATTTTTTTTCTTTTTAGAAACCTTCTGTTTTTTATAAATCAAATATTATTCACGGTTAGAAAAACAATTTTCTAAAAATAAAATAAACAGTGTTTAACTGATATTACACGTGGCAGCTTTTAATTTTTCTTTTAATTTGTTACATTTAAGTTCTTTCTTTTTTAAGTTTACAAATTTACTTTTGAAGAATCACGCATATTTAAAATACAATATCTAATGATATTAATAAAAAATACATACACGCTTTAAGCTAGTTCTTCTTATACCAAATTTCGTAATATTTAAATGCCAAGAAGAGGGGGGGGGGGGGGAATGATATCCAAAAAAAATTTTTTTTAATGTGTGGACGGTTTTAAGCTATTGAAATAAATTTTATTCTAATTTAAGAAAGACATAGATATATAATAAATGTGCGCGATGCACATTTATGCATTTCTAAATTCTAAGATTTTATCTGTCTTATTTTTATAAAGAGTATTCGCTAACCATTTACACTTTGAAGTATTTGATAGAATAACTATTTATCGCACAAATCAATTAAAAAAATGCATTTTACCATTTAAAAAATGCAGTCAAAATATTTTTTTCTAAAGAGGAGAAATTTTCATATAGTAATATGATTGCGTAATATAATTGTGAAAAAAGAAAACTAAATTCCACGTCCTACAATCCACGTAGAGTCTGGGCTGCGGTACCTAATACTGCTTTCGTGACCATGTGTCCTGGCGTACTATAAGTCCTAGACAAATTGTCAGCCTGATGATCCCCATGATTTAGTTCCCCAAGCACATGTAGTATTCTCTTCGAAAGGATGAAACGCTCAGAGTATTTGGGTCAAATCCGGATGAAAATCTCGAACCTGTAATGTAGCAGCTCAATGCGCTAATTACTGAGCTACTAGGCATCTTAAAAACTCAAAAGATATTAATTAAAACATTTTCTCGTATATTGAAATATTATGAATAGTATCCGCCCGCCTAAAAAAAAAATCAATGCAGGTCACAATTTTTGTTCTAAAAGTCGCTGTTTGCCCCTTGTTATTTGCTTATCATTTTCTCTAAATTTCCGTTACACTTCTAAGACCCAACTCAGGTAATGGATAGAATCATGTTCATGAGAAAATCAGTCTGATGTTCGGAGGCTTGATATCGGAGTAGTTTTATGGGTTGGTTGACATGGGGACCGTCGTTTGAGGAGTTGGGAACAAAAATTCGAACCAGATTCACTATGATAATATGGTCAAAAACAGGTCGATGCTTAGTAACATCCTGTCTTACCTTTTGTGCCGTCTTATGGATCTATTAAGGGGGCACATGACCTTTGAGTTTGTCGAAACAGTCAAAAACATCGTCTTCTTGAAAGTACCAAAACACAAACAATATGCAATTAAGATCTTCTTTTCCCCTTTCTGCCTAAAGTATATATCCTTAACTACATTATACAGAAAAATAAATGTTGTATGGACAAAATTAATATTTAAATTTTAAATTTAAAAATTCATTTCACTAATGCGTGATTAAATACTGCGCGCATGATACAACTCTGAATTATGCATATAGAAAACAATTTTTGAACAAAGTGGAATCATAACACGCCTATTTCTAATTTAAAACCAAAATATACGCAAAATGTTTTGTTTAGAAATTAATTTTAACACAAAATAAAAAAAAGTTCAAAAATTTCAATTTTTTTTTCAAGTTTTTCAAATGAAAAAAAAAAAATAAATAAATAACCAAAATTAGTGATTTTTTTTTTACTTTCTTCTATCTTGACAAGAAGAAAGTATTGGTTTCATGAAAATTTTCGAATTCCAGTTTTCGACGGATTTACACGTTTTATGGGTCAGAGATTCCAAAAAACGTGTTTTTACAGAATGTCTGTCTGTGAGTCTGTCTGTCTGTCCGTCTGTCTGTCTGTATGTGACACAAATTTTGTGGGCGCTCTATCTCAAGAACTAACGCACGGAATTTAATAAAAATTTATAATCTGGTAGTCCCTGATATAGATTGGTGCTGATTAGTTTTTGGTGTAAATCGCCTTGCAGGTGGCGCTGCTATGTAGCATTTTGCAGGATTTTTGCAAAAGCTCTATCTCAAGAACTAATACACGGATTTTTATAAAACTTCAGATTCCGTTAATCCTTGATATGAATTGGTGTTGGTAATGTTTTGGTGCAAATCGCCCAACAGCTATCCCATGGCGCTGCTATGCTGCATTTTGCAGCATTTGCACGATTTTCGTAATAGCTCAATCTCAAGAAATAATGCACGGATTTTCATCAAACTTCAGATTCAGTTAGTGCTTGACATGAATTGATGTTTTGTACCTTTTCGTGTAAATCGCTCAACAGGTGGCGCTGCTGTGCTGCATTTTTTGATATTTCCGTAATAGCTCTATCTCAAGAACTAATGCTTGGGTTTTCAACAAACTTCAGATTCAGGTATACAGGGATATGAATTAGTGCTGGTTATGTTTTGGTGTTAATCGCTTAACAGGTGGCGCTGCTATGCAGCATTTTTCACGATTTCCACAATAGCTCAATGTCCAGAACTAATGCACGGATTTTCATCAAACTTCAGATTCAGTTAGTCTTTGACATGAATTGATATTTTGTACCTTTTCGTGTAAATCGCTCAACAGGTGGCGCTGCTGTGCTGCATTTTTGTGATTTCCACAATAGCTCTAGCTCCAGAACTAATGCACCGATTTTCATCAAACTTCAGATTCCGGTATACCTTAATATGAATTAGTGCTGTTTGTGTGTTGGTGCAAATCGCTCAACAGGTGGCGCTGCTATGCTGCATTTTTCAGAATTTCCCCTACAGCTCTATCTCAATAAGTAATGCACGAATTTTCATCAAACTTCAAATTCAGGTATATTTTGATACGAATTGGTTCTAAATTGATGTAATTTCTTTTACTATTTAAATGATTTAATTGACGTGATTTATATAGAAGAAAGTTTTGTGATGGCCACAACATACTAGTTTGTTTTAGCATGTAGACTATAAAGAAACGCATATTAGGTTAATTTTTTTTAACCTGTAGCTCACATAGTTTAAAAGTAACAGTGCGCGCAAACTCCAAATTTTCTAATCTGAGAAAACGCTTTTTAAAGTTTCAATATCTATGGACATTCAGTTATACTCACCCTCTATAAATCATTATAACTCAAAAAATAATGTAGATTTTTCAATGGAGTTTTTTGCATACTGTTGAAAAATTTTAAAACATTCAGAATAAGCCAAAAACCGAAAACTGATTTTTTTGAAAGTTTAAAGGTCCTGTGCCCCCTTAATATACTGGGTGGTCATAAAAATCTTTGTCAATATGTGAGCTTCTAGTGACTGTAGTCTTCAAGGTAACGGAATTTAATTTGGAACGCCGGTGTTTTGAGGCAAGGGTTCCAGAATGAACAACAGGAATCAAAGAACAAATATAGAACTCTCACAAGTCACAATTATGGTTTCAGTGACAAAATTTCCAAATTTTCAAAAGGCAACATCCTTCTTCTTTCATCGCAAAATGATCTTCACAGTTAAAATCCGTAAATCGCCTTGAAACGGCACACATAGCATTATAAATGGCAACTTAAAACAAACACAAGAAAGACCATTTAGTGCTCCGCGTGTGCTACAAGAACAGGATAATGACATTGCCATTTACTGCATTTCGCGATTCCGTGGTCGCTATGGTCATCCAAACACATCTGAATGGGGTTATTTAGTGTAAGTTATTTAAAATTCACGGTATATTCATCAAATCCGTTAAGTGCGTATGACATGGAAAACACCATTAAACTTGAGATTCTGGACGCCTTCATCCCATGCTTTATTCTTCTTTACAGTATCTTACATGCAATGTGTCATCGTCTGTGAAGACAAATATTTACAAATTTTGTAATCCTGTTAGAATTATTTGTTTTTGCCGCCTGTGTGGGCTCGCTTGTTGTTTTCATAGCTTTTATTCGCATTTGTTTTGCCGTTTCCAGTGTTGCAGGTACCGTTTTAATGCTGTTTACGCTTTTTCATTAGGAAGATCGCTTTGCGATGAACAAAGCTGGGTGTCGCTATTTAAAATTTTCGAAACTTTGTCACTGTAACCATAACTGTGAGAGCTCAATTGTAGTTCATCACCTCTGTTTCAAGATCATGCCTTAAAACACCTACCTCGCAAATTGCATTTGGTCTCTTTGAAAGGTGAGGTCACTAGGAGCTCATATATTGGCAATATTTTCTTTTTATGATCACCGTGTATTATTATACATGTTTATGACTATTTTTGCTGAAATTTTCAATACGGACCTCTACTGGCTTTCTTATTTCCTTAGACTTGCAATGCGTCATTTACCCGAAATATAAAATTTCACTCTCTCGAAACTATTTACCCATCTATCTAGCTAATATAACCATTAATCTATCTACAAAATTATCTGGTAAATATTAAAGCTATCTACCTTTAAACTATTGTCTACTATATCATTACTACGTATGCATATATATTTGATCAATTATTGAAATTTTGAAAAGGAAACTTTTCTTATTTTCTTCTTCCATTCGATTTTTCAAGCTTCAATTTCACAAAAAATAAATTTTCACTTGAAAATCAGACGTTAAATATGAGAAAAAAAAGTGTTTGTAAACAGTTTTAGTGTTGACAAATGTCTTTTGAATGTAAATTAAAATTCAAAGTTAGAATTAAACTTATTTTATATCCAGAGTAAAGTTGGTCACGTACAAATAAAGAAATGCATCGTTGTTTCTTAATATTTTGCATGCCTAAAGTAGCATTAAATGGATTATTAATTTTAATCTAATATAGAACACTTAATATTGCCATTTTTACACATTCGCTTATAATGAGAAAACCTAACGTAGAACAGATTTTTTTTTTTTTTTTTTTTTTTTTTTTTTTTAAGTTTTTGACCATGAGGATTCTATAGAGAAACAAAACCTGCTAAAGAATTGTTTTATGTAATAACATTTTTAATTAATAATTAATATTTAAGAAAAAGTTTAATCCAAACCATGCATGAGCTTTATATTTTGTCTTTTACACGGTTTCATTTGAAACAAAAGTAACAAAAGGCATAAATTATAAACTTAAATTTACACTATGGGTGCAAAACTACTTAAAAGATGACAATATTCAAAAAGATGCTAAATTACTTTAATACCTTAGTACTTTCAACCATAAAAACATGGCCTTCGACAGAGGAATAAAAAAATACTATTGTTATAACAATAGTATTTCTTATATTCCTCTGTCGAAGACCATGTTTTTATGGTTGAAAGTACTAAGGTATTAAAGTAATTTAGCATATTTTTTAATATTGTCATCTTTTAAGTAGTTTTGCACATTGTGTAAATTTAAGTTTAACTTTTAATGATGAATTAAGCATTTCTATTTATTTATTTACTTGCATAAATTATTATAGAATCTGTGCCTATGTAAGCGATATGTTCTCCTCGCCTTTAATTTGTTCAATTTTGAGTAATTTATACAATACTAAATTTCCAGCCAGGGTCATTACTCCCATTCGAAAACTCACAGAATAAAGTTATTTATACCAAGGGTTCTCATTTACGATTTTCTAGAATCCTGTTAAACGGAAATTTTCTTGAGAGGTCGTATGCAAATTTATTTTCACATGAATTTTGAAAATCTCAATACGCAGTCTTATATTTCCTCAATTTCATTCGATTTATTAAGTCATATTTACCCCCAATACAAATTCGCATTACTCAAAAATACGTTCTTCAAAAATAACCGAAATATGAGCTAAAGTGTGTTCGCGTTCGAGGACTCCGTCAATATGAGATAGTATTTTAGAAAAATGGGTAATATTGCGGCTAAAGTTGTTAAAATAATGATGTAACAATAATTTATAAACGATAGTAACAGTACTAAACAGGAAATATGCAACCATATCGTTTACTCGTTATATTTAGTGTGCATTAAATAGCAGAGAAAAATCTCAAATATAGACCTTCTAATTTGCCGCTTTTGCGTATCTGTGGATACTTTGACAACTTATGGTCAAGAGTGAAAAAAAATTATATTGGCGATTTTCCACCATGAAGTTTTTAATGGTGAGGAAAAAAATACATGTCTCTACTTATGAGTTTTTAATAGTCGCATTATTAATTAATAATTAATATTACAAAAATATAGTTATACAAAATAAGCATGCGCGTTATGTTTGGACTTTTACAAAGTATCAAAAAGTAATGAAATACATAAATTACTGTTAAAGTTATGCCTCAATAATGGATTCTTATCTTGGTTCATTTTTTAATAATTGTCCCTAACTTATCATTCAAAATTGACGCCAGTTTGTATTTACACCTTTTTTTTTACATCGAGGGAACGTAGTATGCAATAAAATTATGGTGTTGCTATTGGACTTTTAAAGGTTAAGTTCAATTTTAATACATACATGTACCTAATGGCAAAATAAACCACATAACAATTAAAAATAATACTATACGAATTAAAACTGTACTTTTCTTTCTTTTTCTTGCATTAATTAAAACTGTAGTTATAGTCATCGTTCGGAATATACGTATTTTTTGCGCACATTATATTAGTTCATAAAATGATACAATATAATCGATTGGACTTTAAAAAAATTTGATGCGAGCTGAAAAATTTTGCGAGATGTAGATAAGAAATAAAAAAACTAGCGACTGCTACAGACAAAACTTAAAAAATTTAATCTCCAACCACTTAAGAGGTTAAATGAAGTCTTTCTCTAGAAAAATAAATTTTAGGTCATTTTCCCTGCGAGCAATAGTAACCAGATTTGATCCACACATACACGCATGTTATAATTGTTAATATTAATTTTACTCAACGAAATTATGATTTTCAAAACTTTGATTTATAATCATAATAAGAATTAATTAAGGTAGTCAGAAACACATAAATCTCGAAAATATGGCATTTAAACTTTTTAACACCTTCCAATTTAGTTGAAAAGTGTTTATGTCTTTAGTTTGTCTGCCGTGCCCTAACTCGGGTAAATATACTGTGATTGCCACGCAATTGATATATGAGATTTAGCATGAAATGTTCGATATTGAAAATTAACTGTGTAGTTTTATAGTTAGTTTACAGGTATACTCGAAAGAATTCCGTTACATTATGGGCTAGGGGGGAAATTGTATGTAATATATTTTGATGATGTTACAGCATTTCAAACATATTGCTATACATCACGAAGGAGCACTACAATATGTTTACTGTAGAAAATCATGTGTACAGCATTTATCGTTTACTTACAGGGACACACAAAAATAATTGGTTACACTACTGTCTATGAGTAATAATTACTGGAAACATGTTTACAGTTGTGATATGCATTTTTAAATTTAGCTAATGTTTTGCATATTATTTGGTATGTATAATTTCTATAGATCATATACAGGTCTGCTCAAAAGAACTCGAGTACATTTCCGTTTATTGACAGAAATTACTGAAGAGTAATTTTCAAATGTGTTATGCGTTTCCTAACTGAACTAAATAATTTTAGAATACTATCTAATATACATACATATCTATACATCATATACAGGACTGCACAAAAGAATTCGGACTGTTTTTTGACTATAGATGGTATTTGATGAAATTGGGTTTTCAAATGTATTATTCATTCTCCAGATTGTTTATTTAAATATCCTCTTTTACTTCATTAAACGGCCACGTTTAGTTACATTGGTTTAAAAGTATTGGAAATTGTTTCATAATCTATGCTTGACGCGTAATTCTTTTTCTTGTTTCTGCTAAAAATAATCTAGAGACTTTGGAATAAAAAATCGCAAACCCCGTGTAAATACAATAATAAAATAACAACAAATAACTCTTTTTATGGTGTACTGTGCGTAACCGTCTAGGCAGCATTTAAAACTTTAAATCCGTTTATCTGAAAATGAATTTTTTTTTTAATTCGTCATATTTAAATTGAGATATCTAAATTTCTGCTAAAGATAATTTACGAGACTTTATGCAATTATTTACAGTTAAGATAAATTAATATTTATCCTGTTCTCAAAAATGAAAAAATGTGTGCAAGGAGCGTCATTCTTTTAGAACATGTTGCATTTTAAAATAATTAATTTTTTTAATTGAATTTAATATTTTTTAAAAGAATTTACATTTGAAAAGGATTATATGCAATACATTTCCTCAAAAAGAAAAAAAAATGCGCAAGGAACACTATTCTTTCAGAAGATACTGAATTTTTTAAATATGGATAAAAATAATTGTTTTTATATATATATTCTTAAACAATTTACATTTGAAATGGATTATATGTCATACATTTCAAGGATAAAAGGAGTAAAAAAAAATATATAAATAAAAATAATAAAAATTTCTGTTTCGAGCTATCTTAAAAAAAATAAATTTAGAAAATATAAAAAAGGTTTTTTTCATAGTAATTTAAGTTTAATCCTCTCGCTCCTGAAAGGTTTTTTTCACTTATCATTTTTAGATTTGGCATATTTAAATTACTATTTAGGACTGTTTAAGAAATGATTTATACCATAAATGAGTTTGTTATAACACAAAATAATAATAATAAATAAATAAATAAAAAGATGAAAAGAATTTTTAAAACACTGCGTTTTGTCATTTAAGTTAGAGGCACCCTATTGGTTCAGATAAGCAAGAGAGTTAAAAAAACACTACTATATGTTAATATAAATTGTGTAATATACTGATTTCAAGATATTTTTTATATGGAGAAAACCATATTTTGTTGAATTCATGATTTACAGTAATTAAAGACGAAGACATGCCAATAGTTTTCAAGATCTAATGATTTAACGATTCATAATAAATAGCAGAAGACTCGAAATTTTGTATACAATAGTGTTAAGATAAAAATATCGTTGCAAATATGAGAAGTGTGATTTCTAATTTTCAGAGGCCAATTAATGCCTAAAAAGGCCGCATTTGAAGGCCCTCTATGTCCAGTGGATAGCCTGATCGACAGGCGCGACCCCAAAATTGTGGGTTCGAGACCACTGTAACTAGGCCGAGTGGCTGTGTAAAATTTTCAATTGATTGATTACGCAAAAACAAGAATTTTGCTCAGTTTGTCTACCGAATTTCCTCTTTGCATGTACTTGTGTAATGCCAATGTATCCAGAAATAGCTCATGCCTAAAAACACATTTTCTTTCTTTCCGCGTACTTGGAAATATCTTAAGCTTTATGAAAAAGCATGATTTTTTATTTTTTTACTGGGCTAGAATATGTTTAGGGTTTTGGAGATAAGTGAGCTCAAGCAAATTTCATTTACATCACTTCTTTTGTGAAATATATAACTAAAATGTGTTTTTACAACATTCAATCCGACTTTAAATTTATCAAGCAAATGTTGAAATTACTGTATCCTTTAACAGAGAAAAATGATAGTGGAACTTGATTACTGAAAAAAAGAACCCATTTCATTCAGGTTTAATTGATTAGAGTAGTAGAGTTGAAACAGCTTGCGAAAAAAAGAGAGACGTTTGAGTCCTTTCACAGGAAATATAACACAAATTCACATTACCCAGAGAAAGTCGTCGACTTTACGATGGACAGAGAAAGAAAAACACGGAACATCAAACTGCGATAAAACCCAAAGTTACACAGAGTTTATTTTTCCGCGCATGCACACGGACATAAGAAAAAAACAAGAAAGTTCAGCTTCACCTCATTTCAACTAATATTCAGTGAGATTGTTTCAATTCATCCCACTAAGCTTCATAATCTATCAATAACATACTATAATTTGTTACAAACTTATTTTGAAGCTACGTAAGACTCCGAGAAAAAATGCAAAAAGTAACAAAGAAATAACTTAGAAATGTGTAAAATAGAGTAAATTATTTTCTAATTCATTAAAATCATCTTAATACACAACTATACCAAGTAGGGGGAAAAAACTTGAGCAAACACACATTAAACAAAAACTAATCCAGTGAAATTCTATTTTTTTTTCATATTATGTATCCATATTAACTTTCAATATGCAGGGTGTTCCAAAATTCGACCGACAAATTCAGAGGGGGGATAGTAGGCATGAAGGGGATGAAAAATTATCATACAACATGGGGCCGCAAACCACTTGATTGTTTGATTTAGTCACAAATACAGGGTGTTTCATCTTGACTGAACTCGGGTTGACGAGAATAATTTCGAAAAAAATAAAAAGATTGCAATGAAAATGCAACAATATTTACCTTGTTTTGTGTGAAATACATAGCTGACAACGTGTATGGTTTTTCGTTCCCACTAAAATTTAATAGGAATTTTTGTCATGTTCCATCCTTGCAAGTCGTTAGATTTCGACGATTGTTTTAGGTAAAATTTAATATAAAATTTTAGTGGTGTGAAAAATCCGTGCAAGTTGCCAGCTATGGAAAAGATCTGGAAAAACATGTTGCTCGAGTAATCGATGATACCTTATGAACTGATAATCACAGTCTAAAATGTGGGGTATCAAGTGCATACTGCTGGCGCGTATAATGCAAACTTCTACCACTTTTGTTTGGTGTTATCACATTTACAACAAAGGTGAGAATGTCTGTTAAATGTTTTTTCATAATATACTCCACTTTTCTGAAAGTTGTTACCGTCACCCCACATTGAGTTAGGATGAAACACCCTGTATTTTTGATTATATACGGGATTTGCGACCCCATGTTCTATGGTAATTTCCCATCCTCTTGATGCCTAATATCAACCATTTCAATTTGTCGGTCGAATTTTGGAACACCCTGTATATATTGTTAAAAATTATCATTTTTAAAAAATATAATTTATACATAAATATTTAAACAATCTTTAAAGGAGAAACTAGCTCGACGGCAATAATTTAATGACTCATTTCCTCGCGTCATCTTCATATACTAATTCAAAAATTAGTCTGCCATGCGTTTTTAGGTGCGTTCGTAATTATATAAATACGTAGCACCTATAGTCGTCGTTTAATCCGTCCGTCTGTCTGTCTGTCCGCATATAACAGAGCAAAAACTACCCAACCGAATGGTCAGAAATTTTAAATATATAATTGTTACAAAATTTTGTCGAGTCTTTTCAAATTTTATGAAAATCGGATGTATAGTTTAATTACAGGGACAGTCAAAAGTTTTTCGTTACATTACGGCCAATGGGAAAAAATTATTGCAAGTGCGTTTTAATGATGTTACAGCCTTCCGAATGGTCTGAAATTTTAAATGTATAATTTTTGCAAAATTTTGTCAAGTCATTTCAGATTTTATGAAAATCGGATATATAGTTTAATCACAGGGACAGTCAAAAGTTTTCCGTTACTTTAAGGACAATGGGAAAAAATTATTTCATGTGCAGATGTTACAGCCTTTCGAACAGAATGAAATGATATGCACTTATGAAGTGCATTAAAATATACATTCATTACAATATGCGGTGCAAAAAATATTTATAAAACTAGATATAGTACGAACGCACCTCATTTGCCACGTTTGACGAGCAATTTCCAACTTGTTAACTTTGTGATAATCGCCTGAGATAATGAGATAATAATATTATTATTTTTTTAATCTCCAGTTTTTATATTTCCCTACATTTATGTTTATGCAATTATTTTCTTATTTGAAGAAATATTTTCATGTCTGTATCAGAGTCTAGATTGTTTTCATACAGCGTGATATTTTTACAAGAAATGCGCGATAATGATCCGTTTATTTTATTCTCGCAGGTCTTTTCAATTCTAAGGCACGATACTTTTAACAAGCTAGTTATTAATATCGAATTTCTCGCATTCTATTTTCGCTTCCTTCCATTAGTTTTCCATACAAGACAGGAAGTTAACATTACTCAGTAATAAAAAGATACTTAAAAAGACTTACAACCATTAAATATTAAATCCTGTTTTTTACATTTCAAAGCTGATTCACAGGAAGTCATGAATTCGCAGGTACTTAAATTGAGATTCTCGAGTTACAAGAGTACATATTCAAGAAGTTTTAGCAAGAACCGCGAGATTGTCAAGTTTCAGCATCCATTATTTTCTTAATCTATAGAATTTCTGACACAAAGGTAACATTTCAGTGAGTTATTTTAATTTGGAAATAGATTCGGTTCGAATATCTTGACAAGTTGTGACAAGATGGAAAAATTACACAAAGAATGAAAAATCTGCTACACTGTTCCTTAACCTCTTAACTAGGTATGACGCAAAATCATGTCCTATTTGTATATAATTTGTGATACATTTTCAGTTAAGAGGTTAACTCTTTCGCACGCGAAAGAAGTCTACTGAACAAGGGGAAAAAATTATGTGTAGAATAATTTTGATTTCTTAATTACGTATTATTAAATGAAATATTAAATACAATATATAAAATTTACCTTCGAAACATATATTAATAACTATCGATGAAAAATTAATATTTATTAAGGAAATGGTGTCAATACTAATTTTTACTACCTTTGATTAATACAAAGGCGATTGTGTTCCGATATTTTGAATGACAATATTTCTGAATAATATTATTCTCCTTATTTAATAACATACATCTGTGACTAAATAAGGCGAAGATTACTATTCGGAAATATTGGAATACAAAATAGTGGAACAAGTCACCCCTGTTAATAATTAAGTGAACTTTGAAAACATAATTCATGAAATTTCTGAAAAAAATAGAAACGTAAATTCTTATGCAGATTATCAAGAACATACTTGAAATACACGATTTAATTTGTTTTATTATACATGCTTCAATTTTAATACCTGAATCAGATCATGGACTTTGCGCATGTATTTTACCGATTCCGCACGATTCATATTTTTGGTGCAATTTGTCCCAACAGATGTGGTATAAATAGCAATTTTATGGGTAAAATTGGAAAGTAATGTGTAACAAAAAATACAGCCTTTGAAAGAAAAGTTAACGCATTCTATTGTTTCTTTCATAATAATGATATCTTTATAAATTGCTTAAGGAACTATCTTTATGTGAAAATCAACAAAAATTTTAATTTTTACTAGAGTAATCTGAACTTTTACATAATAAAACATTTAACCCTTTAATGAACCTAAACTGAATTTTTCACGACATTCCAGATTAGATTAGATAATAGTTTTTAATTATTTTATAAAAAGCTGGATACATGGGTTCTCTCCAAAATGAAGTTAGGCAGATATAGCGAATCTATATTATCAAGCAATAACATGTCCGTGAGTAATGCTGAAGTCCTACTGACGATGGCAACACCTGACCAATAGATATCGCTTTTATTGTAATTTTTTTTAATTTCTAAAAATCGCAAATTTTCATTTATTATACCGTCGAATTTTTTTTTTAATGTTCTTTGAAATGCAATTTGTTGAAAACTGTATTTCAATTTACTGATTTTTTATGATTTTTAAAATTATTTTCCAGCAGGATTTTTTTTAAATCTATCTCCGTTGCCTGCAACCTGATTACGAAAGATGAAGTCGTTTGCACTTAAAACATTACAAATATAATAGTTCAATATTTGTTTCTGGCTAATATTACATAACAAAATTAAAACTTCATCAATAAATAAATAAGAAGTAATATAAATATAACACAAATTTAACGGGGCAAGCAACTGTGTTTCTGTAATGTTGAATTCACGCAGGAAATTTTGAAAAAATTTATTTCAAAATAAGGAAAAGCAATTTTTCAGCTGTTTTTCACCAAAGTAATAAAAGTAAAACGTTATTAAAATTTTCTGGTTCAAATCTTAATTAAAATTACGCCCCTCAAGGGCTTAATAGACATGTAATCAAATTACGTGCTCAAACCAATGAAATTATCAGAATCAAAATGGCAGCTGTAAGTAGCGAAATCTTTGGCGATTTCTTCGGCTATTAACCTCTAGCACGGGACTAATATGAAAGTATCGCTTTTAATAAATTTCAAATAAATTTAAATACATAATTGATATTTTTTACATGTAAATTCGTTTTGGTGGCGTTATTGAGGAATCGAAAAAATATATTAAATGCGAAAAATATATTAGAGTTGACAATAATAACAAAAAATTGCTTTTCGTCTACGTTCTGCAACCCGTGAAGTCTGAGTTGGATTCAATAGAATTCATAATTAAACATTTTTTTAATATTATGATAAATTGCTGTTATTACAGGTGCAGCAAAATTTTTATGCAAAATTTGGTACTTGTTAGTTATCCCGTCGACCAAATTACTGTCGCCAGATTGTAAGATTAAATGCCAATAATGGTTGCCATTAATTGATTAATTGTAAGATTAAATGCCAATAATGGTCAATAAAACCATTAATTCGACGTTTTATTTGTATTTTTATTAATGTTTTACTAAATTACTTGATCTTTAATTACTTGAAATTATGCCAATTCGTATAATTTGGCGAGTGGTTTGGCGATTTATATAATTTGGCAAAATTGGTCGACGGGATAACTAACAAGTACCCAAAATTTTTATGCAAAATTTCCTGCGTATGGGACAAAAACAAGATGCTAGCTATATTTTAAATTATAATTAAAATTTAATTAAATGAGATCCGTACCATTTCGAACTCTTATATCATTTCTCTAAGCTCGTATTATGATGGGTTTATTTTAAGGATAACTACAAAGCTAGTCGGAGGAAAAAATTAGAACTTAGTATACGCAGTTGGTATATGAGACTACTACTCTTTCTTTAGATGACTATACATAGATTCACCTCCCTCACCTCCTCAAAAAGATTAAACTAAAGTCCTCTAGAAGTGATATTTTACATTAGCCGAGAGGCTATACAGGGTGTCCCTAAGCTGTTTTTACAAATAAGAGAGGTGATAATGCCAATCAGCATGAAATTTTTTATATAGGAAACCAGGATCGCAACCCTCTTATTCAGTCGAAAATGCAGCGTGTCTCATTTCCAGCTCAACCAAGATTTTCGTACATAAGTTTAACAAAAATTAAGACATTTTAGAATTTTTTCAAAAAACTAACTTTGTTTTGGATGAAATGTGTTTCATCATGAGAAGTGCTGTAAATGGCCACCATTAGAATCTAAACAATACTGAACTACACGGTCCATAATTCAGAATGTAACTGACAAGACACTGACTATTACAATGCCCTTTTACCACTTTTCGCGATGTGATCACGTTTTACATTAAACAAAGTTAGTCTTTTGAAATTTTCGATAAACTATCTTTATTTTTGTTAAAGTTATGCACGAAAATACGGATTTAGCTTGGATTGAGACACGTTGCATTTTTGACTGAATAAGCAGATTGCGACACTAGTGTCCTATGCAAAAATTTTTCATCTTGATGGGTGCTGTCGCTCCTCTTATTTTGTAAAATCAGTTTAAGTAACGATTTTTAATTTAAAAAAACTTAGAATACATTAATTGTGTACAATAACTTACCTTGAAAACAAATATTTCTTTGAAATTTTATTAATGATGCCATAAATTTTACATTTTAATATGGGTATTTCTATTTCATTCTTATGCAGTTGGTTGTATTTGTGAAAATAAATAGCCTTAATTTATTGTTAACAGTAATAATAAAGGCGTAACTTTTTGGTCTTGTATAAAAACCAAATGTTATAAAGTTAAACTAAAAAGTTTTGCAAAATGTCTAGTCAAATTTTAAAAAGTTGCAGGATAATCTAAAATAATCATTTTTTGGAAAGTAATGTATGCAGTGAAATTTTCAACGTGCATTAATGGTAGAAAATCTTAAAGATTGATCTGGCAGAATGCAACATTCCCTGGAGGTATTTTTAATCCAATACATGGATTTAGTGCTTTATAAAAGTATACATCTAAACCTAAAATTCTGCGCTTAGGCGATACAAAGCACGATTTAGACCAGTCAGTGACATCGTTTCTTTTTGTATAAGGCATAATTTTTGTTTTAATGTTTAATGCCGTGTTTACTATATTAAGTTAAAGCTTTATCAAAAGATGAATGCCCGGAAATGCTGCTTATAGGTTGTAGAGATTACTGTTCAGATTAGTCGATATCACCGTTTTCACGGCTATAAAGCGTCATTTCCCTCAAAGTTTCCCAACAATATGTATTACTACAGCAATTCACATGCAAGCTTCTAATTCGTGCAGCGATTCGTTCGTCGAAAATCCGAACAGGAAATGATGTTTTGCGCATAGAAACAATGATATCGAAACCCCTAATCAAAACGCGATATTAGGGGACGATATTTTTATCTTTTAAAAATGCTTCTTTCTAGTCCCTCACTGTCGTTTAAAATTTATTCATATACCTCGAAAACTCTGTATTTGTATTTTTACTACATTAAATGAGTATTTAAAATCAATTTGCTACAAAATAATGAAAAACGCTGTTGAAAATGTTTGACAATATTTATGAACAAATATCTACTTTTAAGTTTTAAGGTGTTAAATTCATATTAATGTCACCGTTGAATAATAAATTAATAATAAATTCCTGATTCATCTGCCAATATTTGCGCTGAATTTATCGCAGAACAACTACAATTGACTTTAACACTGCATCTGTAACAGATGACATTTAACTATATTTAATACGCAGTCAAACACTGCTATGCAATAATTTTAAATAAATATTTAGAAGAATTTATATGCTTCTTATTAAGTACCTAATAAATTTACATAAATCTATAAAAAATATTTTTTGAATTATCTTATTTTCTAAGGGACGCATTGCGTTAGCGTTTGTAAGCATTTTTCGGTTTACTTGCGTGTGAACTGGAGAAAAAAAAATATCAGCCACAGTTTTTTCCTTACCTATAACTTACAAACCATAAAATGCTTTACAAAGGTCCTTTTCTATTGAAGTGGTCGAGCAATACTCTTGGACTCTTGGAGTCTTTCTCCACAGGGCGTGGTTGCTAATATATATGTGTATATTTATCTTTTTACAAAATAATAATTCTTCCGGATCAGAGAACAATAAAACTACGGCTCAAGTGGTCTATTTTCCCTAATAAAAACAACCACTGGGCTGAAATAGTTTTGAAAATAAACTAGGCTTGAACTGCCACACACTAAATCCTGCAAAACGCTTTTTTACTCATAAGAGTGATTTGTGTTCAGTTGAATGGAATATTTTATGAAATACTAATTTCATAATTGATATTGTAATTAGTTTAGTTTTGTAGCATTCCTGTCTATTTTGCTTAAGAGATCTATACTAACAGAGTTGTACAATTGAAAGTGGATTCCAAAGTATACCGGCCGCCGAAGCAAAAGTAAGGACTCAAAATCGGCAACTTTTTAATCACTAGCTGGCACACTAACCAGTAGCTAAGGTGATTTAAAGCGCCATTCCATTATCTGAAAATTATAACATTCATTAAATTATAAAAGAAAAAAAAATACTTAGCACAGGTCAAAGTTTTTTTTCCCATACCGTTAATATATACAGGAGAGAAGCGCTCTTCTTTAGTTACACATTTTAATATTGTAAAAACTTTTGTAGTAATTAATTGAGTGCCTGTTACTTTCCAATTTATAAAACAATCTGGACGACTTTAACTAATAAAGAGCATAGATAGGATATTATAATAATTCTACTTTTTTGAGAGGTGGCAGAGAGGTTAAACTTTATTTTTATTTTCTTGGATAACTTTTACTTTAAAGAAGTTCGTCCATTAAAAATAATTAATACACTGGGGTAGTTATTGCAAGCGCTACATTGTTTGCATAACTATAAGGTAATTTAATCAGTCCTATAAACGGAATTTGTTTAACTGAAACTTCTGAAAATGCTACATTGCACTTTTCCCCTCTTGTAAATAAATGTATATCTTAAAGGGTGCCTTTATTTCAGCTCGAAAATTAGTCATTGCTGAATTTTGTTGGGAAATATTAATCTTCTACGTCCGATATAATTTTTTGAAGGATTTAAGTTCTAATGGTAAAAAACAAATCTTTTCCATAGACCGTTACTGATATACTGTTAACAATTCTGTGCTATGTTGAACCATTTTTTGGTGCTGCAATAGCTGCAGCCATAAGATGGTGAAACTTCGTACCAATATTTGAAGCTATGGTTCAACCGAAGCTCCAAATGTTGGAACGAGATTTCACCATTTTATGGTTGCAGATGCTGCAGCACGACAGATTTTTCAACCTAGCACAAAGTTTTAACATTGTATGAAAGGAATGGTTTAGATGTATTGTCAGGCATCAGGCACTTTTAGCCATATTGCCTTATGCGGAAAATATTTATGAAAGATTTCTGAAAGGGGAAGTTATCCGAATTTTCGTTTTCGTGCAAATAAACCCGAAAACCTTACACATATTTCACTCGGCCCATTTAGAGTTGAACAAGGTAACTTCAGCAATACTAGTTTTTGATAGTATTGCTGAGTTTTTGATAGTATAAGTAGGGAGATAGAGTACGACATAGCCTTCCCTACCCACCAAAAAATTAGTATTAACCCAAATTGAATTCGGCATTAATGCCGTGTCGAGTTCAAGTATAATCAGATTACACAACCCAATGTACGCTAATGTGAACATCTTCAGTTAGGAAGTATTTGGTTCCTGAGAAAAATAATTCACTGTGCCTGAATTATTATGATTTAATTTATTATAACGTGAGAATGAGTTTTAAAAAGTTCAAAATATTTAGAAAGCTTTTGAACTATGATTATAAGAAACCATACTAAAACTCACAACCTTCTCCTAACATAATTTTAGATAGGTCTCGAGAAGAACAGAAATCAAGATTTGAATTCAAGTAAAATCGGTTTACCTCACCGGTGGAAACTAATATGGACCATTTCCAGTAGAATAGATAAGGCTCCTCAAAAAGAACATTCACAGGGCCTGAATTAGTATTGTTTAATTTATTACATACTGCGCATGGATTTTTTAAAAGTATAACCTATTTAGAAAGCATTTTTGATTCGCTAGAAGGCACTCTATTGAAACTCACAACACTCAGCCTGACACAATTTTACATCGGTGCGAAGAATTGACTTACAGAAATCAGGCTTTTTGTTTGTCTACCAGACACTCCTGAAGCAATTATAATGTTTATTTAGGCTTACTTTAATAGTCGCCTTCAGGCTATACTGATTATAAATTTAAATAAGAAAATACACAAAATCAATTTTATTGTCATTTACATAGCTTTTAAGTCACAAATTTTTATAAAGAGAAAATATAAAATAGCCTATCAAAAGTCAAAGATATACTTAAATACTAAAAAAAAATCATGCATCACGCATACGTTATGAAACACCTTCCAACAGTCCCAGAATATTGTAAGGAAACATCGCTATTTAACAAAGTAAAAGAAGATATCTAAATACACAATTTAGAATACACATAACACTACTGATCCCCCAAATTCAGCAATTAGCGCATATGGTTGATAAGATATTAGAATTCTTTTGAGCAGCCCTGTATATGATATTCTATACGCTCCACATGGTTTTCTAAAATTTAATTCAGCATATCACGCATAACGCACTTGAAAAGTTATTTTCAGCATTTACTGCTCATAGAAGGAAACTTGAAAGATTTTGTGGAATCCTGTATATTATTTGCAGGTTTTTATACGCACTGCATATTAATATAAAATTTAATTTAGCCAAAAAACGGTAACACAACAATAAACGCACTTCCACCAACTACTATCCGTAGGCGGCAATGTATCTAGTGCTTTGCGTAGGCATGTCTATAAATTTATTTATATTCTGCAAAATCTCTTACTGTTCTATATACAATCCACTGGAAAACGCATAACACAATTCAAAACCACCCTTAAGTAATTCACGCCCACTGACAGTAATACGTTCGAAATTGTTTCTGCAGTTGTGTATATGATCTATCATCTGCAGAGTTTAAACGCAACACGAAATATGAAAAAAATTAAGTTAAATTTAAAAACGCATACTTCAATTGAAAACACTCTTCCAGCAATTCTCGCTTGTAGATTGTTACCAAAATTCTTCTGATTATTTGTTTCCGAATTCTTTTGAAATTATAATTCTTATAAATGAGTGACAAAATCTATAGTATGCTATAGTCTACATAAATAACGTCGTATTGCATCTGAAAAATCTGTATCAATTTCATTATGTTTGAAATAGTATAATTTCATTAAAATGCACTGCAAACGATTTTTTCTTTAGACTATAATGTAACCGAATTCTTTTGTGTGTCCCAGTAAACGAACAATAAATGCTACACACTCCATTTTCAATAGGGAATGTTCCAAGGTAAACCTCAATAATATATACCAAACTCATGGTAATCCGTGTAGATATACGTGAGTTAGAGCACGAAAAGACAAACCGAAGTCTAAAGCACTTTTCAACTATGTTGCAAAACGTTAAAAAAACAACTTTCATAATTTTAAGTTAGAGTAGAAAGGACATTACAAAGTAAACAGGATATTAATATTAAGTTTACATAAACAAAAATGATTTTAATTTAAATATATACTGATATTTTATACTAATTATTTAAGAGTGTGCAAAGTTACCAATAGATTGTTCTTGAGTACATTTTTAAATACTTTTTAAAATTTAAACAAAATATTTAACTTTTTTTCATAAAATAAAATTGACTTCAAATACTCTATGTTTTACTCGAACAAAATTTACCTGTAGAAAATAAAAATCATACATTTTTTTATTATGACTCTAAAAATTATTACATAATAACCATTTAAATTTTTATTATTTCATTATTAAATACTGAAAACTTGGAAAATTTTGGTAATTTAGTTTTAGCCACAAAACACAAGTTACCGTGAGAGCATTATATCTGTGTTACATTTTGGGCAGCTATCCTGAGTATCATTTGGTGGGATCGATATTTTTATTTAATGATCATGCCATTTAAAATATATTTTCTTAAAATTCTCATATATCATAAGCTAACTACATTTTGAGTTAATAAATAATCATTTATATAATCCTTATATTTGATGCCTTTTAATAATAATTAGTAACACTACAAATAAAATGCATTTAACCCTTTCAGTAATTTTTGTTTTTGTAATGCTAAATTTACACCAGAATTTTTGAAACATTTTATTTGGCAATAATAAATTCAATTAAAAAAAAAATTCCACCAAAATAAAAGTAAAAATTTTTCAAAATTTTGGTATGAAACTTTATTAAAATTATGTGGTTTAAAAATATCCCACTGCCCTTCAAGGGGATAAAAATACATTAACTGTAAATGTAATTTGAATTATTCTAATAATGTTTTATTACTTTATGCGCAAAGTTATTTCATTATTATAAGTTATTTTATTTTTCCTTCAGAACCAGCATCATGTGGCAAACCAGAAAGGCCAGCCAATTCTACAATTATCGCAAGGAATTTTGATATTGGTTCAGTTATTGAATACAGATGTGCACCTGGACATTTACTAGTTGGACCTAACATCAGACAATGCTTGCCATCAGGATTTTTTAATGAATTCCCTCCAAAATGTCGATGTAAGATTTTCACTTTCTTTATTGTACTGTACGTAAAGAAGAAGAAAAAAAAGATACAATATTTGAGGGGTTCACAACCGTAGCAAACCAAGTCCATTGAGATAGTCCATTTAGAAGGTGCATAAAATCTGTTTCATCCTCTCCCACAATGAATCAAGTCTATTTTCACATATTTTCTCATATCATCTGTTTACAGACATCTGTTTACAAATTTCGTTTACAGTGGGAGTGGATAAAACAGATTTTATGCACCTTCGAAATGGACAATCTCTTTTTTTTTTTTTATAGACTTGGTCTATTATGGTTGTGAACCCCTGATTTATAATTCCAATTTTAAAGCTTGCAGAAAAAAAGGCAATTTGAACCGAAATTAATTGTTTATGATTTTCTGGAATCATGTTATGGAGAAATTTTATTGGGGGCCTCCCCCAATAAATTAGATTAATAATAAATATAATAAATAATAATAATAAATAATGATAAATAATAAATTGGAAGGAATACATATTTATTTTTATAGAAACTTTGAAGTTCTCAACGAACGAATCCCTCCTTTTTTTCATTCTGTTTTCCATACTTCAGTAACTTTTACAGAAATTTTTTATTCAAACATAAATTGGAACTTGAATAATAGCTTTTGCTCCATTTTTTTTTTTTTTTGTACTATATATTATTAATAATTAACATTAAACAAGGAAAATTTAACTAAGGCTGTCTCATAATGAAAAATCAAAGATATAATTATTCATCAGGATAAAAGTTTCATGTGGTTAAACTATATCTAAATGTGAACATAATAATAATAATAATTTTAAACACGCCTTGCATAGAAGCAATTAATACCTAGGCATTTTAAAAGAACGAATTTTCTCTCTTCAGTCAAAAACTGACCGAGTAATCACTTGAAAACAAAATCAAGCGATTTAATTCGTGTAGTAATAGATCGCATACGCTAGACACCTGTTTTTGAGTTTATATTCAACGATGATATGCAGACGATCATTAGAGCTGTATGAGTACTAGAAATAATGTGACTCGTTGAAAAATTCCAACAAGCAAAATTCCTCATATTTCTTCTTTCTTTTAATGGGAAACAGTAGTTAATTCATAAAGATTCGTAATTGTCTTTTTGTATTAGCTTTAAAAGTGACAATCCCATCTGTTAGTTCTCATCATTAAAAAATAAGTACAAGTGAAATTATATGTCATACTGTTAAAAAAATAAAGATTATTTTCAGATCAATTCATTATGACCCAATCGCTCCCGTCGGCCTAATCGTTCGGAGTTTTCGTGGTTTTCTTCGAACCTTGGATTTCCAAGCGTTAGTACGGGTTAGGTTCCCTTAGAAAGACCCCACGAAGGGCACTCCCCCCTTCCCTTAGGGCCTATATCCCTCGTGTTGATAATTGGCCGTCATAAACACAACCAACCAATTCATTATGAACCGGCAATCCCAAATGCAAAATGACTTAAAATAAAGATATTTTATTTAAACCATTTAAAATAATAGCACTGGAGCCCACTGAAAGTGAAAAAATATAAAAAGGGGTATTCCTTTCCGTCAGATAATTAGTAATTTTACAACTATAATTTCGAGAGAAATAAATTAGAGGTTTCTTTCCTCATGTGTAGGAGAAAGGATTTATCCCAGCAAAAATAAAATCGATTGTGCTCAGGCAAGCAAGGAATAATCACTTTTACCTTTCTTACGCAAATTCTTGTCTAATATACCAGAGAAAGGGAGCTTATAATTAATTAATCTCGAAACTGTAGTTATGAAATTACTAATTATCTGCAGGAAAAAGACACCCCCCCCCCCCCCCCGCTCTTCTCTTCTTATATATTCTGTACTGTATATCAGTGATGTTCAAAATCTGCTACGCGCCTCCATAGGGAGGGCGCGTTATTATTATTTTTTTAATTAGAGATTGATAATGTTTGTTATTTTAACATTTTCTTGCTGATGTGTATCATCGCTGACCACTCGTAATCTCCTCCCTCCACCCCTTCGCTGTAACCGACATGAATCTGGATTTTAATGCATCCGCGACGAGCATTCGTTTTCATTGTTATTATTATTTTTTTAATTTGGCTCAGTTTTTTTTTTCCGTATAGAATTTTTCGTCTTATTTAATCGCTTAAAATCTGCAATCAGATAAGATAAAAATTTCTGTACAGAAAAACTGATGTTCAGTTTCAAGGATTTCCTGCACGTTACACGTGCGTACATCGTGAATTCAACGTCGTGAGTACAACGTATAATGTGAAGTTTACATTATTATTTTTTTTATTATTTGGCACAGTTTTTTCTGTATAGAATTTTTCGCTTTATTTAATCGCTTAAAATCTGCAATCAGACAAGGTAAGAATTTCTGTACAGAAAAGTGATGTTCAATTTAAAGGATTTCTTGCCTGTTACACGTGTGTACAACGTGAATTCGATTTTCGTAAAATTTGAAATGACCCAACAAAATTCTGCAACGATTATATATTTTAAATTTCAAACCATTCGGTTGGGTAGCTTTTGAGCTGTTATATGCGGACAGACGGACAGACTGACGTATGCGCCAGACGACTACTATATGTGCTACGTGCATGTATTTATTCATTTAATAAAAAAAGAACACCTCATACAGTTTAATCTCTAAATTGTCACAGAATAAGCGGAAATAGACATTCGACAAGAAATTATATCTTCTTTCAATTATTATTTTTTTTTACATATAAGCCTAGGGGTCGTTTTCATACTGAAATTGCAACAAACTCTGTGATTTTCTACCACCTAATTTTGGTATCATATTTGAATTTTTCAGTAAATTTTACCTTAAGATACCAAACGGGAAGTCAAGTAATTTAGAAATTATGAATGTTTAAAGTTTGGAATTTCTAATGTTAACCTTTTGTGACTCAACAACTCCAATTAGAAAAATATTTACTCCGATGTTAGAATACATAATTTTAAGGATATAAAAAATAAGTTAACAAATTTAGAATATAAAAATAAAAAAAATTGACGAAAAAGTGCTTTTTTCATATCTGTAATTAACAGAAAAAGGCCAGTGGTCAGAACATGTGACTGCCGCGCTGCAGGTCGAGAGTTCAATTCCCAGCTGGGCAAGGTTCACTCAGCCTATCATCCCTTCTGGGTAGAGGTCTGCACGGGCCGGAATTTCCAGGCTCGGGCCCGGCCCGGTGTAAAAATTGAAAGTTCGGCCCGAGCCCGGCCCGGCCCGTTTACATTTTTACCGTTCTCGGCCAGGCCCGTACAAAAATCAGTGAAAACAGGCCCGGCCCGATTCAATTTCTACAAAAAATTCCGTTTTTTCCGGACATACAATTAAGATTCTTTTAATGAACACTACATGCATATTTATGGGAACATTTTACAGTATCTTTTAAATTACTATGTGTTTGCAAAATAGAAAACACGCAATAGTAAACATTAACGATTACTTACAGTGTTTTATTCAACGTCTCTATAGACGTTTCAAAATTTAAATAAGGGTTCATTAAAAGATTAATGTAGTTTAGAATAAAGGGTTAATACCTTGATAACTTTTGAAGCTTATAATAAAAAGTAGATTTGTGAAAATATTTCTGTCATTTTTAAGGCTTTTCTCAAATCCAGAGGAGCTACATTTTGACACATTTATGAATTCCTTTCTTTTCGGAAACGCATGAGATTGGCAGGTATTCTTATTCAGAAACCATGTAAATGCCGTTTTTTTCTTAGATAAAAGTAATATATCTTTCAGAAAATACTGCCAAAGTTAGCGTTTTGAATTGAATTTCCGGAAGCGATAGCACAGGAAAGGAGAAAAACGTACAGTCACGTGACAAGAGTCTCTGTTATCTCTGTACGTAATTTATAAAAATTGAAACACTATTCGATTCCAAATGCCTTCAATACTCAGGCCTGTCAATTTTATGCCTTTATAGTTAAAAATGAGTCAGAAAATGTGTCTGAAAGTTTCGCATTGTTGAGCAATAAATATGAGAACAACCTTAAGGTACATTTCCAAAGATACTGTTAACATAAGTTCATTATCGCTATTAATACTTTTACAAAACATAATGCCTGTCCTACACATCCTGAGAACGATTAAGACCAGTTCCGTCCCGGCACAAGTCTGCCGAAAAAATTAAACCCGGGATCAGGTATCATGTAACTGTACGATGCCGATCTCTACGATGGACATGTTACATTTCTGTACTGATGTTGTTAAACTCGCATCGGCTCGTAACGCACATTTATACTTCTCGAAAAAGACATGTTCATTGAAAATGGCCTCGTATTTTATCTGCTTCTCTGAAATTCTTATATTGGGCCGATAGGCCCGATTAATTTTTTTTATCGGCCCGGCCCGGCCCTGCAGGCCCGTTCAATTTTTTTGCCTGCCCGGCCGGTTTACTTTGTCTGTCGGCCCGGCCCGTTGAAAAAATTGTCCTAATTCTGCCGGCCCGGCCCGTTTGAAAATTCTCCTCCATTCCGCCGGCCCGCGGGGCGGGCCGGTACGGGCCCGTGCAGACCTCTACTTCTGGGTCGATTAAATGAGTACCAAGCTTGCTTGGGAACTAAACAACGAGAGTTCCGCGGTAGACTGACCGCCTGATCGGATCATATGCTGTATAGCACCTCGGGGCCCAAGGTCAAGGAAACAGGGATGGGCACTGTAGGCCCAGAACCTTCATGGATCGTTGAGTTCAGTTTTAGTTAACAATTCCAAATAAATTTAACATTAGAGGTTTCAAACTTTAAACCTTCATAATTCCTAAACTACTTGATTGAATGACTTCCCGTTCGAATCGTAAGAAAAAAAATCTCCAAAAAAAAAAAAAAAAAAAAAAAAAGAAAATCTAAATATGATGTTTTATTTAGGTGACTGTATTGAAAATTTCATAGTTTAACAAAATTTCAACGTGAAGACGATCCCTAAACTTTCTTTTTCTTTTAACATAAATTGAAGGAGTATAGAATTTCCAGTTAAATAGCTCCGTTTTATTCTGCGACAATTTGGCGATAACATGCATAGGGTGTTCTCCCCCCCCCCCCCCCCCACACACACACAGAATGTACAGTACGTTGACAATAACAATAGTATAAAAAATCGAACTATGGCTATAATTATAGTTCAAATGAATGCAAGAAAAAAAAGAAAAGTGCCTGTTTTAATTCTTACGAAATTCTTTATACGTAATTATGTGATTTATTGTGTCATAAGAGGTTGTCAAATTTTTTAAATTGAACCTAACTTATAAAGTCCAATAGTAACACCATAATTTCCTGTATATTTTAGTTTCTCATGTAAAAAAATTAGGAGATCGAATTGTTATCAGTATTTAAATATAAATAAGTGAGATATAAATTACTGAAAAATTAACCACTCAGTTTCAAATATGAACGTCTGTTATTTAGGACGTTATTATAAATAACTTGAACAGTAATTTATGTATTTCACTATTTTTTCTTTTATGTAAAAGTCCAAAAATAACGCGCATTCATATTTTCAATAAATATATTTTTGTAACATTAATTATTAATTAATAATGAGATAATTAAAAATTCATAAATAAAAACACATGTTTCTTATCATCATTAGAGTCCGTATGGTCGGAAACCTCTAATATAAATTTTCTTTCCCTTCTGACCATTAATTGCCAAGTTACACTGGTCAACAGTGAAATTGTCCTTGAAGTGAAAGCGTGCAATTCTGTAAGAAATTAACCCACACTCAATACGAATATCGCTATGAAAAACCGTTATTAGCTCTTGTTTTGGAAGTACAGATGCACAAAATTAAAAAAATTTCCAAAAATAGATATTTTAAAATTAATATTAAAAAAGTATATGAAACGTAACCAATATTTTTTTTTACAGAAATCGATTTCTAGAAGTTTCAAACATACGAATCTAAAATTGCAGCTCATTCCATCAAGTAGTTTTTAAGGTATGATTAAAAATTTACTCGCATTGCAGTTTGTTTTGGAACAATATTAAATAGGCATTTAATATTAGGAGCTTCAAATGTTAAACCTGCATACATCCAAATTACTTCACCAAATGATTTCCTGTCTGATATCTAAAAATAAAAATTATTGAAGACTCCAGATATGATGTCAATCTTTGTTCTTAACCCTTATCGGACGCTATATTAACAAGGCTGCCACTAACGGCTATTTTTATATTATTTTCGTACCGCTATACATTTAAAATATTTTTTTTCTTGAAAATAGTGTCAAAGTGCAAGTGAAAGTGGTGGTAAAAAAAGGTGCCAACCGAATAAAATTCGTGTAAGATATGCCAGTTCAAAGCGGGTTAATCTTGTTACCTCACACAGCCTTAATTTTTTAAACATATCTTAAAAACTACTTGATGAAATGAGCTGTAATTTTAGATTCACATATTTGAAGCTTCTCGAAATCAATTTCTGTTAAAAAATTTATAGGTTAAATTTCAGATATTGTTTAAATACTAATTTAAAAATCCATATTTTGGGGGGAAAGCTTTACTTTACGCATCTGTACTTTTACACCGAGAGCGAACATTAAAATTTTAATGGTTAATTCATATTCTGTGACCCCAAATTAGTATTAAAATAGATCGTTCATTTAAAGGACAAAAAAAAATTATTTTGTAGACCACACTGATCTACAAAATAAAACATTTTTTTGTAGTATCAGTAGACATGTGAAATCTGCAACTTTGCAGGCCCATACGGATGCGGGGATTAAAGCTGAAAATCTATTTTCTGCTATTTCGTGCCGCTAAATATTGCAAGTAAACGATATAAATATATACTTACTGGTAAGTATTATTATTTTTTATGACAAATTACTGTTATATCATTATTTTACTACTTTGGTCGCAATGTCGGCCAGTAGTCAAAATGTGTTTCTGAATATTGATACAGCCTCCGAGCACGTTTTGATTCATATTTCACGTGTTTTTCAAGATAGAGCAATGCGAATTTATATTCATGATAAATGAGGCATGACAAAATGAATCAACTAAAGAAATATAGAGAATCGTATTCAGATTTTGTAAGTTCGTATAAGAGTAAATATGTATACGGCCCCTTAAGATAATTTCCCCATAAAAGGATTGTAGAAAATCATAAAGAAGAAACTCTCTTACAAAAAACTTGTTTGTGCGACTTTTAGAATTGTACAAAGACCAAACGGAATTCTTAACAGAGCATTATAACCATTCCTACGCAATTAAAATGCTTAAGGAATAAAAGTCTAATTTCAAATACTGAATTCCTGTGTGGCATTGTTTAAGTTAAACATTAAGTTCAATGTTCGCAAAAGTACAAAACTTCTGCTTATTTTTTTAAATTTCCAAATTGCGATTTATATTATAAATTAGCCACGTTTTTGCCGTTGCATACTTGCTTTGTAATTAATTATATTGGTTCTTATATAAATCGTTTCAGAGTTTAAACAAGAAATATAAAAGGAAACAAATATTATGCATTGCACATTAATTATGGTATATTTTATACCTGCAAAATATTTAAAAGTATTAAATAGCGTAATAAAAGTTTTAAGAAAAGAAGGCGGAGTATATTTAAACACACATTAAAAAGAGAAATGTCGTGTATTGCATGTTTTTAAGTTTTTCTTGTATAAAACACAACATCGGATGTATGTATGTGAGAATATTGTAGTGAAAATTTGGAAAAGCAGTGTCGTGCAATATTAATTAATTATATCCATTATCCATCTAATAAATGTATGGCACACGAATGAATCTATGTAATGCGCACTTGTGAATCCAAAGAACAGCGATATGGTAAATAAAAATCGTGCATTGCAGAATTGATTATTATTATTTTTTACATTATATAAACAGAATGCATCATTAAATTCATTGGTACATAATGAATTTAATGTTGCATATGTGATGCATAGTGTTAATTTGTGCATGTGTGCGTGCTTCCAAATAATTAAATAAGTACCGGGTGTTTCAAATTAAAGTATCTCTCTTCGGAACGCTCTGGAGAGACAACCCATGGACGTAATGCCTCCATGTTTCGAAGATATACATTTTAGACGAGAAAAATTTTGATACAATAAACAAATCTACTTGCAAAAATGTCCGATAAAGGGAATGCGAGCTACAGGGGGCAACAAAATTTGCATAACAGGCGCATGAAATAGTCTCCTATACGAAAAAATCCCTGTCGGCTCGGCCTATCCGGCGGAGGTAAATTTCGAAGTTTAAGTAATAATTTCACCAACAAAGACTAAATCAAGATTAGAGAAAAAACTAAGTTTAACAATTTTATCTGGCCGCTTTTGACGAATTTTTAATTTCATTTTTCTGTAAGAACTGGTTTTATCAGAGTCATATTAAGGCGATATTAAAATATATATATATATTTTTTTTCCACGCTCAACAACTCGAAATTTTCTGCACAAATTCAGATTCGTTTTTAAAAGTAAAAACATGAAACTTGCTGGCGCGATTTTTTGAAGAGATTTGGTAGCGACCGGTGTTTTTATTTTTCTTTCAATTAATTAGAACTTGATTTACAAACAATTATTTTCTCAGTACGACCCTATTTTTTTTTTTTTCGTTTCTAGCACTGTCGCTTCGGGAAACTCGATTCAAAATGCCCACTTTGACAGTATTTTTTGAAATATATTCTGCCTTTATCAAAAAATCGACCAATACAGCACATTATATAGTTTCTGAATAAGACAATCTGCCAATTGGATGCGTTTGAGAGCAAAAATGTTTTCGTCAACCTCTGTTTTTGTTTAATTTGTTTTTGCTGCAAGAATTGTTCCTATTAAAAACTTGTCAATTTGAAAGTTGTAGATAATATTGAGAAGATGTATGATAAATTTAAGCGGATTGGATATCTTGTGAATTGACGAAGTTATGAATTTATTTCTTCTTCAACCCCCCCCCCCCACACACACACACACACACACACACGCAGATTTTTTTCGTTTTTATTTTATTTTTTATTTTTTATTTTTTCGCTAAGAGTTGGTCCTATCAAAAACTTCTCAGTATGAAAGTTGTAGATAATATTAAGATGATTTATAATAAGTTTAAGTGAATTTAATATCTTAAAAATTGACGAAGTTATGAATTTTTTTCTCCCTAAAACCCTATTTTTTTCGCCCCTTGAGCCCATTTTTAATTTTATCAAAAATCTGTGATACCTAAATTTTTGGTCCTTTTCCTAGGATAATAATAACTTTAAACTGATTTCATATGTATTATAAATAAGAAGTTAAGGGGGGTTTTCGATTTTCACAAAACCCCTCCCTATTTCCACCCCCTTCGGCCGATTTTGTCCATTAACGAACATGACTGAGATTTTCTACCCCTTGATTTTATGTATCAGTTTGGAAGAGATTTGTGTAGAAGAATATGTGTATAGAAGTTATCGTGTCCATAAAAAAGTGATATAGATAGATAGATAGATAAAGTTTTCAACTGGGGGTGGTTTTGGGTTCTAGGGGTCTTGAACGGCGTAGATCTGCAAAAATTTTTCAGAAATTCCAACATAAGGGGATTGCAATAGGTAGTATTTCTTACGAAATCTACCTAAAAGGCGTACGAAACTCTTCGAAGTATTACTCGATGTACAGTCGTGGAAAAAAAAGTAAACACCCTCTACTAACTCCTCAACAAATTATCGTATAAGAAAGTTACTGGTACGGAATGATTAGAAATAAAGTCTACTTTTAAATGATGTATATAAAATTTGCTTAGGGGGCCATCTACTTATTAAAACGAACCATAACTTTGTTTTTTTTAATAGCAGTAAACTATTCTGACAGCATAAATGAACTCTACACCCTTCATTTAGCCTGATAACAATTTTTTATGCAATTCGTGCCATAAGTTTCCGAGAAATTAATTATTTTAAAACGAGCGTATTTTAAGGGCTGTATCCAAATTCAAGTTACGTACTCGATTGTTAACTGAAAGAGCCGCCTTCTTAATCAAGGCACCTAAAGCACCACTCAAACGTCAATGAAGCCTGCTAGATTTCACAACAGCAGAAGAAATTTCAAAATATGTGGTAACTTCTATCACAGACAGCCCCTTAAAACACACTTTTGCCGTTTTTAATCATAATTTGAAAACTACGTGGAAGAAAATTGTGAAATTTTGGATTTCCATAAAGCAGGACTTAATAAAACTAAATCCATCAAAAAAACTGTAGGTTGCAATTCATAATTCATATCATAAAATTATAGAAATTTCAAATTCAACGTATTTATGTTTGGGTATATTAGTATTATTGCTACACAAAAAATTGGCACATTAGGAGCATAATTTCAGGAGATATACATAAAAATATGAAAATGTAATTTAACATTAGAAGCACTAAATTTTGAATGTTTATAATTCAAAAACTTATCATTCAAAGGACTTGAAATTTGGTGTCTAGGCATAGTTTTAAACGAAGATTTGAAATATCTGGTTAAAATTGGGTATTGCCATTGAAAAAAATGAAATTTGGATTCGTTTTAATATGTAAATGGCCCCCTAAGCAAATTTTATATACATCATTTAAAAGTAGACTTTATTTCCAATCGTTCGATACCAGTAACTTTCGTCTACGATAATTTGTTGAGGAGTTAGTATGGGATGTATACTTTTTTCCACGACTGTACATAATGATTCTCTCGTTGAAGAAACGTATGTTGCTATTACAGGTGTTTTAACGACGTTTGTGTGTATATATTGTGAAATAAGAAATTTGCATGATGTTACATCATATAATGGTCTTTAAGGGTTTTTTTTTTTTTTTTTTTTTTTTTTTTCGTATTCATTACCTGACAATGTTTTCAGCGCCATATTTAAACCCTGGACATGTTTTAAATTTTTTTTAATTGCATTAATCATTTCACTATGGTCTGAAATGTATAAACTCCAAATATAGAGGCGTTACTTCTATGGGTTGTCTCGCCAGAGCAGTATGCTATAATTGCAAACAGGGATGCTATAATTTGAATCATTGCATATGCAAAATACAAATCACCCGGTATAAAGAATGAGATGAAATTTAGATTGATTTCGTTGAATAACAGTAAAATATTATCATCTAACAGTGTAAGGTGTAGTAGTAAGTGGACAAAATGTGAAAGAGCTTCGAAACTTTTAGTTTTCTGTGTGACTTGGGTGAGTTATGGGTGATGGCTTTTATTTATTTTTTTTCAATTGTCAAACATACGAAATTTGAATAGCTTCCTATTAATTAAATTATTTATCTGAATTATTTTATTATATTCAGAGTCTCAAATTATGCAGTTCAAGTCCTGATTATATTGTAATTAATTTATTTTGATTATATAATTGTATGTTGATCTTATACAGGGTGGTTCAAAAGTTACTATGTGATTTTGAAAGTAAATAAATTTTCACTTAATTTTTTTTTCTTTTGCTTATTGAGTTTGAATCTGGACACTTAAAAGATTTTGTAGAGACATACCGCGAACAAAAACTTATTTCCAATATATATTCTTTTGCGATTTAGAAAGCTTATTCCAGGCTTAATGTTAGAAATTCTCCTGTAGAGATGACCATACACAGACTTAATTACATTTTTTCGACAACAAGCTTCTGTAGTTCGCTTTTTTCGTATTGCCATTATAGGTCGTGTTTTGCTTTAAAAAACATAAAACATTGACCAAGCAATAATCGGGTGTTGATTTTGAAATTGTGTCTCCAAGCAAACTGTCGTAAATATAAGGAAACCTGTACTAAAATCGAGACTTATAATTATGCACAATTTGCTGCCATTGTATTAAATTTATGAGAAAGAAACAATTCCTAAGGAACTTGTTATTAATTCAAAGGTACAAATCTTTTGATTTATTAACAATATTTGTAGAGTAGTCAGTATTAAATTTAAAACAATGCATTACATTTAGTAATGAAGAAGAAACTCAAATTTTCTATAGATACGTTGGTAAATCATTTATTAACACTCGATAATTTTCTATGAATTTTGAAACAATAGAACATATTTTGAGTTGCCCCCGTTTTACCTTTTTTCGCTATAAATTACATATACATTGCTTTAAAAATATAACACGGAAACCGTGTTATAACTAGAGATCGACCGAAATTTCGGTCCAAAATTCGTTTTCGGCGAAAATGCTTTCAAAAATTCGGTCGAACCGAAACTCGACCGAAACTATCCGTGTTCCAAAAATCTCCTTTCTTCTTTTGGAAATTTTCAACATCACTCATTGATTTGAGCTGTATCGGCTCAAATGAGACACTCATTATTTATTGCTATTAACTTCACTGTTTATAATTATCAGTCATGACTGACTCAAGACGTGAGTGCAAATTATAAAGCAAATAATGCATACATGACTAAACGTTAAAGACGCTTTTCACGTGTGAGTTAAAAGCTGCAGATTTAACAGTTAAGAAAGTTTTTAGTTTGAAACCGCAGAAGTATTTCAAATACTTTTCGAGAAAGTTCTATATAGGGTCACCCGGGGTAATTCCTGGTCAGCAAATTTCTGGGGTAATTCCTGGTCACAGTCCTTTTTATGTTTTAAGAATGCTTCACCAAAATGAAAAAAATCATAGAGGTACTCGGAACTATCCTCATTGGAATTTATTACTTAAATATGAGTTTATTGTTTATTAATTTTGAAAAAAAAAATCTTTTTAAAATGGCTTGCTAAATTTCTGTAAAATAACGTTGACCTTAGTTATGATACATTTTTACAAAGATCTTTGTCACAACTCAAATTTTAAATATTTTTCTTTTCTTTCTTTTTGGTTCAATTACCAACTACTTTAGCTATTACAAAATAGTCTTGAAATTTTTTATACTATTTTAAATAATTTACAGAAGTTCGTCAAATATTGCCCCATGTATCTGGGGTAAATCTTGGTCACTGGGGTAATTCCTGGTCAATGCTTTTAGCATCATTTAATTCCTTTTTATTGTCATATTTAGTGATTTTAATTGTCGCAAACCCTTTGAGAATTAACTGCAACCACACTGTTTACCACATTTTAGTTAATTGTAGACCTTAATAAAGTAGTGTCACCCGTAATACTGGTCACTGAGTTTCTGAGGTAATTCTTGATCATTTTTGCTTTTGTTATAAAAATAAAAATTTATGAAACTGTAAAAAATCTCAAAAGTACTTTGAATCCTTTGCTTTGAAATATATGCTTTAATTATTCATTTAGTTGAAATTAAATATTTTTAAAAAAATTGTATTCAAAACTGCTACTCAAATTTCTGAAAAACATCGATCTTGATTTTTACACATTTTACAACAGATCATTGTCCTTCTTGAAGTTTTAATTATTTTATTTCAACTAATGACATATCACAGTCTTTAAAAAAGATTATAAATTTTTCCTCTACTATATTAAACACTTTTAAAGGAAGAAAACTGTAAGTGCTCAGACAACAAGACACACTCTATGACTATGTAGTTTAAGTAGAAATACTATCTCATTGCAAAATGCCAAAATGGTGCATAAAAATATACATAATGCAAGAGAAGAACCTAATTATTATGCTGTGTATTATACTAAAGGGCTATATTGAAAATTTCTTGAAAAGGGAGCCGAAAACTGGCCTAAGCAAAATAAAATTTATAACAAACATTCAGTTATATTTTTATGGGCCAATAAATTTGCATGTTATTAATAAATCCATTCACAGTGGATACTAATGAAGCTATAAATACTGCTTATAAATGTTGTAAAAATGTATAAAAATTCTTTAGCTAATTAATGTTTTGTAAAATGTACAAGTAGAGTCTTTTGCACATCAAATAACTTTATATTTATGCCCAAAACAAAGTCTATGCTTTATTATTCCACAATTATGAGATGAACAAAACTTTTAGAAGATTGATTCTACTTATTTTATTACTCAGTCCTAAAAAAAATAACTGTACTACTTTATTTACATGAAAAAGGATGCTGACCGATAATTACCCCAGAAGTGACCAAGAATTACCCCATTCCCGGGGTAATTCTTGGTCATTTAAAAATTACAATTATTTTAATTATAAGTGCATATATATTTAAGTAAGCATTTTACAATATAGCTATCAGAGGGGGCTTATTCCAAAAAAAAAAATTGGGAACAATACCTTTAATACTTTTTATAATAATGAGATGTTGATGCTTTTTGGCCATGAATTACCCCGGGTGACCCTAACAGATGATCATTTACAAAAACCATCATAAAAGGTAAATCGAGGTATGTTTATGTATACCTAAAATATTTTTTAATTAGATGAAATTCGTATGATTAGAAAATCATTCCATGTCCTTGATAAATTAATTACATTTTATTTTATATGAAAATACAAAGTTTTGGTCAGAGGCACAGAGAGGCAATTTGGGCTACACGTATAATTGATTAATAATTATATATGTTTAATAAACACGTATAATTAATTAATAATTATGTATATTTATGCATTAAATACTTTTAAAAAATTGGACGTTTTCGTTTTTGGCCGAAAATAGGGAGATTACCGAAATTTGGTTTCGGTTTCAAAAACTTGTTTCGGTCGATCATTAGTTCTCACACACTTCCATCATGTAAAATGCTATAGTTATAGCTCGGATGAATGAAAGCAACACTGAAGTTCGCAGCCTTGTCCAACAAATAAGAGTGAATTATGTCAGCCAGGTATCGTCCGTGTAGCTCAGCAGGAAGAGCATTGTCACGGCAATCCAAGGAACCCAGATTCGAGTCCTGGCCTGTACCTTTTACGCTCTGTTGGGATAAACCTCAACTATGTTATTCCAACCTTGAAGATCTTTCAAGATTTGTGCCCTTAATAAATTATCAATTGTAAAAATCCAGTAGCGAAAATCTAATGGAGATAGTCATTTTACTTTCTCAAAATTCAGTGTCTTAAGAACACTTTTCTGGCACGTTTTTACATGTTTATTTAACTAACATGAACTAAATTTTTAGTATTAATAAGCACCATATAATATGTATAATGAACTGACTTGCTCATTTATATTTAAAAAATTACAAAAAAAAAAAAAAAAAAAAAAATCAAAATAAGAAAATTTTTCGCAATTGTTCAATGGTCATAAAAAGGCCACTTATAAGTTCAAATGAATGCAATTTTAATAAGAAATGATGTAACCAGTTTTATTTTGAAAATGCTCAGACATCCGATTTGACGTGCTTGGAAAAAAATTGACGATTATGATGCCGGTATAGGTAGATCTGTAATGCACGAATATTTCTTACCATTTACATAAAAATGTTCACAATTACACTCCCTCATTTTTTAATAATGTTCATATCGAAAAATCAAGATGGCTAATCAAATAATGTGATAGTGTTATAATTGAACCACTTTTTTGTAGCATTTGGAGTACATTATCTTATATTACATACATTATCTTCTAGGAAGATGATTTTTTACTCCACTAAAAGCAGTTATATGCCAAAATTTATGCTTATAAAATACGGGTGTACACTTTTAAGTTAATTTTTTTAGAAACAATAACTAGATTAGCCTTACCTAAGCTGAAACAGTATCCCAAACCATGACTGATCCTCTTTTATTTTTACGGCTCCTGCAACGATTCTATTCCTCGACACACCGTACCAGTATTAATGTAAAATTTCAGTCGGATATAAAAGGGTTTAATCTTGATGGGCCTAAAGTTATATGTTAATATTGGTCCGATTTGTGGAAAAATGGAAACGTTGCACGGAGAAGCCAAAATAAAGGTGGATCAGTATCAGTTATGGTTCGCAGTGCTGTATGAGTTCGAGATTAGACTTGTTTTTCTAAGATTATGAACTCAAAAGTATACTTTTAATTTATGTATTTTAGAGATACAAATTTTTGCATATATTGCTTTTAGGAATTGGAAAATTCCTTTTTCGACAAGATAATACATTGTGCCATACCTCAAAAGCTACGAAAAAATGGTTCAATGATAACAATATCACATTATCTGATTGGCCATACCGGTTTCACGATGAGAATATTCTAAAAGAGAAATGGAGTTGAATGGCGAACATTTTTTACGTAAATGGCAAGCAATATTCAAGGATTACATATCTTCAGGAAAATTTTTACAATCCATAGGCTGCCCACATCATAATTATCAAAATTTGTTCCAAGCATGCCGAATCGCATGGTTGAGTGTCGACAAAATAAAGGTGCTTACATTTCTTAGTAAAATTGTATCTATTCGAACTTGTAAGCATTGTCCTTATAATTGTGATAATTAAAAATTGTAATAGTTTTTCTTATTTCTTTTTTCATATTTTATAATAAAAAAAATATTTTTTAAAAATAAAAATGACCAAGTCAGTTCTTTTTTTTAATTATAAATGCATATTATAGGATGTTTATTACTACTTAGAACTAAATAAAATTTATGATCCTTTGTCCTTGTAATTTTGACAAGCGGTGTAGCCTGTGTGATGAGTGCTGCATCAGGAAAATATTTATGATGAAGATTTTTTTTTTTTTTTTTTGCTATTAATGTTATACAGAAGATATATACTTACATTTTTAAGTTAATAAATCTTTTCTTTTGACAGATCTGGAGTGTGGATCACCCGCTAAAATAACTAATGGAAGCTATAGACTTTTAAATGGCACACGACACTATCTAAGTACTGTTCAATACACTTGCAACGAAGGCCACGTTCTTGTTGGCCGTGGAAGTCTGGTATGTGATGTAGATGAAAAATGGAATGGACCACCTCCACGATGTGATCGTAAGTACTATTTAATTTGGGAAATTTCTTAAAACACAGACTTTAACATAGGAAGCTAAACTTTATCATTTCAAAAGCCAGGGTCCAACTAAGAGATTTCTGTCCCATGGCACTGCTCAGTTTTTATGTCCCTGTAAATTGATTGCTTGGTTTGAAATGCCGTGGTCATTTTACTGCCCACAACAGATTTAAACATTGCTTTTATTAACTAATAGAAAATATCCTAACAACCAAAAAAGATAGTGGGCTACGTCCTGAATGGTCTCTGTCAATATTTTTATGGCAGAATAGTAATAACTATAATGATAGTACTCTTTAAATAATAAACACGAATTCTCTATTGTAATTTTAAATTTAGAAGAAGATTCATTCACAATATTTTTATCAAAATTACGTTGATTAGAATATGTTCAGACAAATATTTTTGTTTGCAGTATATGCATAATTTTTATGTTGGTAGACAAATTCACTGCCAAGGTATGGAAAAAGTATTGGTTACGGGGGAAAACGAAATCATAACCAATAATTTTCTAGCTGATTTGTTTATTCTTAAAAACTATTTCGTCAGCTTAGTCTCATATTTTATATTTTAACAAGAAAGGAAAACTATGCATCACACATAGACAATGAAACCCTTTTCAACACTATGAGTTTATTGTTACGAAACTTCTCATTCGATGAAAGGAAGTATCTACCTATCTATCTATCAATCTCTCTCTCTCTCTCTCTGTCTCTATATATATATATATATCAATTTCTTCATATATTTTTGATTTCAAATTTATTATATATATATATATATAATAAACATATGCCGCAATTTCAAATCCATTTTCAGCAATTACCACCCGCATTCGAATTCTTTCGTGGAGCTCTGTATATCTATATTTTTTTATGCATAAAACACAGTGTACTAAAACTTAATTCGGCAGAAGAATTCATAAGACAACTGGAAACATTCTTCCGGTAATTTACCAACCATAGATGCCGATGCACCCATACCCATTTGTGCATCCCTGTACATCATTTATTCATAGCATACTCACACCACAGTTAATTTCAGCTGAAAAATGCATACCACAGTTAGAAACTTATTTTCAGCAATTTCTGTCGGTAGAAGTTCATTAATGCATTTCTTTTAGACAATCCTGTATATGATCTATACTCCATAGATTTTGTACACACTACATAATATACTAGAATTTAGTTAAACGTGAAAACGAATAACATAACTGAAAATACACTTCCTAATGATTATTGCTCATAGATGATAATGCATCTGAATTCTTTTGTGTGGCCCTGTAAAAGAACATTAAATGTTGCACGCTTTTATTTTCTTTACGGTAGATTTAATATCACACCGTAATAACTTATATCAATTACTTAAAGCGCATTTAAAACAATTAATGCCCATAGATGGGAGTTCTTTTGTGTGTCTCTGCAAATGAACAATAAATGCCATGCATGCCATTTTCTATACGAAACATGTTTTATTACATGTGAACAATGCACATCAATTTCGTAATGTTGAAGTAGTAATATTATTTAAATTTAATTTAAAAATATTATTGCGCATACATCATAATATATTTGAATATCAATTTCCTTGCAATCGAAGTATACTTACGAAAACAAACAGACAAACCGAAGTTGTAAATACTTTTCAACTTTGTTGGAATGTATTAAAAACTGACAAGGGTAACCAACACTCAAAATGGTTTTATTTAACACAGAGTCACACAAATGCTATCAAAGAATAGTTTATTAATCTATAGTACTTCTACTCTCAAAGCGTCGAGTATATAACTCGGCCGAACTCAAGTATTTATTTACTTTGCTTCTCATTTAAAGTATATTCCCTTAATTTATTATTTTCCATTGTACGAATATATCATATGATTAAAAAATATAATCAAAACATCAATGACATTACTAATGTCAATGATTATTATAAAAATAATAGCAGCATTCATGAAACTCTTACGCAGTTCTCAGTTTATGTAGGGACTAGTCTGTCTCTGTTTTTGTATACTTGTGAAATCATTTCGCAAACATCTCGATGGGATTTCTTTGTTACATAATCTTGAATGATAGCAAGTCTTTCATAAGATTAATTAAATGTAAACGGAAAATTATATTCCTTTACTACTAATAAAATATACTTCTGGAGATAATGGATTAATGTATTACGAGCTCAGTGACAAACCGATGCATTTCATTTGCATTGCATGTGAGATCTTTCGATTATTATTATTATTATTATTTGTGTTTGTGGGGAGGGGGGGGGGGAATCAAATGTTATTCTGAATTTTGAAAATATTTAATCCGTAAGATTTAAAAAGATAAATTTTATCATACAACTGTACGACTTGCCAAAGTACACAAAAAATCTACAATAAATTCAATGGACATATTTCAATTTACTTAACTTAAGGTTACGACAAAATAAAGATAAATAATAATAAAACCAAATTTAGCGTGTGTTATATAACAGGAAAAAAAATCTAACAACGCTTTCAGTTTATGTGAGGGATAAAAAATAAATTAAAATAAAATGTGTTTTGAAAGAAACAAAAATTAAAGTATGTTATGAAAAGAAATTTCGGCTCAATAAAAATTACAAAAATACTACTTAATCAAAGGTGTGATAATTCTACGAAAGAACAGGTTCTTAGGAAGAGTTACTGTAACCCAAAACAAACTCAGAAATCCTAATATTATACAAAATAGTAATAAATCTCACTCAAAAATTTACAATTAAAATGCGGTTGGGGAGGGGGGGGGGGATAAAACAAAACAAACAAAAAACGTGCGTATCCTCGCAGATTATGAAACACTTTCCAACTCTTTCAGAATGCTATATTGAAACTTCGCAGTTTAAAAAAGCGAAAGAAGATATCTAGGTAAACAACTCAGAAAACGCAAAACACATTTGAAAATCAGATTTCGGCAATTGCTGTCCGCACCCGGATAGGTACCCGAATTCTTTTCAGCGTCCATATACAAGATCTATAGATCTGTATATACGCCTCAGAGTGCAAGAAAACTTATCTTAGTTACACAGTCAAAAATTCACCTTCAGCCATTTCCGTCAATAGATGAAAATGCATTCAAATAATTTTATACAGCCCTGTGCATTATCTGGATATTTTTAAGTACGCCTCATATTACTTTAAAATGTAATTCGGGGAAAAAAAGCGAAATATAACTGAAAACGTTCTTTCAGAAGTTACCATCCATAGAAAGCGATGTATGTAGTTATTTGCGTATCCCTGTATCTAAATTTCTTTATATTCTACAAACATCCCTTAGTATATAAACTAATAAAAGAAAGTTTCGCTCTGTGTATGTGTCTGTGTGTGTGTGTGTGTGTGAGAGAGAGAGAGAGAGAGTGCGATGGCTAGCGAAATCTACGGTACGTATGAGGCTGAAAATTTTATGTGAAGGCACCCCAAAGTGTCTCTTGATGCACCCGAGACTCAGAATTTTAAATTTCTAATAATTAGTTGAGTTACTCAACTAATTGTTTTAAAACTCACTCTTGTCAAAAAGTCATCGATTTGATCTCCAGTCAAGGACAGCGCTTGCGTACGCGCACAAACCCATTTAAGGTCCAGAGACGACCGAAGAACCGACTTCCGATTTTATTTGTGTTTTTTAATAGTATTGTTTTAAGCTAAATCGACCAAACCGCTCGGTACAGTTAAGAAGTAATTGAAAGATATACCCCGAAAGACCACACTTTTACGTCTCAAATGCCGCAATATATTCGGGAAAATGTCGCAGTTAACCCTTTGAAAAAAATTCAAAAAGGGTCGTTTTTCCCCTTATTGCAACGTGCCTCCAGGGCACAATTTTATAAGTACCGACAAAACAAAAATATGTTCTTAAAGCCTTCTTCTAATCGATGGTGTAATTGGTTTTAAAATATATTAATTTTAACCCTTTCAAAGACACCGGCGGACGCAGGTCACTTCTCGCCTCACGGAGATGATATTTTTTCTGTGCTAAAAGTAACTAAACGTCCGTGTTTTAAAACAATCTTTTTAGAGCATCTCAATAGAGGAGATTTACATCACCAATAAAAATTTTGAAACGTTTTGTGGGGTAAAAATATTTTTATACAAAATAAAATGTGTGAAAATGTCGACGAAATCGGTAAAAACCTGAGTGTTTCGCTCGCTTTCAGTACACATAGACACCAATAATCAAATTGCGCAGAAAATAAAATACCAAATAGCATATACTTTCAATTCAATATTTTTTCGCGATTGTTTCATTTAAATATATAAATTCGAACAAAATGGATTTAAATATATAAAATCATACAAATTTCAGGGTCATTTATCACGTGTCCGGGCAACGCCCGTCGGGTCAGCTGGTATTAAATATAGTTCTTCTGGAAAATTATAACTCAACTAAAAAACACCGTTAAGCAATTCACGCTCATGCACAGTAATGCTTACAAATTATTTTCAATAATCATGGAAGACGGTAGTATTTCGAGTGACGCAGCCTTAAGCCTAGAATCGTATCGTATCGTATCGTTAAAATCGTATCGTATCGTATCATAGAATTCGTAGATGGCGGAACTCATATATACAGCTAACTCGACATCAAAGAAAATGCGAAAAGCCGCCTTTTAATAACTCAGCAGATATACGTCTTATTGTTCTGAATTTTCTAGAACAGTCTTATATCTGCAGTCTAATCGTATACTGAAATTTTTACATTTCTACGTGCAGTATATTTTGAGATCTAAATAGTCATTTTTAAAGTGAAAACGTTGGTATAATATCGAGGAAGTTCCTAATTTGAAAATCTCGAAAACGGTTCTAACGATTATTTTTAAATTGATACATAATATAAATGTGATTAAGGCGAGGTGAATAACACTTTTCTTTTTTCTGGGAAAACTCTCGTTCGTTAAATAATTCGATTTTTTTTTCTCTCGAAAATGACACGGGCGATTTTTTAAAAATCAAATAAATATGTTTCAGATGAACCAAATAATAATTTACTTGTTTCCAGCAAGACTCTTGTTCGTTTTATAATGCGCATGAAAAATCGGACTATATTTCTTCGCCATTCTATGGAAATTTCACCGAAAATGCATGACACTGTATTCATACACATGCTTTCTTTTTAACCACTTTTGGGGAGAAAAATTTTGTCTTCCCACGGCTGAGTGGTTGAGGGCCATCGTCTACTGATCTTAACAGAGGCAGTTCGATACTCTCTAGTGCGTGTAAAGTTTTTTTTTTTTTTTTAAGTCTGTTAGTTGACCATTATTCTCAGTTCCTTTGTATTTTTTTAATTGCTATTAAGTTAAATAAAATTACAATTATAATGACGCCAATTTGATGATGATTATTTCTTGGCAATTTTTCAACAATAAAAATATTACCATAAATTTTATAAATATATTTAATTTCACTCACTTTACAAAAAATATACATTAATAATTATTATTTGAATATAAATCACACGATCAGAAACGTAAAAAAATAATTCATTTCAGCTCTTCTTTTTATAATATCATTTTTTATTATTATGACGGTCAATCAATATATAATCACTGACATCCATAATATTATTATTATTATAATTATTATTTTCCTTGCATAAAAACTATTGTGATGTAATAATTATTTTATAATAAATAATTTAGTTGAAATGTTTTATTTATAAATAACAATGAAGTTTTACATAATAAGCATACCAGAATTTTGGTGTCGCCATCTTTTGACGCAATGAGGAATTTGCACACATGGGGGATTTGATCATTTATATATTTTTCTGATAGTTCCACATCCTCAGTTTTCAAAAATGTTCTCGAAAACGCGAAAAAAATATCTATACTATTAAATAATTAGTCCTAAAAGTAAGCTAAAATCACGTCGCTTCAAATCGGGGCATGACTTACTATGACGTCACAGTTCACGACAGGCAAGCGGAACGGAAAGAAAAGAGTTACTAAGCTTTGGAAATAAAGGTTCGAAATTTTTAAACTACTGATTTTACAAATTTGGTTCTTTCGCATCTGGATGTTATTTTGTACGTTGATTTATAAAATGTCTATTTGAAAAAAAATGAAAGCTAAGTTTATGAAAAAATCGATTTTTAAACTCATTAAAAGTCTTTTCACATAGAGAAAATTGACGGGATATTGTTAAAATTAGGAAAAATAAAGAACTGATCGCTTTTAAACTTTGACGTTGTTTTAACGCATAATAAAGATTTTATAAATTTAAGATGAGTTGATTTTTGGTGGTGGTGGTGTGTGTGTGTGGGGGGGGGGGGGGCGTTTTCTCTTTTTTCGTTCAGATCAACTATTTATTGCGTTTTAAATGCGATTTTTCATTTAACACTCAAATAAATATTATTTTTTAACATTAGATATTTGAAAGAGTGGGAAATGCAGAGGGAGGGAAGGGTCATCCGGGGAGGAGCTATTTTCTAAATTTTGAGTACGCGCCTCATGTGACATATCGTTAGAAAGGTGTATGAAAACTTATTCATATTATGCACATCCGGTGCCCCTCCCCCCCACACACACTTCGTCCCCTGGGGGCACTTTTGTAAATTTTTAGGTTTTTTACAAGAATTTGCAGTGCGTGCGCAGCACGTGGTGCTATACGATGCCGCAGACAGCGGGGATGTGGTTCGCGGTTTTTTTTCCAGATGATTTTTTTTTTTTTTTTTTTTTTTTTTTTTAAGATTATGCAGTACTGTCGAAGCACGCTTGCTACACGGTGTCATAGGCAGCGGGACCTAAAGTATTTTTATGTTGAAAAGTAAAAATTTAATATTAAAATTTTTTTGAGTAGTTTCAATATTTTTACGTTTTATAATATCTATTAAGACATGACAAAATATTGTTTCGAAATAAATCCTTTATTTTTTAAACCTAGTCCCTAACTTAATAAAAATGTACACTTACGCAATAAAATTTTTATTTACTTCCTAAATAAAAACTAACATATTTGTGTGTGTCATATCTTAGACGTTTCTACGTTTTACCTATTTAATCATCAATAAAACAGGGTTATTGCTTATTAATCTTTACAGATACAATATACGTATGAAATCTACTACAGAGTGTTTTGTTTGTTTTTAAATACGAATGAGTACATCATAAATATGAATGCCTTTTTTTTTTCTTGAGTAACTATTTATCCAATCAATTAATGTTCTAAAATAGTAATATTTAAACAAAATCAAACATAAAGTTACTGAAAAATGATCTTCACAAGATCAAAGAGATGATGCATTAGATAAATTAGGATTTTTCTTGTCATCTCTCTTCATAGCTTTAGTCCATGATTTTCTAATGGCAGGGTCCTTTGGCACACTGAAAAACAACTTTTCGCTAGAAGTTACTGGTTGTATTAGTGCAGAGTGGTACAATACAGTACAGTAAAACCTCCTTAAAGCGACCATGTTTCATTCTAATAAAAATTGATCGTTTCAAGAGGTGGCCTCATAATGGAGGTCATGTTTAAATCTAGATTTTAATTGTTGAAAAAAAGTAGAAATAATGTTACTAGAATTTATTTTTCACATTAGGAAAAAATATAAAAATTTAAGTATCAAAATAAAAGTTAATTATATAAGTTAATTACTGCAGTGTTTAAAAATGAATATATTGACGATTGCTTTGGTTTTACGGTTTTATCTTTCATAACATTTATTTCCAAGTCCTTTCAAAATTCAGTAAATAAATACAATTTTTTTTTTTTTTTTTTTTTTTTTGGACGGGAACAAATAAAGATATTTTCATTAATTTATCTATTTCTTTGAGAGTTTCCTAACTGAATAGGGTAGGGGAGTTTATTGATCGTCATTCTTAATTCGTCATCAGAGTTAACTTCATTGTCTAAAAAGGCATAAAGGGGTTTAAGCACTTAAAAGTTACCGGAATAATAAAAAAAAAAAAATCTAAACTTATTTAGAAGTTTAAAGCCCCTCGGAATTATTTTTCTAATAAAACCTTCTTCAAGTGACAGGAAAAAACGGAATTTGTTTCCTTTTCTTCAAAGAAATTGGTCGCTCATGGAGAGAGGTTAGCTGGGATGGTCTCTGAACGGAAGTAAAATTAGTATTGAGCCTATGGGAATAAATTTCGTTCAATGAAAAACTGATCGTTCAGGGAGGTGGTCGCTTAATGGAGGTGATCGCTTAATGTAGGTGGTCGCACAGAGAGGTTTCACTGTATTTATAATATGACTTTGTGCTCTCAGTCATAATAATTTTAGAAACAGCAATATTTAAAATGAACAAGTTGAAAAGCGACACACGTAAAGAATAACAGTCGTTTGTTGTCATGAACTGTGACGTCAGATGTATTAGTATTATGGAGCGTTTTCGGGATACGGTAAATAGTGCGATATTAAAACAATCATAAATCAGTAATAAAAGCTCAAAATAAAAAACATATGCAGGGTATCCTTCTTATTTTTTCATGTACTATTGTTTCGTGATAAAGTTAGAAAACGTGCAAATTCTCCATTGCGTACTACATTTTGTCTCTTATTCGGAAAAAAAAGAAAAAACTAACGCTTTTCACCGCTTTGAAAGAATCTCTTGTGACTAGAGGTCTATTTCGCAAATATTAAGAAAATTACTGCATACAAAAATATTAAAATGGGTAGTATTATAGAGAAATGTTTGATAAAAACGTTGAAGTAGACAGTTTTTAAATCGAAGAATTATTTTAAGAGATATTTAATGTTAAATCTGGATAAAATTGTCTCATTAAAAAAGTCTCATAGGAAAAAAAAAATATACATGGGAATTTAATCATTTTCATTCAATTTAATCATTCAATAGAAACTCGAAGTTTGCAGAGTGCATTTATTATTTTTAACTTGCCTAATTTTTTGACGGTTTATTTCAATTTTAAATTAAAATTTTCAGAATTTCCAGAGATATTTTTTACATATTTTAGAAAAGGTTATTTTAAATTGTTGCCAATTGTTAAAACAGCGCAAAGAATAATATATCCTTTAAATTAAAAATTTATTCACACGTGACTATTATAAACAGAAAAAAATCCTTTTAAATTAGAATTAAATGATAGCGTGTTAAAAGCGGGAAAATATTAAACATTACGTCATAAAAATTGTTTTTACACATGCTTACTTAAAATGAAAGAAAATTATAAAATAATCAATTATTTTCAAATTAGAATTAAATGATTACGCATTAAAAGCAGGAAAACATTGAAAATTACGTCATAAAAATTATATTTACACGTGAATATTAAAAGAAAAAGAAAATTTTTAAATAATAAATTCATTGATATGTGTTAAAAGTCGTAAATGGAGGAAATTACGTCATATTGGTCAAAGTGGCCAAATAATAATATTGCAAAACAGTTTAAATTAAAAAATATATTTATATGAGAGATTTATTTCAAATTTCGAGATGATATTTTTAACTATAGTTGCCAATTTTAAGGTAGCGCAAATAATAATATCATCTTTCTAATAATAAAAATATTTTCAGTTGAATGTTACAAAGAGAAAGGAAAGTTTGGTGAAAATTATGTCAGATTTAAAACGTTACATTTAAAATCTCTTATTTAAAATAATTTTCTTATAGCGTTGTTAAAAAATACCATAAAGCAAACACTCTGTTGACTTAGTTCCTTTTATATTTGGTAATTTTCAAATGTTTAACTAATCTTATTTAATCAAGCACGGAAACAGCAACTAACATCAGCTGATTCGGTCTTGAAATCCCTCAATAAAAGGGAAACCCGTTTACAGTAAGATCGCCATTGATTTTTCAATTATACAGAGCAGCCTCGATTATCCGAGCTAATTGGGACTGTTAGTAAATCGGAATCGGAAATCTCGGTTAATAGAAACTGTGTGTAAAAACTCGCCGTGCTTGCGAATTTAACATCTCTTTTAAAAAAATATATAGAACGTTTTTTAAATAATAAAAATAAATATATGTAAAGTTCTGTTTCACAGCTTAACAAATTTAAAAAGAAAATCAACTACCAGTAGTAAATTTTAAAATGCAAATTGAAAAATTTACGAAAGTTCACACAGCCACTGGAAACAAAGCATTGTTCGCTATTGACTTCTCAGGGTCCAGTGTTTCTTTGGAGTTGAGTGCTTTTGGGGGCAGAAGGGCCTGTATAGCACGGACAGTGAGCTAAAGAGTGTGGTTATTTTTAAGGCTCATTCAAAAGGAAAAATAAAATCAGACTTTGTTATCGGCTCGGTTAACAGAAACCTCGATTAATCGAAGCTCGGTTAATCCAGGTTCTACTATAATTCAATCTTCCGTAATCTTTTTAAAGCAGATCAAATTAATGGACTTTAGCACAAAGTCACATAGCTGATAACTGCCATGCTTGTTGGCCACCTTTTTTTCAAAAAGTTTGCTTCACCTTATTCAATTAATGAGATATCTCCGATAAAATAAGTCACATTTTCCCGTTCTAAAATACTGGTATCCAAAAATCGTAGCATGTAACTGACACTACAAGTACTCATGGAACTAAACTATTTTAAGTCTGATTTTTATTATAGACTATATAAAATTATTAAAAATATATATTATGATAGGAACTACGGGCTTCGTCCGCTATTTACGTTACAGATATAAAAATCATGTTTTTTTTTGTTTTTTTTTAGGGAAAAAGAAATAAAAACCTATTTGACGATAGGTTTATAAAGACACATTTTGTATTTGCTATATTTCCGGGGATGAGGAGGGGGGGGGGGGGGGGACTATTTTGATTAAATATCGCAATTAGTCCACATGGCAGATATAATTATGATAGACACTAGTTTGTTTCGCCCCTCTATGGCGCCTTTTGGGTCCAGCTTCCATAACTCAGAAACCACCTTTCGGACATCAATGCAACAGATTCCAAACGTTATAAGTAACTTAATAATCACCCTATATAGCATTAAAGTAAATTTATGAGTACTGCATACTATTTTTTTATCGTAATTTCTGAAGAGAAAAAATTATTTCGGTTCCATTCTTAGGTACTGGTCTGAAAAATTTTGAAAAAGGGGGGAAGGAGGGGACATGAGACTGCTGTTTGTGAAACAACACAACGGGGTCTGGCTTATTCAACTTGGTTTTTGGTGACTTCAATTGGAAGGTGGTTTGTTTAAAAGAATGCGTTCCCTGCCCCATGAAAATTGGAACTATTGGTGCACCATCTATGTAAGGATTTAATAATTATAAATTAACATTTTGGATTTATTAATTTAAGGATAAAGTGTTTTTAAAGGAATATCAAATGAAACCCTCTGTGCGATCTGCGATTATACTTACCCACTTGTTTTTATATACAAACTGCTATAAGGAAAATTGTAATAAAATAGTAAAAATTAAATCTGCATTAAATTCCATAAGTATCTTTTTTTTAATAATTTTATCACTAACCTCAAAAAAGTAATGATATCAATGCAAAAACCCTTGACGGGTTAAAAGTTTCTGACGCAGCAATTTATCTTATGCTCTAAGAATTTTAAATATGGAACTTAAAAATACTGATATCAAATTTTGAGTGACGTTATGCTATTTCTTAAAAAATATATTTGTATTTATTTCATCATTTTATTTTTGTTTTATTTATAATCGCATGTGCAAAAGTTATGTTCAACATGAAAAGCTGCATAAAATTTTATTCGCTGTTGCTTTATCATTTACATCTCTCATAAATTCAAAATATGAGTTTTAAAAGATATGATATAAAATTTAAGTGACGCCTTGATGTGACTTTAAAAGGTTTGTTTTAAAATTCAATTTAAATTATTTTTGACTTGGTTAAAATATTTTTTTACATCTATACAATACTTTTAATTTTCCAATTCACTGTTAAATATATCACTTTCATTGAATCTATACTATGCATTGAAATGTATTTATTTCAATAAATTGATTTATCTTTTGTGTCACGCTATTCAAAATTGTGAGTAAGATTTATGTAAATGGTTTATTTGCGTCAAACTATCCTTTTTCATACATTTCATGTAGTTTGGACACAATGACGCAAAGAAACCATTTACATAAATCTTACTCACAATTTTGAATAGCGTGACACAAAAGATAAATCAATTTATTGAAATAAATACATTTCAATGCATAGTATAGATTCAATGAAAGTGATATATTTAACAGTGAATTGGAAAATTAAAAGTATTGTGTAGATGTAAAAAAATATTTTAACCAAGTCAAAAATAATTTAAATTGAATTTTAAAACAAACCTTTTAAAGTCACATCAAGGCGTCACTTAAATTTTATATCATATCTTTTAAAACTCATATTTTGAATTTATGAGAGATGTAAATGATAAAGCAACAGCGAATAAAATTTTATGCAGCTTTTCATGTTGAACATAACTTTTGCACATGCGATTATAAATAAAACAAAAATAAAATGATGAAATAAATACAAATATATTTTTTAAGAAATAGCATAACGTCACTCAAAATTTGATATCAGTATTTTTAAGTTCCATATTTAAAATTCTTAGAGCATAAGATAAATTGCTGCGTCAGAAACTTTTAACCCGTCAAGGGTTTTTGCATTGATATGTATACATTTCATTATGTTTGATTGGGCAAATTTGTAATTGCAATTATTTGCAATGTAATTACAATTTGATTGCATGTAATTAATTAAAGTTAAAATTACATGCCCTAAAAATCTCTCGCAGCACTGTAGCCGGAACCGCAGCAATCCCATTATTTCACGAAATCTCTGTGTTTGAATGTGTGTAACTATAATCAATTACATGCAATTAACTTGTAATTACATTGCAGATAATTGAGATTTCAAATTTGCCCAACTCTGGTTTGAAATTATGTAACAACATTAAAATACGCCGCAAACAATTTTCCCCGTAGACCATTATGTAACCGAATTCTTTTGTGCAACCCTGTAAATAAATAAAAAAGGTTTTATATCCATATTTTATAGAAAGTATCTTTTAGTACACCTCTGAAACGCATATCAATATCATTATGAATGAAATTGCGTAACATCATTAAAATACACCCAATTCAATTAAAATTCAAGGTATACACGTCGAATCTACTAAGTGCGCCTGAAATGAAAAACATCATTAAGCGTAAGATTTTCCATTCTATTCATCTCATGAGTTATTGTTGCACACAATCTCCCGCATTTAATATGTCATCGTCTGTGAAAGTAAACGAAAACTTTGCAATCCGTATAAAATAATTTGTTTTTGTCGCCTATGCGGGATCATTTGTTGTTCTTACTGGTTTTCTTTATGTTTGTTTTAAGTCACCGTTTCTAATGCTACATGTGCCTCTCAACACCTTTTTGTAGTTTTTCACTGTGAAGATAATTTTGGATGAGAAAAGCGGGTGTTGCCATTTCGAATTTTCAAAATTTTGTCATTGTAACAGCAGCTGTGAGAGCGCTGTTGTTTTTCTTCACCTCATTTTCGAGACCACGCTTTAAAATAACCATGTCCCAAATAGCATCCCTTTCTTTTGAACAGTGTGGTCTCTAGGGCCACACTGTTAATCTATTAGCAAAGTTGTTTTATGACCACACTGTTTGAAACTATTTATGAATCATACCATTCGGAAACTAAAAGTTTAAGGTATAAAGAGATAAAGATAGATCAATTAATAAACAGATATAGACAAATGTTGTTAAAAAATGTTAAAAACTAATTTCTTCTCCATTCCTTCGAATACTTATTTCAATCAGGTGTTCGTTATTATTTTCAGCAAACACATCGCAGAAAGATATTTTAAGGGGTCTCAGAACTCTTAAAACTTGGGGAAAAAATAAAAATAAAACCATTTTCAACATTTAATATCTTAAAATGTATATCACTATAAAACAAAATTTTTATTGGAATGAAAGATATAAGTATGTTCTTTCACTTCATGTGTTGAAAAAAAATTGCAAGATACAGAATTAACATTTATAGGGGGCTCCAAACTGTCAGACATTTGACGAGCAGAAAATTGGTATAACAGCTTATAGGCAGGATTACGAAACAAATTTTGCAACTAGAATGAAAATTTTGGTGCATTCTTATACTTCAGATTTTTATTTTTAAGAATACCTTGAACCTAAATCAATTTCTATTTAAAGAATTTTTATATTTTTAATACAAAGTTGTATTTAGCTAATGCAAAATTTTGAAAATTTCAACAGTATAACCACCTAAAAAAATATTTTTTTTTTAACAATAAAAAGGAAATTTTAGGTTCAGTTTATACAGACTAACATGAAATATATGCTTCGAAAATTTCATGAAAAAATATTCAGAAGTTTTTGAAATATCATGTGCGTTATGTCTAAAAAGTCACTTGGAGAAAAATGACTTAAATTTTCGGAAACGCCGTTTCAGTTATTGGGCGGGTATAATTCTAAAAGTCATAACTTCTGTTCTAATGGGAATTTCAAGGAAACAATTGTATCAAAATGTTCAGAAAAAATAAGAGTTTAACATCTAAAAAAAATTTTAATTTCGAAAATTTTGAAGCTTTAAGACTCCTTTGTTTCCTCATTAAAAATTTCAGGTGAGAAACGTATACATTTTAATTGACTTCATTCGAAATTTTATCATGTGTTTGCAAATAAAACAAACTTTTAATAAAGTCATTTGCGAAAGTCTTATGCAGATGCAACATGCAAGGTGTGTTACTATTACTGCCTGTTATAATGTAAAATACGCATATCTTTATTCCACACATGTTAACCGTATAATACTTTTATAGCACACGAAATTTTAATAGTAGTATGCATAAAAGTGTATTTATTCTTCATGTAAGGAATCAGAAAGAAAAGTAACATGCGGTTGAACATTATATTTTTAACACTCTCCAACATAGTTGAAAATGTTTATGTATTCTGTTTGTCTGTCTGCTGTCTATCTGTCCGTGCTCTAACTCTCGTAAGTATACTCGGAATGCCAATAAATTTTTACATGTTATTGAAGCTAACTATAGAATGTCAGTACTGAAAATGAAGTGTGTAGAAATTATTGTTCATTACAGGGACACAAAACGAATCCCGTTACACTATGGTCTAGTGGAGAGGAGGGGTCGTTTATGATGCATTTTATTGAAGTTACAATATTTTAAGATGTTATTATCTTTTGATTATTTGATTCGATTATTTGTTGATATGCATCACTGGGGCGCACAATATCATACTTTCTCAGGGTATAGAATAAGTAGCATTTATAGTTCGTTTACAGGACGCACAATAGAGTTCCGCAATATTGTGATCTATTGAGAAACATCCTTTGCGGTGTATGTTATGTTGTTGTGATATTTCAAACATAATGAAATCACTGAAGTGCACTAGGACATGTTTTTTATTGATTATGGAATGCACAGCATTTATCATTCATTTACAGAGATACACAAAAGATTTCGGTTAAAGGACTGACTAAGATCGCTAATTGCTAAAAGCACATTTACCGTTGTGGTATGCATTTTTAAACTTGCCAAATTTTGAGTGCATTAGATGGAGTTTATAAATTCTATAGATCGCATACAAGGCAACACCAAAGAATTCGCACACATTCCAGGATATGGACAGCAATTGCTGAAAATGTATTTTTACCGAGTTACGTGTTTTTAAGTTATCAGATATTTCATTTCATTCTAGGAAAAATAAAATTTCTTAACTATATTCTGTTAAGTGTTGAAAAGTGTTTAATAATCTATGCCCATGCATGATTTTTCGTTCTTGTTAAATTTGTGAACGAAATTCTATTAAGATCTATATTAGACCCCGATATGCTATTTCTTTCGGCCAGCGATTAAAGTGTCGTCTCTAAAAAATAACGTTCTGTTACAGAAGCCAGCCGTAAAATAAAACAGGTGTATCATTGTACTGTTAAATACTGATAATCTCTATTGCAATTTTTTTAACTTTTAAGCATCGCACATTGTCAATTTTTATACTGTCGTATAGAGGGGAAAAAAGTACTTTTAAATGCAAATTTGTTTGAAAATTGCATCTCAATTTATTTTTGAGATATTAATATTTTTGTAATTTTTAGCGTATTTATTTTTTTTCTTTAATTTTGGCAACCTCCATTTCAGTAGAAAATAAAGGAAAAATAGTAGGGAAATAGTAATTATATCTTTTGGTTCCCATAGCAGCTGAAAAAAAATGTAATTAAAATGCGTGCTATTTTGAAAAAAAAAATATATAAATGAATGATTTCTAATAAAACATGGAGTTATTATAAACTATATTTAAGTATCTTTATTAATGTTAGAAACAAATGAAGGCTTATGAAACATTAGACTGCCGATTTTTTGTGTCGAGTTTCTTGTATGACGACATCGGTTTTTGCTGGATTTGTATATTATTCAGCGATAGTGGCGTCATATGCATACTTTTCTATGTTGTTTAAAGACTGGATCGTAAATGTGGAATTCTTCAGCGGATGCAAATGACGTCATTTTATATAAAATAAAAGCGGGTGTTTTAAGTCTTAAAACTGAAATATGTTTTGTACTATCTATATTTATATACATTTATATTTTTTTTCCTCGAGGGCAACACTAAATTCTGAAAAAGTAGAATTCCTGTTTTCTAGGGGGTTATTTCTTTTCTTTTCTTTACTTTTTTTTTTCTTTTTCTTTCTTTCTTTTTTTTTTTTTTTTTTTTTTTTTTGTAAGTACTACAGCATGCGTGTTGAAAGCAGCCGCCCGTCATTAGGCGCCATCCTAGATGGAAACTTCATCAGCGGCAATAGATAAATGAAATAATTCCACGTGGAAATAGTGTTAATAAGGCTCCCTTTTTTTCGGGGAGTTGGGAGCTATCATAAATTATGTTCTAGATCTAATTTGAAACAATAACCTGGAACAATTTTGTCTGGACGAAATGTAACGCCAAATTCTCCTAATGTAGATGTTAAATTCTTTTTTGAGCTAAAATTTTGTTTCGCAAACTCTTTTTGTCGCTTCTGAGTACGATGATTATGCCAGAATCGTTATAGAAACACCTAGAAACACACTAACAAAATATAGTACTTTGAAAAAGTAGGTTTTTGGTGATCGATTTTTAAAGTACGACATAAATTTTTGTAAACAAACACTCGCGTATTTTCTTCATTGTGTGAGTCCTTCAAAAGCAAAAAATTCCTATATAGAAGGAGTAAAAAATTTGGAAACATGTGAGCAAACATAACTGAGTTAGAAAAACATTTATTGTAACAAAGATTACATTATTTTGCTTAAGAAACTCTAATTTACAAAATACATAATTTTTATTTATTTATCTTTTCGCCATTTAGGAAAATAAAAAATATACTCTTCTATTCTTTTTTTCACACCAATGAAAAAAAGACACTAGGTAATGGGAGATTATTATCACATAAATCCACAACAAAGAGTTTCCATTCCATAATACTGGTTGCATTATTTTCAGAAAGAATTTCTTTTATTGATAATTTGGTAAATTGTACTAAGAGTGAAGTTTGAGATGTTTAGGGGCCGTTAAAGTGTGTGAATCTCTCAAAAGTTTTATTGTTTGGCATTTTTTTTTTTTTTGGAGGGGGGTGGGCGGGGGGCATCCCTTTATAATGCTGGGAAACCCAGAATTTTTCAAAGTTTTTACCACTACTGCATTGAAAAATTAAATCATTATTAATAACTTTAAGGCTATATTTTGAATGAAAAGCTGCACATTGAGCCAGACAGCGTATAGGTCTGCAAGGGCCCGGGATTGGCCTGAAGCCCGTACCCAGCCCGGCCCGCGGGCCAGCAAAATATTGAACGGGCCTGCCGGTCCGGTCCGATAAAGAAAATTAAGCGGTCCTACCGGCCCGATATAAAAATGTAAACGAAGCCGATAAAATATGAAACATTTTCAGTGATTTTCGCGACAATAAGTATAAATGTGCGTCACGAGTCGATGACAGTTTGATAACATCAATAGAGAAATGTAACATGTCCAGCGTAGAGGACATGTAGCGTAGAGCAGCGTAGAGCATTGGACAGTTACATGATTTCTGAGCCCGGGTTCAATTTTTTCAGCAGACTCGTGCCGAGCCGAGATCAGGCTTGCATTTTTCTTTCTACTTAGTCTAGCCGGGTTGGAACTGGGCTTAATTGTTCTCAGAATGTGTAGAGCAGGCAATATGGTTCGTAAAATATTAATAGCAATAATGGACTTCTGTTAACAGAATCATTGGAAATATACCTCAAGGTGGTTCTCAAACTCACTCCTCAACAATGCGAAACTTTTTGACACATTTTCTGACTAATTTTTAACTAAAAGGCATAAAATTGGCAGGCCTGACTATTGAAGGTATTTGGAATCGAATAGCATTTTCCATTTGGATAAATAAATTACTTATCGAGATATAAGAGATTCTTGTCACGTAACTGCAGGTTTTTCTCTTTTCCCTTGCTATCGCTTTCGGAAATTCGATTCAAAACATTAACTTTGACGGTAGTTTTTCAAAGATATATTGCCTTTATCAAAAAATGAATAACGCCATTCGATTACATAGTTTTTGAATAAGAACACCTGCCAAACTTATGCGTTTCCGAAAAGAAAGGGATTCAGAAATGTGTCAGAAAATAGCTGCTTAGGATTTGAGAAAAGCTTTAACAAATTACAGAGAAATGTTTTCACAAAAAAAACTTTTTATTATACAGCTTCAAAAGTTATCATGGTTTTAACCCTCCTTTTTTAAAAAATTCGAAACTAAATTAGTTTTTTAATGCATCCTTATTTGAATGTTGAAACGGCTAAGACTCTAAGTAATCATTAATGTTGCTATTGTGTATTTTCTGTCTTGCGAACACATCAGTTTTTTAATGCATCCTTATTTGAATGTTGAAACGGCTAAGACTCTAAGTAATCATTAATTTTGCTATTGTGTATTTTCTGTCTTGCGAACACATCGTAATTTTAAAGCATTCTGTAAAATTATCAAATAAATACGTATGTAGTATTCTTTAAAAGAATTTTAATTGTATGTTAAAAAACATCTGAATTTTTAGAAGAAATTGAGTCGGGCTGGATCGGGCCTGATTTAATTGATGTTTCCACGGTCCGAGCCTGTTTTCACTGATTTTTGTACGGGCCGGGCCGGGCCGGGCTCAGGCCGAACTTTTAATTTTTACACTGGACCAGGTCGGGTCAAGATAGCTTTCGTTCGAGCCGGACCGGGCCCGGGCCAGAAAATTCCGACCCGTGCAGACCTCTAAAACCGCGTCGATCATTAGCGTGCAAAATGTTTTCCGTCGTGACCTAGTGTTTAACTAAATGCTTCCAACTTATTCAAAAATTTTCATCACTCGATTACATGCGCCCGAACACAAGGAAGGCGGACCCGCGTGCCAGAAGGCTAATTGCCACCACTATTTCGAAAAATATTCTGCGACTTATTTAAGGCTGTTCTCAATTGCTCTGCTCAACAAGCTGAAGACGTTTTGACACATTTACAAATTCATTTTTTAACGGAAAGATATAACATTGGAAAGCCTGACAAGAGATTTGGAATCGAACTGTGTTTTCCATTTTTTGATCAATCAATTACCTATTGAGTTATAAGCGATTTTGATCACGTGGCATGGCCTTTTTCTCCCCTTACCGACTGGATTTTCTTCTTTCGTTTGGAAGTTTGGTTCAAAACGCCAACTTTGACAGTATTTTCTGAAAGATCTATTGCGTTTACAAGAAAACGAAAAAAAACAGCTCCATTATATAGTTTCTGAACAACAACGCCTTCTAGTTTCATGCGTTTCCGAACAAAAATTAATTAAAACTTATGTCAGAAAGTTGACCCTTTGGATTTGAGAACAGCCTTAAGAAAAAAAAAGAGATTAAATAAGGCAAAGAAAACTATTCATAGAAAGAGATGGAAACTGGTCTTCTGGCACGCTGGGTCGCCCCCCCCCCCCCTGTTCTAAAGGGTATCACTATTCTCATACTACCCTCTTTTATCAGCTGTCAGATCAGACTAACACCAAGTTTTCACAGAAATTAGAATCGGATTCGTAAAATTCCTATCTTTACGAAAATAAAATTACTGTATGATGTCTTTAAGTTTTCTTATGTAGTATGTTTCAACCTTAAAAACAAAGTGGAAACTGCAATATTTACTTAAAAATTGGAATTTTTGAACGCAAAGAATTTGTCTTTTTTTTCTCTCTCTCTCTATTTTACATTTCCGAATTTGACCATAGCAGAATATCATAAGAATATCTAACCATTCAACATTCTGATACAAGCTTCATCCTTAATATGTACTAAGTTTAAATGTACCAATAGTGAGCCACTTAAGGACATTTATTTAATTATCATTAAAAAATTAGTCAACTCCAAAAGACATATACTGTCTTAACCTTCCTTCATCCAACAAAATAAACATTCAAAGTTTCAAAAAATTCAAGTGTCACGGAAAAAAAATATAAATAAAAAAAGTTACCTCAGCACCAGTAGTGGGCATATTCAATTTCTCATGCATCAGTAGTGGGCCCCCCAAAAGTGAGCCGCTGAAGTCTTGCGTGTAGTGCGTACCATATACAGAAGATGCAATTTGTGTTACAGTCTTAGAACTAAATGTAAACAATAATGAAAATATATTTAGAACTTTAATGGTTACATTACATATTTTCACTAGTAAATCTGCAAATTAGGTGTTTCAATGTCAGTTGTGCAAATCGTTTTTATTTTGATCTCACTCTACATAATACCTAATGTCTGACAATCAGCCTTGCAATTTTTTTAGTTCATATACAGGAGACGTTCCTTCTTATCGTTGGCTAATAGCTAATTACTAAGCCGCTAGTTTTAGTGATATAGTTCCAATTGCAGAAATATTTCAAACGTCGTTGTTCATCACACGAAAATCCATTTATGACAAAATAGTTACTTTTTTTTTAAGTTAGAAAATTTAAATTTTTATACTGTTACTGGGTCCTATAAGTTGTATTTAGAAAACAATTTCTCCAAGTTAAGCAGTAAAAATTCCAAAATCCGATTATCAAAACTTACTACATACGCGTACAAAACCCAGGAAATTTATCAATTTCCATAAATAAGAAAAGTAGGTATGATAGCAAACGTTTTTGTCGAAGTGCGAAATTTTTGACTTTCAGGGGTCCAGAATCAGCTTAAAATCTCTCCTTCCTACGTCTTTCCAAAATTTCCACTACCCCTTTGCTTTTCCAGCATACAAAGTTTAAAAACTTTAAATTTTATTACATACACCGGACTATTTGTTGATGTGTGGTAACATTAATTAAATAATCATCTAAATTATTATTTCCTCCCCACAGAAATTTCTGCTTCACTTTGTTGGCTCCGAACAGTGGAGAGTCTCGAAACAGCCTTTAAAATTCTTTAACTTAAAAAAAATCTCTGCCCTATTTGTTACTTTGCAGTAACGAGAGATACGCAGATAATCATCTAATTAAGGGGGGAGACGGCGGTGCAAAGAAAATATTTTTCCTCTTTAACGTTTCAGACTATTTTAGCCATAAGACTTTGGGGTTAATGAAGTTTGTTATAGAAAGCATAGTAATTTTCTGCACATAGTCTTCATGAATGTTGAAAAGTGCCTTTTTTTAAATAACTGTTTTAATGGGTTATTTTAACTATTAGAATGATTTATATTATCAAATATAAAATTTCGCACAAAATAAAACCATTTAAGAGCCAGAGCACGCCGATGTTTTATTGTTTTCTGTTTGTGTTCATGTGAATTTGTATATATACCTACAACAGGACCAATTATAGAAAATTCTTATTATTGAATTTGATTTAAATTACAGTCGTGGAAAAAAAAGTAAACACCCCTTACTAGCTCCGCAAAACTTATCGTAGAAGAAAGTTACTGGTAGCACACGATTGGTAATAAAGTCTGCTTTTAAATGATGTATATAAAATTTGCTTAGGGGGCCGTCTACATATTAAAACGAAACCTAACTTTGTTTTTTTTTAATAGCAGTACACAATTCTGACAGCATAAATGAACACTACACCCTTCAATTAGCCTAAAAACAAATTTTTATGCAATTCGTACGATAAGTTTCCGAGAAATTAATTATTTTAAAACGAGTATATTTTAGGGGTTGTATCCAAATTGAAGTTCGGTACTCAATTGTTGACCGAGAGAGCCCCCTTCTTGATTAAGGCAACTTAAGCGCCTCTCAAGTAGTCATTGAAGACTGCTAGATTACAGGATAGCATGAGAAATTTCAAAATATCTAGTCACTTCTATCATAGACGGCCCCTTAAACCATCATTTTGCCCTTTTTTTAAGCATAATTTGAAAACCACTTGGAAACAAAAGGTGAAATTTTGGGTTTCCATAAAGCAGGACTTAATAAATCAAAATCCATCAGAAAAATTGTAGGTTGCAATTCATAATTTTTTCGAATATTAATTTCATAATTCATATCATAAAATTATAAAAATTGCAAATTCAACGTATTTATGTTTGGGTATTTTAGTATTATTGTTACACAAAAAATTAGCATATTAGGAGTATAATTTCAGGAGATATTAATAAAAATATGAAAATGTAATTTAACATTAGAAGCACTAAATTTTGAATGTTTATAATTCAAAAACTTATCATTCAAATGACTTGAAATTTGGTGTCTAGGCATAGTTTGAACCGAAGATTTGAAATACCTTGTTAAAATTGGGTATTGCCATTGAACAAAATGAAGTTTGGGTTCATTTTAATATGTCGATGGCCCCCTTCGGTACCAGTAACTTTCTTCTACGATAATTTGTTGAAGAGTTAGTAGGGGGTGTTTACTTTTTTTTTCCACAACCGTACGTTTTTCTGCACATAAAAAAAAAAGATAAACTATTTAATATTCTGATATTTTGTGCATATGATTAGAGCAAAAAGAAACCAAATTAAAAATTTCATTTGAGTAAAAAACTAATACAAGTTAATAACCATTTCATTTAAAACGTCATTAAAGTGTAATCAACCAACCAATCAACCAGCTTTGAAGTATAAATTACTCCAGCTATTAACTTCAATTAACACTTTGGCTGCCGCCCCATTTTTTTAAATCCGTCTCCAGGTGCCACCAACTTTTTCTCTTCCTACATAATTTTTACAAATATCAAACATTACCATGATGCATATAAGTATGTATATATGTGTTCTAATTAATTTTTTAATTGGTCCGACGACTTTTCGGACCTGGCACACAGCAGATCTTTTTCTACCCCTGCGCCAGCTCCGAAGGTGTGTTGGACCAATTAAAAAATTAATTACCTTATAGCCAACCTTATAGCACAAAAGGATAGGCGTACTGAGTGCCAGCCTAAAATAGAAAGAGCGTAGGCAGGTGTCGGTGGTAGGGAGATCCCTGGAAATATAAAGACGTGTTCCGAAGGGTGTTCGGACCCAGGTCTGCGGAGTCGGAGTCGTAGACTTGGAGTCAGGCTAATTTTGGGGTATAAAGAGTCGGAGTCAGTAAAACATTCCGACTCCGACTCCAGCTTTTTGTTGAACAGTTTGAAGTGAAATCAAACTAATTATATTTACTTTTAAATTTATAAAGGGAATTATTATTTTTTTTTAACTATATATGTTAATAAATATTTAGTAATTTTTCAATTTATTGGCATGTTAACACTTTAAATATAGGGGAAGAGAGGTATGATACTTGCCATACGTGAATCATTTAATTGGTTCATTTAGTTACTTTCTTCAATTCATGGATAACTCTATTGTAGCATAATTAAGTGAAAGTGGGCTTTGAAATATATATATTTTTTTAATTAGCATCAAATGAACCTGAACCGAAGTTTAGGTCCGGTTACCCAACCCAATGCATAAGTCTGCCTCAGACAACAATGGATGTTTCATTTTAACCTCTGTCCACTCGGGTTCGGGTCGGGTTGGGTGCGAATTGAAATATGCCGGGCTCGGGTCGCCGAAAATTATTTTGGCGGGTTCGTGTCGGGTTGCGGGTCGAGGAAAATTTTTTGTTGTATTCGGAGCTTTCTGGCCCTGAAAACGGACAGACCAGTTTTTAGTGCTCCACATCTCTGAAATTTCATAAAATTCAACACATCATAACTCGGTTAATTTTGGTTGTAAAAGAATAGAATTGCTGTTTTACTTGTTACCGCATGGATTTTTTTCCCTTAATAATTTATGGGATGCAGAGACTGTATAATCAAATTATTAAAATGCATAGCTTTCCAAAAAATTAGTGCAGGTCTCAATATAATCTTAATATAATTCAATATAATCCTTTAATCAATATAATATTAATTCCTACCTTATTTTGAGCACTTTTTCAATTTATCTAGACCAGGCAAGGCAAAGCTTTTTACGTACACGTGCCAAAAATCTACAAACGATATCTATTATCAATGTAACGTGCCAAACTTTTACAAAAAAAAAAAAAAAAAAGAAAGAAAAATAAATTGCAGCGTACGATGTTCATACAAAACATTGGTTATAAAATCAGTTGCTTTCATGCAGTAATGATGTATAGTTTAAAATATTATAAATCAAAATGAAATTTCTCTGTATATTGGAATCGGCCATTAAATTAATGAAATTTCAATTCCTAAATATAATTATTTTATATGGTACGTATTATAATAACGAGAAAAAATACGAATTTTTATTTTAGTACTTTTTGACTTAGTATTAATGCAATATCTCGATCATAATTATCCAAGTTGTATTAAACAATATATTAATACTGTTATTGAGGAGATTAACGCAGTTGAACGTTCATTGGAGAATGCTTTATGCGTGATAGTCTATCCGATTGGAACAAACTTTTATTAATAAAACGGAAATAAAAAGCTATAAAAACGAACTGTACGACAAAAATGGATTTATAATCATTATCAAATTTAATTTTTTCGTGTGCCAAAGAAATTGTCTTACTTGCCAACTCTGGCACGCGTACCATAGGTTCGCCAACCCTGACCTAGACTGTATCTCCAACAGGTAAAAAATTAAAGTATACGTTTCAAACTTTTGTGGACACCTGTATGTATGCCGGAGTCGGAGTCGGTCTTTTTTGCTGCCGACCCCGCAGCCTTGTTCGGACCCGTCACACAGGGGTGGATCTTTAACCCCGAGCATGCTTCGGACCCGGCAGCCAAAGAGTTAAGGCTATTCTCAAATCCAAAGGAGTTAATTTCTGACACATTTCTGAACTTATTTTTGTTCAGAAACACATGAAATTGGCAGGTGTTATTATTCAGGAACTATGTGATCGAATGGCAGCCTGCTAATTTCATGTTTACGTTTAAAAGTGAATCAGAAAATGTGTCAGAAAATTTCGCATTTGTTGAGCAGGGAATTTCAGAACCGCCTTAACAGTCAGATGTCTGATAGCTTAGTGAAGTTACACTTTTGCTGCTGCAGAAGAGGGCCACTACTGCACCAAAAGTCTGCCCCTGGTTCACTACTGGTTCTGATGAACAGAAAACTAAATAAATTATATACAAACACAAACACAAAATTCAAATAAATTGCTCAAAGTAGTGGGCGTTTTGGTACAGTTTAAGAAATACTGACCCACCCCTCAATATTAATGAAATACTCAAATTTTAATTTTTAATCTTATCTAACAAATTATTTAACGTATAATAGAGTATATCAACGGCATTTTAAATCCAAATAAAAGATAATATTAAAGAAACAGTATTTTAAATAAAAACTTATCTCTTGAGGGGTTATGCTTGCCTGCAAGGTAAAGAAGTATTTTTCGGAATTGTTTTCAGGAAAATTAAACAAGGCGTATGAAAAACTCTTTCTGTATTTTGTTTATTACATTTTAAAGAAATGAAATGGATTTTTGTAATGACGAAATAAAGTTGGATGTCCCAACAGACCCGCTCCCAGATCATGTATCTTTCGGGTAACTGTCAACGGTGACCACCGTAACTCTGTCAAATGTTACCTGAAATTATAAAAAGCATAATTTCTTTAATCCGAACGCTTAAAACTAGAGAGTAATGGTTCAGTTTTTGGAAAAACTGATTTTGAACCGAATGGCGGCTGCTCAGATTAAAGGTACTGACCGATTTTCGCAAAAAATTATGAACTTTGGCTTTTTATTAAAAAAAAATAGAAAAAATCATTAGATCGCCAAAAGGAACGATTACTTTCTAGATAATACTGTTGTTAAAAATTGGTTAAAATTTGAAGAAGATTAGTTGAGATTTGTTCAAGTTACCGTGATCACCGACTTCAAAAACATAGTTTTGAGATTCAAGTTATAATTTATGTATGATAAAACAAAGTAAATTAAAGAGGCGCAATGTTCTTAATTTTTATCAGATCGACTATAAAATATAACTGAATATTTTTTACTAATAGTGCTTTCAGAAAATGAAATAAAAAAATGCATTTTTTTTTTTTTAAGTTTGCAGGTAGGTATAACCTTTTAAAGAAATCTGTAAGAATTTGCAAAAAAATCCGTTTTTGAAAACATTCTAGAAAATAAACTTCATCACTAACGAAAAAAAAAAACGATTATTCCAAACAGTTTACGGCAAGTAAACAGTTAAGGGTTTTAGTCAATTAGATTTGTTTCAGTCGTTGTACAGAAATGTGTTGAGGGGCGTGTACTTCTGGTGCATGCTATAGTCGCATTTGCGTTATTAACTTGATAGCAACATAGCCAAAGCGCAACCTACTAAGAGTTAAATAAAAAGTACCTTTTAACAGTTTTTATTCAATTTAATGATAAAAATTTATTTACTGAGTTTTAGTCAGTTTGAAACACTATGAGTCAAATTAGTTATTTTAAGATGCAAAATAAAACTCAAATTCTAAATAAAACTCGAAACGAATTTATAAAATAAATTACATTTTAACGTGTAAGTTATAAGCAATACTTCAAAATGAATGTCTTAATTCATATTTCCTATAAATCCTGCATAGAATACAAAGAGAAATAATGTGATACATGTTTATGAAACGTATGCGTTTTTCTTCATCAAGTCATTTTCATTAATTTAAAAGATATTTAAAATAAATGAAAATAAGATGTAACATATATCATACCTAATGTTGTAACTTTTATTCTAGCATTTTATTGTCGTCAACCAGCTCCAATAGCAAATGGACATTATGTTATGTCCTCAAATACAACGATCTTTGGAACAGTAACAAAATATTACTGCCATGAAGGCTTTGTGATGAAAGGTAAAGATACCATTACCTGCGTTGCGAGTGGATACTGGGATGGCGAACCACCAGTATGTGAGAGTAAGTATGACTTTTTTTGAAAAATAACATTTTCTTTTAACTGTATCCATTTAATAAAACAATCTTTTTATTTCTTTCTTATTATAGTTATAGAACCTGAAAAAACTTCGATAGTCTACAGCTCAACTGAAGACAGAGACAGATCGAAAACTTCAGATATTTATAAAATTGTATCTCCTACGCCAACGTATTCGCCAACCTCACCGACTTCTACACCATTCTCGTCATCTCCATCTTCCAGTTCAGTTGTCACCTACATACCTGACAGCTCTCAGTCATCTTCAAAAGTACCGACAGAAAGGCCAGATACAACATTTGGTTTAAAAATAACCGTTACAACAATTCAGCCTAGTCGCACGGGGCCCGTTCTTTCAACGAGCAGTGTAACGTGGCCTCTCACAAACATCAGCGATAAGCATCACCCATCTTGGACTCCACCTCCACTGGAAATAATTCCAGCAAATGATTATGAAGATCCTTTGAATCATTTGGACGAATCACCAAGCAATAGAATTCCAAATTATGAGGAAGCACCTAATAAAATACCAGATTCTCATCCATCTCAGAAACAACCATCATCTGAGATGCCAACATCACATTTTCCAAAATCAAATTCGCCTTCTACAAACTACGCATCAAATAAACCTACGCAAGATACACCAATTATAACTGTCAATGACAACCAAGAAAATGAAATTCCCCACTTCCACAGGAATGATAAAAGTGGAGTGAAATATGGTCATAAACAGGAAGGCAAATCGCTAAGTAGTGCTCAAGCGAAACTAAATATGGGTACGAAATGAAGCTTTTTTTCCATCCTCTATATTAATTTTAAATTTAATATTTTTTAAATGTGATATTTTCTTATAGGAGGAATAATTGCTTTGGGTGTATTTGGAGGTTTCATCTTACTGGCTATTACAGTTACACTTATTCTCATTTTTGTCCGACGGTAAGTATCATCAAGGTTTGGTTACTTAATTTAATCTGTTTTAATATTTAATTTGAATTTCTGTGTAGCTTCAGTTTTAAGATTTTAATATAATTTAATATGTTCTACAAGTTATTTCCTATTCAGATTATTATTTAAAAAAGTACTTAAATAGTCTCACTATTCTTAGACACAAAAGAATTTCGACTTTTTGAAGAAGAAAAAATATGCGTTAAAATTCTTATATATCGATCTTCTGGAACATTATGTCATTCCTACATTTGTTAAAACAAAATGAGTCTGTGTGACACAAATGACAAATTAAGAAATGTATAAAACACATGTTACCGGCATACACTATCGTTCTATCAGTTCTGCGTGCGTATAATATGGAAAGATTGTTCATTTAAGAGATTTTGACAAAGACTATATTATGATGGCTTGATGTCTTAGAACGGTTAAATCTAAAATTGTAAAGTTTAATTGCCGGTAAGCAAAAGCGCTGACTACAGGAGACAAAGGAGCATTTGCCGTCTAAAAAATTTTTCAGAAGGGCGACGCAACCCCTGAAAATATAAAATAAATAATAGGAGGTCTTCCACTTCATCTCTTCAATTGACTAGTGCAAACTCCGTGAGTGACTGTGCCTCCTCTTTCCCCTCCCTGAAATTTTGAAAAGTCAGTGATTCTGGTGGTAAGCTTAATGATTACTTGCTTTAAAAATGTGGTAGAATGACAAAGAAAGTTGGCAGCAGGCCTTGGTAGTTAAGCAAGGAGTGTGGATTTTAGAGGCTTTCCTGTTTCTTAACACTATATAAACGTCAGTATGTGACTCAGTCGACAACTGATTATAGCGCAACTTAAATACCCCTGAGCACAAATATCGGTATAGTTTGTTATATAATGGGCTTTAGGGTGGATGATCTTCAAAACTGCTTTTATTAATTTTATGTCACAAGCGCTTACAAGTGTAATGGCCACGTGATAATGGAAAAGAGTTGTCATTATTCACGATTTTTTTTCTTTTTTGCATCCCACCAATGGCCTTATATAATTATATCTTCCAAGAGAACCGCTGCTCGCCATTTCCACAGCTAGATGTTCATAGGCCACAGGCCAGTAGCGCTCCTGTTATGATATTTTGAGGATGTACGTTTTCCGTGGACTGTCCGGTACTTAGTGCAGAGGTAAACACCGTTGACTGTGTGAGAAATATAGTTAACATTTTGCATCTTTCATAGCATCTGTCATTTTCATTCTATAGACTGGACGCATCCAGAAGATCAAAGTTTTATTCCGCAAGGCGAATCTATAGATTTTTCAACAGCAGGATAGTTAATACGCGTCAACGTTTTATACACTTATTCATCACATATCAATTATAAAGAATACATTTGGGATGTAATGGGACGGTATTACAGAGTTCTTAAAAAATCTCTTAGTTTTTATCTGAAACTCAATAAGTTATGTTCAAATAAGATAACTGCACCAGCGGTGGACACTATACCAGTAGTGTAGACTTTAAACTTAAAGGATATGCTTTAAATGTCGCATAAAGATTTGCATCGTACACGGACTTGCTGCTAGAGCCCTATAGTATTAATGCTTGGAACTACAAGGACTTCAAGCCGTCAGTTCCCGAGCGATTACAATTCAACTCAAACAGCGTGACCGTGTGGTTATCTTATGGTAATTTCTTGTAGTTTCGAATAAGAAAAGCTAGTTTCTGCTCTTTTATTTATGCCTAAGATTTAAGCAATTTTCTTGTACCGTTTACTTCCATAAGACTAAAATTAGTATTCAGAAAACATTTATTGCGTTTATTTTTTTTAATTTTGATCAACCAGATACATTCCTTAAGGGTTCCCACAACTTTACACTTTACCACAAATATTACCGTAATCAGTAGTGGAGAGCGCTGTCTAATACCTATTAATAAACTCTTTTTACTGCAGTGCTTTTAAAATTTTTCCAGAGTAGTTGAAAAGAGTTCCGGTTCATGTGTCTGTCTGTCTGCGATCTAACTTTAGTAAATATGTTTGGTTTACAAATCAATTGGCGTATGTAAATTTAATATAGGCTGTATACTACTGAACATAGAGTCTGGAGCATTTATAGTTCGTTTACAGAGACACAAAAAAATAATTTTGTTACGTTATGATCTATGGGTAGATGTTTGCAGTGTATTTTAATGATTTGAAACTGCTGCGAATACAATGCAATTGATATGCATTACTGAAATTCCCTACAACATGATTTCTATAGATACGAAATATGTGGGATTGTGTGGGCATCCACTGTCTTCAAAGGGAAAGCCATAGCTCGTATTCACTTTCATAAGTCGTTAATACGGCGATCAGTATAACGGGAGATCCAAGGAGAACAATAATGTTAGGGACTTTTTTGTCTAATCTATAAAACAACAATCAATATAATGAGGTCCTAAAGTAAGCCATTTGCCTTTTATTTGGCATTTTCTGCATGAATTGCAACTTGTTCACGACTGGACCAGACAGGGGTAAACAACTACTGACGCTTTTTAAGATCTCCGAAAGATAAATTACATTTTTCACGGGAAAATGTTTAAAGCAACAACTTTTGCGGCACTGTTCCTATGCAGAAAGAGTTAATTGAGATATCGAATACTTGCTGTTGTCTCAGTCACTAAAACTAAGAACAGTACGCTAAAAATAAGTGAAAAATGTTCTTAAAGTGTTTCATACTGATACAGTTATGTTAATTCTTATACCTTTGATCACTTAAAGCTCGTGGTCAGTCATATCTCAAATTTCCCTCTCCAATGTTAAACTTATGGGCAAAGAATACATTAGTAGTTTTCAAATTTCTCATCGCACAATATCTCCTGTTTTCTTTTCTCTTTTTAAAGGATGTCTCTTACTGATTTCTTTGACACAATATTTCTAAAATATATGCTTAATTTTATATTTTATAAGCTAAAACCTTTAATATTTTAACACTTCAAATAAAATTAAGTTAACTATTTTACCTGCACTAAAGTATAATTATCGACTTTGTATTCATAAAACCTGCCGTGTCGTTGTAATAAATGATTGTTTCGACCTGCGGATGCTGTCAGTCGATTCAGAATTAAAATATACATAATAAACAACCCCCGTTTGACCTACTTAATCTTTAAATGCCTGGTGTTGCTTTTCGGCAACATACCCAATTTAGGCTCTAAAATACTATTGGAATAATATTGAAGCTATAATGCCTAATGCTGCCAATAAAATACATTCTGAAAATATTATTAAATCGCTTTTCAACATTTAGATGGCAACACTTGTGCTGTTTAAGAATAAAGATAAATTTATTTTTTCAAATGTTGCTACTTGTTCTTTTTGTTTTGTTTGGAAGCTTGCGAAATACCCTATTTTGACCTGCAGTGAGCAAGTAAAATTTATTTCTTATTATAGTTCCTAAAATTCTTGTGTGTTTAATATTATAGAATTTTATCAAGGGAAATTATTTTTTCAATTAAACACCAATATTGCCGATTAGTAACAAACTGTTTTTTAGCCGTAAACTATACTTAAAACAAAATATGATTTTTTTAAGTATTTTTCCCATGATTTATTTAAAAAATGAAAGCCGAAAAACATTATTACAATGATTTTTGAAAGATCAGGCATTTAAGGGTTAAACCATTTTGAGTCCTCCTCTTCCTGAGTTAAAATGGCCCCTCCCCCCCAACCAAAAAAAAAAAAAAAAGTGGTACAATAACTTTATTTTGGGGAGACTCATCGGATCTTCACTTCATTTCTAGTGCTAAAACGAAGTTCTCAAATTTGGGGGAATGGCCATCAGTGGTCTCTGAAAAACCCTATTTTACCTGTACTATTGTAATACATAACAATGCAGTAGCTGAGGTTTCATGATGAAGAACTACAAGAGTCATATAAATTGAGCTTTAAAAAAAAAAAAAAAAAAAAAAAAAAAAAAAAAAAAAAAAAAAAAAAAGAAAGAAAGAAAGAAAGACAGAAAGGAAAAGCTAACTAAATAGGCGGTTTCTCTAGGTCTTAACCCTTTAGTGCGCAGCTTTGCATATATGCAAACAACACTGTTTTGAATTTAATAGATTTTTTTATTCGCTTATACCTAATTCACACAAAAAAATTAAAATAGCAATATTTGCTTTAATTAAAAAACAGGCATTCCGTATTTAAATAAAGCAAAATTAACCATTGAAACTTTCTGGTATAAAGTCATATTCTCTAAACTAAGTAACTTATAGAACGTATTCTATTATGGGAATTAAAGGGTTAAAAGTTAATATTTATAAAATAAATAATTATATAAAGTAAGGTATTTGGAGACATACTTATTAAAGTATTTATTAATTTGCATTATTTTAGCGTAAAATAGCCACACGACAATAGTTTTTACTTGTATTGCAGATGTGCAACAGAAGAGAAGATTGACGTATTATATAAAAAATATATCTCTGATTTTTTTCATTATTTTTCCTGTGTTATAAGTCTTTCAGAGTATCATATATATTTTTTTCGAAACAAAATAAAAAATCGCGCATTTAAGGGTTAAGAGAGTCCTAAATCGGTCAATTTATTGGGATCCACATTATCGCCAAGGCTAGTTTTGTCCATCTTTGTCGAAAATCCTCACGACTAATCAATCCTTCAAACTTGTATTTCAGAAAATATGAATCAAAATTTAAAGTTTTTATAGTTCTCAATGATTTTCAAAATGTTTCCACCTGATATTCTTGGAGGTTTGTTTTATTTATATTTATATTGTTATATCTATTATTACTACATTGGAACCTCAATTTAACGACGTTCACGGGACTGATCAAAAACGTCGTTAAAAGCGGGAAAACGTTAAATTGAGGTTATAAGAAAAACACTATGTATGTTATATAAAGCATCGCCAAAATGATAAAATTAAGTTTAAATTAATTAAATGAAACATAAATCAGAAAATAAAGCATTTGTATGTAACTAGCACATTTTGTTACTTCAACAAGGAATCAAAACTTACATTATTTTGCCGTAAAAAAATCCAAGATTTTGGTTTGAATGTTTGCTTTAGATTACAAAACGCACAAGGAAGTCTGAAGTAATAAAACTGTATCCAATTCTTTTTCTTGAGCTTCATGTCCTTGGAAGAAAAGTTTCAGTTTTTGCAAAATAGCTTGGGCATCATTAAAAGATGAAATTAATTCAACAACTGCACAGTCTTTTTCATCAACGCTTTTATCAGAAGTCGGCTCCATCAATTCGTCAATCGACAATGTTTTTGTTTCGCAAGTCAATACTTCGGTGTCACATTCTGTATATTCAATGAAATCCCTATCAAGTTCCTTTGAATCAACCTCAGTGAAATCGCTATTCCGTATGTAATCAAAAGCAGACGATTCCGATGGGGCTGGGGCCGGAAATCCACCTTTCTTGAAGAGTTCTTTCTTTTCTGTGGAGCTGCAGTCTCATGTAACCCTTTTTCATGCCGACGATATCAAATGTAGGGCTTCCAACACATTTATCTTCTTGTTGGATTCGTGTTGGTCATTGTAGTTGACACAAGATTCCAACTGAAACAATGCCTTCCGTACAAGTTGTTGTATGTAAGCCGCTTTGAAGAAATGAATTATCCCTAAGTCACAGGGCTATAACATACTGCAACAATTTGGTGGAAGAAATTCTACGCGCACATTTTCAATGTTACATTCTTGTGAGCTGTGCATTGATCTACAAACAAGATTAGTTTATGGTTCTCCGATTGCATTTTCTTATCCAGTTACTGCAAATATTCTTGAAATATAACTTCCGTCATCCAGGATTTTTAATTAGTTTTGAAACTTGTGGCGGAAGTTTTAATGTTGTTATATGAGCGAGTTTTTTTAGCACGACCAATAACAAATGGAGTTAGTTTTTCGCTACCATCAGCATTGCAGCACAGTAAAACAGTTAGACGTTCTTTTAACATATTTCCTCCGTTACATGATTCTCCTTTTACTGTGTACTTTTTATTTGGAAGGAGGTTGAAAAATAAGCCTGTCTCATCAGCATTAAAAATATTCTGGGGAGCATAATTTTCTATTAGAGATAGTAGTACATCCCTTTTCCAGTGATCAGCCGTGGCTTGATCGATGCTTGCGGATTCACAACACACTGATCTGTATGCCAAATTCTGTCTCATTTTGAATCTGTCTATCCGCTCATTTAATGCGGAAAAACCTATTATGTCCTAAGAGAATTTTCCATAGCTTTCTCTCTTAATATTGTTCCATTAATAGAAATATTTGCAAAGCGTGATTGGTGGAGCCATTCAGCCATTCAAGATTTTTTCCAGTTCAGCATATGGAGAAGCTTTTAAGATTTTTATCTTTTTTGCAGCATTTCCTAGTGTATCTGATTTTGTTTCAACGGCATCGTGACGGTTTAATATTGTTTTAAGTGTAGATGATGCAAGTACGAGGGATTTCACCAATTCTGCTTTAGTCCCCCAAACATTCTTCGATTTTTTGATAATTCTGTCTTTACGGGCAATAAAGAATCGCTTCCGTTTTGCCGCCGAGTGGCCTATGTCGCTGGACGAAGGCTTGCAGCTTCGCTGCAAGAGCTAGTTTTATCCTCCAGTTCAGTTCCTATCGGAAACCTAACAGTCCTGCCCCTGGTTCCTCCCTCTTTAACCCAGCTCCCCCAATTAGTCCACAAGAACTTGAATAGATAGCGAAACAAAAGAAGAAAGATTTTCATTGTATTCTAGATTTGTGTATTGTGATATCCTGTGCTTTTATACAGAATCCTAGTCAAATGACATAGCCCTTGATAAGGAAGACATACATGATTCCTTAAGGCGATGGATTAGCCGTTCAGTACATCACAAAGTCAAAGAACAGGCCAGTAGTGGGCAAAAGGTGGGGGGACGGGGCAATAATTCTTTCCTAAACACCTGGAAAAGGAGCAGAAGATTTCCAAGACCACGTTGGCAGAGGCACTGCTTCCAGCTAATTCTAACCACCAGAGCGTCTATTAACAGCACACACAAATCCTCATTTGACTTATCCACTGTTAATAAAGGGCACAAGGAGATATCCACCTGATTTTGATCGAAGCAGGGTCGCCCGAATTTTAAAAAAAAAAAAAAAAGAAAAAGAACACGTTGATTACAGGAAATGTCGATTGGAAGGGAAGCAGGACTGTAGATCAAAAAAGCGCGAAATTTGTCGAAAACGATCAGTTGCTGTTTCGAAAAAGTGTTCAGTTTCGTTTAAGAAAATGACATTAAATGCGGGAAAGACATCAGAATGAGATCTCAAAAGCGTTTTTTTTTTTTTTTTTATTGTTGGTATAGGAAATTGGTGGGACCGAGCTGAAACGACGTTAAAAATAGAAAAGCGTTATATGCGGGAAGCGTTAAATCGGGGTTCCACTGTATTATTATTATTATTATTTTAAACGATTCTTGTGAATTTGTTTTAACCTTTCATGTATCTCTTTTAAAAAGTCGAATTTCTTTGTTAAATAATAGTAAGACACCTTCAATAAATTTAAGATGAAAATTTAAAACATTTATTAGTTAATTATATTTGTGTTATTAATAAATATTTTGCTAACATGAAACTAACATTTGCACAGTATTTGAATACATAATTAAATTCTTAACAGTATCCCCCTATTTTCTTTCTTTTTCTTCAACTTCCATTAAAAAGCACAATTCTTAATCCTTAAACTGAGAAATATTATTAATTTTTAATCATCTAATGATAAAAAGAATGCCCCAGTTTCTAACCTATTTCTTAAATAATATTCGACACATTAATGGGTCTCATTAACTTTTCCAGATGACATGCTTCTTTTTTCAACCATGCCAAAGAATGAAATAGCCATTTGGTGTTTATGCAGAATTTGCTTAAATGACGATGAGTATTGCAGAAAAAAAGTCGATTTTGGAAAATTGCCAGAATGAAAGAATTCATTATCACAACATTTTCTGCCTAAAATAACTAAAGAAAACTAATTTATTAAAATCATCATTAATAGAGATTTGCTACATGTTAATAGTCTTAATATGAATACCTGCTAAGAAAAAATGACAGAAAATAAATAATCTGACTGACATAATTAGCATCTCAGAAATTTTAAAATTAAAAATGCGATGCTGATTCGCAGTTCTTTGGCAGAGGCACTGCTTCTAGCTAATTCTAACCACCAGAGCCTCTGTTAACAGAACACTCAAATATTATTTTCTTTTGGTGGCGGATTCGCTATTATCGTTAAGTTCAGGGCCTCTGCCCCTCTTAATATCACGCGTTCACTAACATTTCAGGGTTCACTAGGCCTAACCACTCACTCCAGGATGCTTCTCTTCAGGACCCGCAGCCAAAGAACGTCACAAAGGTCTCTCGACACAACTACTATAACTACATATGATAGTGGAAGCGGCAGCGGCGAGCATGGTCTCCACAAGTTTTACAAAAGGGCATGGGAAAATCTTCGCTACGATGGTAAAAGCTCTGCATTTCCCTGCGGCTTCGAAAGGCCCCATTCTCCAGTGGCTCGACAAGAGACTTTGGATCACCCCATCATCCGTGGAAACGGGAGAGGAACCATCGAAGGATTCAGGGAAGCTAGTGAAATTACCGTCAATGATGTAGCAGCTTTATATGCTCGGCCGGACAAAAGAGAAAAACAAAATGGACCATCTCGAAGTCAATCTCATGAACATTTGAGGGATGATAGCCCCTCTAGTGACAAGAAAGCCATCAGAGAATGGTACAGTCAGCAATTAGGACATCACTCAAGACGAGGGGCTTTCTAACTCGCATCGATTTGCTAAATTATTGTTCAGCGCCTTTGTGAAAACTGTAAAAATATTCTGCATCTGTCTAAACTAAAGAAATAGAATGTAAAAAAAGTCACATCTCCTCGCAGTAGATGTTTATTGTGATAAATGAAAAGATATTTATTCTTATTTTGTATACTTCTTAGAAATTTTCCCAGATATTTTCTACAAGAAGATAATAGTTTGTTTTAATAGAAAAAACTTTTCTAAAAAATTTGCTCAAAGATATTTTATTCGGGTTTCTACTTCAAATATGCTCTTTGACTATATTTTTTATATGAATACTGTGATGTATTTTTATTCATTTTTAAGGTTTTCTTATTATTTTACATACACCTCGAAAATATTAAATATGCAATTTTGTGATAACGTATTTCGAAAATCGTAGTAATTTTCCTTTTATCGTCAAAACATTTGATATAAACCTAAAACCATCTATATTTATTGTTTTCTTTTGTAAAAAATGTGCATATTACCACTTTTCTAAAAAATAATTATTGTAAATGAAAATCATCTAATTCATTTATTTATTAAATTTTCATTATATTTATGCTGTTGACCTTTGTTCGAGAGAGTTACTAACATTTAGTCCTTATATTCATCACTGTTTTATATATATTAAATAAAATTTTGAGATTTCATTTAATTTTCTAGCTTGAGTCAAATAGTTACATTTTTGTATAGAGTAATATTTTTACTATAAACAACTCTAAATGTAGCTATCAGAAGTGTACTTGCTAGTTGTTATCATAGTTTTATAGTGTTTTAGTAATATGTGTGTCTTGGATTTGTCATATACATGTTTTCTTTTTTCATTTCATTATTTATTTTTACCATTTTCAAATTTTTATAACTTTATATGCATCCACGTCTTAAGTGAATGGAATGATTTAGGATGAGCTGGAGCTTAGCCATTGCTTCATGTAATTGTGATTAATGAATTATAAATCCATTTGTGCCATTGCAATTTCTAATGCTTTTATTGAAGCATGTACCTACTACAAGACCTGTAAAAATTTTCCCGGTACATATTCGTCAATATTATGACATTTTATAATAATGATACTATGAATAGAGCATTTCAAGCATTTCATTCGCTGATAAGACAGATAATTCTATCATTCAGCATGCATAAAATTGTTTGCATTTGATGTAATAATGATGGAATGAAAATAATCTTATATTGCAATAAAAAACATTAAAAAAAATTGTGCTTGTGTTTGTAATCACATTCATACAGAGTGGACACAAATTAGTTGGTTAATTTGATAATTGAATAATTTGTGAAATATTAACTGTAAGATACTAGTTCAACGACAGATTAGTAGCAACGTACAATAAATTTGTGGATATACTTCTCACCTGTGTCAGTACCGAAGTCTCAGTTTAGATTAGTCGCGGACCTGCTATTTCATGGCCGCAGCGATCACCAGACCTTTCACTTCTAGATATCATTGTACGAGTTAAATGGGGACCTAACTTTTGTTTAAGGGGGTACTTCACTCACGCGAGAACACTCGCTCGCTAATGTTAATCCTACGGGATAATTTTTTTAAATATCTCTTTTGCATTTCCATATTTTAAAATTATTATTATTATTTTGCATTGGATAACTGAGGTCGATTTGTACAAATGCCGTTTTTTACTTTTCGATTTTTTTGCAGGTTTTTTGTTTATGAGGATACTTTCACTTTCGAATTCCGAAACTGAAATTTTGAGTACCGATGGCAGCTATCATATCAAACATTTGTATAAAACGTAAACTTTGAGCATTTTACTAATTTATAATCATGTAAATTCTCATATTCGGCTGTTATAACTACGCATAATAAGCCATTATTTTTGGCCAACTAATTTATGTCTACCCTGTTCATAAAGTCATATGAAAACTAATTGTTTACTGAAAAAAAAAAACAATGAAGAATTCAATGCAATGAAACTATTGGAGATTTAAAAAATAGAAAAGTAAAAGTAAAAAACAGAGAGATAACTAGCCTTATTAGCAGATATTTAAGCGCCAGAATAGACTAAGATAAATAAGGTATAATAAATAAAGATAAAATATATAATAACTATACAATTCTATGCAACAAAAACGGATTGAGATGATTATTATTATTATTATTATTATTATTTTGAAAAACATAATTAAATAATTAAAAATTTTATTTGGCATGTTTCTTATATTAATATTTTAAGTTTTAGATACACCAACCACAAGTGCATTTTTAAGTTTTTAAGTCCATTTTTCGCTTCATCAAAATCTATATTTGTCTTCTATGTTACCGTCATCCAAAACTTTTTATTTTATCTCCTAGGTTACCATGAAAAATCAAAGATATTAACAATTATTTTGAAATGTTTCACTGCTAAAGGACAAATTCTTCGGATATATAAAAACTATAATTGATAGATTTAAAACAGATTTAATAAATTTTCATAAAGAATAGTTAATTTACTTACTTAAAATATATTTTTTACCCTCGCTCGTGCGAAAATAAAACCTGCAATTTTTTAATATTTTTCAATAATAACTCTCAAATTTAAAGACAAATAAGCCGCATTTCTAAATATTCTTAACGGTTATTCTAAATATCATATTAAATAAAGTAAATATTTACATCATATTTTTTTAATAACCAGCGCTTCTAAATTAAACTTACCGCAAAAGTTTCTTTCTCCATAAGCTAACCAGTTTACCAGTTTCTTTATAAAGTGACGGCAAGATCCATTCAAAGTCATAAAATCTGAAAATATTGTCTCGCTGTTCTATATAAAAACAAGAAAAAAATCATGAGTTAAGCATATATTATGAAACACTTTCCAACACATTCAGAAAACTGAAACAGAACTTCACTGCTTAATAAGTAAACAGATGATATGATCATAAGCGATTTGAAGAAAGCGTAAAACATGTGGAATCTCAATTTCGACAATTACCATCTATAGTCCGAAAATAATTAAATTATTTTGTGAATCACTGTATATGATCTACCGACTTGGATATATAGAGCATATTCAGTTAGAAAACGATTAACACCGTGGGAAAATCCACTTCATCAATTCTGACAAAAAATGGAAACGTGTTCAAATTGTTTTCTACAACCCTGTATATAATCTAGATAATTTATACACACTAAGTAATATGCAAAAAATGTGTTATATATTTTTAAAAAAGCATACCACAAGTGGAAACACACTTCTAACAATTTTCGCTTTTATAACATAACACTTTTGTGTGTCCCTGTATATGAACGATAAATGCTATGCACAACACATTCAACAGTGAGACTTTTAAGGTGCAGCTTAGTGATATATATCAATTTCAATATATTAGAAATAGTGAAACATTATTAAAATACATTGTAAAAGATTTCCCCCCATACACCATAATGTTACTCAATACTTTTCATTGTCCCTGTAAACGAACCATGAATGCTAGAACACGACATTTTCAATACCGAACATACCGTAGTATATACCAATAACATATATCAATTACATACAAAAAAGACTACATTTGCTCGAGTTAGAGCTCGCACAGACTGGCAGACAGATGGACAGACAAACCGAATTCATTAACACTTTTCAACTATGTTGGGGAGTATTAAAAGTGTAAATATATTTAAGGGCCTTGCTTCTTTAAGTTTCGAAGTATACCTATATTTAATCTATTTATATCAAACATAAATTAGAACAATGTATTTGAAAAACGGGTGATTTTAGTGGATAAACTTAAGGCAGTTCCCTCCGCACACCCCCCACCCCCCCACCCCCCAAAAAAAAACCTTCCCCTGCTTAACAACACGAAATTTTCTGACCGATTTTAAACATAAAAGCGTGATACTTGCAAGCAATATTATTGAAGTGATTTGTAAGTAAACAGTTTTTTCCTTTTCCGATAAAGGCATTAAAGACAACTAAGTATTATAAGTGATTGTTGTCTTAAGACGACAGTTTTTTTCTTATCCTATGCTGTCGCGTCCAAAAATTCGGTTCAAAATTTCAACTTTGACAACATTTTCTGAAAAACCTTCTGCTTTTACTGAAAAACGAAAAAAAAAACAGTTCAATTACATAGTTTCTGAATAAGAGCCCCTGTTAATTTGATGTGTTTGCGAACAAAATTGAATTTAAAAAAAGTCCTTCCGGCCAGTGCCGGGAGGAAGAGGTAGCTTTCATATTCCTTATTTTTAAAAAGCAAGCTTATATTATTCAAACACACGAAGCTCAATTTAGTGGAAACCGATTATAGGAGATTCAATCCTAATCTTTATCAATATTAAATCATTATGAATGAGAATTTCGCGAAATTAGTCAGCTTTGTCTAAGCTGCTTTTATTTAAAGTAACTTATATTTGGTTGCCAAATTCGGCGATATCTTGAAGTTCCTGCCATTTTAAGACAACATGGTGGATGAGGCTAACGAATGAACTTGGTCGAGACCTTAGTAATTGCTGTGCACATGCTCACTCACATCGGAATCGGTTGATATATACAAGTTCTGTCGCAGGCAAAATATCAGATCTTTCAAAATGTCACCCACATTAGAAATTCAAACTGCTATATCTGAGACATTTTCTAAGATAAAGACAAAACAAAAAAGGCTCCGGAATCCTTATATCATGGTCAAATACTTAAGAAAGAAACATTTTTCAATTTCTAATTCTTTTGCACCTTACTTTAAATATAATTTTTTATTTAATTTAATGGCCTCCATTTTGAAACAAGATGGCTGATGAAGCTGGCCAGCGAACTTGGTCGAGACATTACGATATACTATCCACATGCCTTCTTACATCGAAATAGGTTAATGAATACGCGTGTTATCACGTGACAAATATCAGATCGTTTCAAAATGTCAGCCCAGAAATTCAAAGTGCTATAATTGAACCATTTTTTAAGATATATACGAAACAAAAACTGCTCCGGAATCTTTGTATCAAGGTCAAACACATAAAAAAAATCTTTTTCATTTTTCAATTTTTTGATAACTCATTTTAAATTTAAAATTTCATTTTTTTTAAAAAATGGCAGCCCTTTTGAAACAAGATGGCGAATGAAGCTGACCAACGAAATCGGTCGAGACATTGGTATGTACTATGTACACACCAAGTTACATCCAAATCGGTTCATAAATAGGCCTGTTATCGCGTGACAAAAATCAGGTTGTTTCAAATATCAGCCACAATAGAAATTCAAAATGCTATAACTCAGCCATTTTTTTAGATATAGAAGAAACAAAAACTGTTCCGGAATCTTTGTATTAAGGTCAAACACATACAAAAAAATCTTTTTCATTTTCCAATTTTTTTAGTACTACATTTTAAATTTTAAATTTTTAAAAAAATTTTAAATGGCGCCATTTTGAAACAAGATGGCGGATGAAGCTGGCGAACGAACTCGGTTGAGAAATTGCTACGTATTATGTATACACCAAGGTACATCCAAATCGGTTCATAAATACGCCTGTTATCGCGTGACAAAAATCAGGTCGTTTCAAAATGTCAGCCCCGCGAGAAATTCAAAGTGCTATAAATCAGCCATTTTTTAAGATATAGACGAAACAAACACTGCTCCAGAATCTTTGTATCAACATCAAACACATATAAAAAAATATTTTTCAGTTCTTAATTTTTTGGTACCACATTTCAAATTTAAAATTTTTTTAAAAAAATTGAAATGGCCGCCATTTTGAAACAAGATAGTGGATGAAGCTGGCCAACGAACTCGGTCTAGACATTGGTACGTATTATGTATACACCCGGGTACATCCAAATCGATTCAAAAATACGCCTGTTATCGTGTGACAAAAATCAGGTCGTTTCAAGATATCAGTCTAGCTGGAAATTCAAAGTGCTATAACTCAGCCATTTTTTAAGATATAGACAAAACAAAAAATGCTCCGGAATCTTTGTATCAAGGTCAAACACACAAGAAAAAAATATTTTTCAATTTTAAATTTTTTGGTACCACATTTCAAATTTCAAATTTTTTTAAATGGCCGCCATTTTGAAACAAGATGGCGGATGAAGCTGGCCAACGAACTCGGTCGAGATATTTGTATGTACTATGTACACACCGACTTTCATCCAAATCGGTTCATAAATACGAGAGTTACAGTATGACAAAGATCAGATATATATATATATATGGATATATATATATATATCAACTTTTGAATGGAGGGTGGTTTCGGGGTCTGGGGGCCATGATCGATGAAAATATACCAAAATTTTTTGAAATCGCTTTCCTCCGAACGGCTGCAATAGGTAGCTTTTAGGTAGCTTTCTTTACAAAAAGCTACCTATTGCAGCCGTTCGGAGGAAGAGATTTCAAAAAATTTTGGTATATTTTCATCGATCATGACCCCCAGACCCCGAAACCACCCTCCGTTCAAAATTTATATATATATATATATATATATATATATATATATCTGACCTATGTCACACTGTAACTCTCGTATTTATGAACCGATTTGGATGTAATTCGGTGTGTACATAGTACATACCAATGTCTCGACCGAGTTCGTTGGCCAGCTTCATCCGCCATTTTGTTTCAAAATGGCGGCCATTTAAAATTTTTAAAAAAATCAAAATTTAAAATGTGGTACCAAAAAATTAAAAATGAAAAAATATTTTTTTCTTATGTACTTGACCTTTATACAAAGACTCCGTAGCAGTTTTTGTTTCGTCTATATCTTAAAAAATGGCTGAGTTATAGCATTTTGAATTTCTAGCGAAGCTGACATTTTGAAACGTCCTGAATTTTGTCACGCGATAAAAGGCGTATTTATGAACCGAGTTGGATGTAACTTCGTTTATACATAGTACAGACCAATGTCTCGACCGAGTTCGTTGGCCAGCTTCATCCGCCATTTTGTTTAAAAATGGCGGCCATTTAAAATTTTAAGAAAAATTTAAATTTGAAATGTGGTACCAAAAAATTGAAAATTGAAAAAATATTTTTTTCTTATGTCTTTGACCTCGATAAAAAGATTCGGGAGCAGTTTTTGTTTCGTCTATATCTTAAAAAATGACTGAGTTATAGCATTTCGAATTTCTAGCGTGGCTGACATTTTGAAACGCCCTGATTTTTGTCACGCGATAACAGGCGTATTTATGAACCGATTTGAATGTAAGTTGGTCTGTACATAGTACATACCAATGTTTCGACCGAGTTTGTTGGCCAGCTTCATTCGCCATCTTGTTTCAAAAGGGTTGCCATTTTTAAAAATAATGTAATTTAAAATTTAAAATGAGGTATTAAAAAATTGGAAAATGAAAAAGATTTTTTTATGTGTTTGGCCTTGATACAAAGATTCTAGAGCAGTTTTTGTTTCTGAAAATTTGTTCTTTTGTTTATATCTTAAAAAGTGGTTGAATTATAGCACTTTGAATTTCTATCATGGCTAACACTTTGAAACGATCTTGTATTTGTCTCGCGATACCACACGTATTCGCCTTCAATGGAAGAAGGCATGTGGATAGTATACATCAATATCTCGACCAAGTTCACTGGCCAGCTTCATCAGCCATCTTGTTTCAAAATGGCGGCCATTAAATTAAAAATATATATATTTAAAGTGAGGTGCAAAAAAATTAGAAATTGAAAAAGGTTTCTTTCTTAAGTAATTGACCTTGATATAAGGATTCAGGGGCATTTTTTGTTTGTCTTTATCTTAAAAAATGGCTCAGATATAGCAGTTTCAATTTCTAACGTGGGTGACATTTTGAAAAATCTGATTTTTTGCCTGCGACAGCACTCGTATGTATCAACCGATTCCGATGTGAGTGAGCATGTGCACAGCAATTACTAAGGTCGCTACCAAGTTCACTGGTTAGCCTCATCCACCATGTTGTCTTAAAATGGCAGGCACTTTAAGAAATCGCCGAATTTGGCAGTGAAATATAAGTTACTTTAAATAAAAGCAGCTTGGATAAAGCTGATTAATTTTGCGAAATTCTCATTTATAATGATTTAGTATTGATAAAAATTAGTATTGAATCTCCTACATTCGGTTTCCACTTAATTGAGCTTCGTGTGTTTGAATAATATAAGTTGGCTTTTTTAAAATAAGGAATATGAAAGCTACCTCTTCCTCCCGGCACTGGCCGGAAGGACTTTTTGTAATGAAAGCTACCTAAAAGTGTCAGAAAGTAGACAGTTTGGATTTGACAACTGCCGTGATTCGTGATGCATTTTTTGTGGTAATATTTAATCTCTAAAATCAACTTCAAAATAATAAATGCAATTTTTTAAGGTGCAAAGGATAAATAAACACGTCATACTTACACTTTGAAAAGTAGTTTGTCCCGGTTTTAGGTAGCTTTCATTACAAAAAGCTACCTATTGCAGCCGTTCGGAGGAAAATGATTCCAAAAAATTTGGTATATTTTCACCGATCATGACCCCTAGACCCCGAAACCACCCCTGTTCAAAATTGATATATATATATATATATATAAAACCATTAATTAAACACCACCGACCATAATCAAAAACTGCATTATTGTGAATGATTGACTACACGCCATAAACCAACAATATACAACTGCATGTGTAAAACAAAGCACCGTATACCCAATTACAAAAATTAACATGGAAGAAAAAAAAGAAAATATGGATTCCGAAAAAATTGAAAAACTTATATATATATATATATATCTGATCTTTGTCATACTGTAACTCTCGTATTTATGAACCGATTTGGATAAAATTTCGTGTGTATATAGTACATACCAACGTCTCGACCGAGTTCGTTGGCCACATTCATCCGCCCTCTTGTTTCAAAATGGCGGCCATTTAAATATTTAAATTTTAAAATGAGGCACAAAAAATTAGACATATAAAAAGATTTTTTTCTTATGTGTTCGGGCTTGATACCAAGATTCAGGAGCATTTTAGGTAGCTTTCATTACAAAAAGCTACCTATTTCAGCCGTTCGGAGGAAAGCGATTTCAAAAAATTTTGGTATATTTTCATCGATCATGACACCCAGGCAACGAAACCACCCTCCGTTCAAAATTGATATATATATATATATCTGACCTTTGTCACACTGTAACTCTCGTATTTATGAACGGATTTGGATGTAATTCGGTGTGTACATAGTACATATCAATGTCTCGACCGAGTTCGTTGGCCAGCTTCATCCGCCATTTTGTTTCAAAATGGCGGCCACTTAAATTTTTTTTAAAAATTTAAAATTTGAAATGCGGTGCCAAAAAATTAAAAATGGAAAAAAAAAATTTCTTATGTATTTGACTTTTATACAAAGATTCCGGAGCAGTTTTTGTTTCGTCTATATCTTAAAACATGGCTGAGTTATAGCATTTTGAATTTCTAGCTTGACTGATATTTTGAAATGACCTGATTTTTGTCACGCGATAACAGGCGTATTTATGAATCGATTTCGATGTACCTTGGTGTATACATAATACGTACCAATGTCTCGACCGAGTTCGTTTGCTAGCTTCATCCCCCATGTTGCTTCAAAATGGCGGACATTTAAATTTAAAAAAAAAATTGAAATTTGAAATGTGGTAGCAAAAAATTGAAAATCGAAAAATATTTTTTCTTTATGTGTTTGACCTTGATACAAAGATTCCGGAGCAGTTTTTGTTTCGTCTATATCTTAAAAAATGGCTGAGTTATAGCACTTTGAATTTCTAGCGTGGCTGATATTTTGAAATGACCTGATTTTTGCACGCGATAACAGGCGTATTTATGAACCGATTTGGATGTACCTCGGTGTATACATGATACGTACCAATGTCTCGACCGAGTTCGTTCGCCAGCTTCATCCGCCATCTTGTTTCAAAATGGCGGCCATTTAAAAATTTAAAATTTAAAATGAGGCACAAAAAATTAGACATTGAAAAAGATTTTTTTTTATGTGTTTGGGCTTGATACGAAGATTCCGGAGCATTTTAGGTAGCTTTCATTACAAAAAGCTACCTATTGCAGCCGTTCGGAGGAAAGCGATTTCAAAAAATTTTGGTATATTTTCATCGATCACTCCCAGACAACGAAACCACCCTCCGTTCAAAATTGATATATATATATATCTGACCTTTGTCACACTGTAACTCTCGTATTTATGAACCGATTTGGATCTAATTCGGTGTGCACATAGTACATATCAATGTCTCGACCGAGTTCGTTGGCCAGCTTCATCCGCCATTTTGTTTCAAAATGGCGGCCACTTAAAATTTTTAAAAAAATTTAAAATTTGAAATGCGGTGCCAAAAAATTGAAAATGGAAAAATATTTTTTTCTTATGTATTTGACTTTTATACAAAGATTCCGGAGCAGTTTTTGTTTCGTCTATATCTTAAAACATGGCTGAGTTATAGCATTTTGAATTTCTAGCGTGGATGACATTTTGAAACGTCCTGAATTTTGTCACGCGATAAAAGGCGTATTTATGAACCGATTTGAATGTAACCTGGTCTGTATATAGTACATACCAATGTCTCGACCGAGTTCGTTGGTCAGCTTGTTTCAAAAGGGTTGCCATTTAAAAAAAATCAAATTTAAAATTTAAAATGAAGTATTAAAAAATTGGAAAATGAAAAAGGTTTTTTTATGTGTTTGGCCTGGATACAAAGATTCCGGAGCAGTTTTTGTTTCTGGAAATTTGTTCTTTTGTTTATATCTTAAAAAATGGTTGAATTATAGCACTTTGAATTTCTAGCATGGCTAACACTTTGAAACGATCTTGTATTTGTCACGCGATAACACACGTATTCGCCTATTTCGATGTAAGAAGGCATGTGGATAGTATACATGAATATCTCGACCAAGTTCGCTGACCAGCTTCATCAGCCATCTTGTTTCAAAATGGCGGCCATTAAATTAAAATAATTATATTTAAAGTGAGGTGCAAAAAAATTAGAAATTGAAAAAGGTTTCTTTCTTAAGTGTTTGACCTTGATATAAGGATTCAGGAGCATTTTTTGTTTGTCTTTATCTTAAAAAATGGCTCAGATATAGCAGTTTCAATTTCTAATGTGGGTGACATTTTGAAAAATCTGATTTTTTGCCTGCGACAACACTTGTATATATCAACCGATTCCGATGTGAGTGAGCATCTGCACAGCAATTACTAAGGTTTCGACCAAGTTCACTGGTTAGCCTCATCCACCATGTTGTCTTAAAATGGCAGGCACTTTAAGAAATCGCCAAATTTGGCAGCCAAATATAAGTTACTTTAAATAAAAGCAGCTTGGATAAAGCTGACTAATTTCACGAAATTCTCATTCATAATGATTTAGTATTGATAAATTTAGTATTGAATTTCCTATATTCGGTTTTCACTAAATTGAGCTTCGTGTGTTTGAATAATATAAGTCGGCTTTTTTAAAATAAGGAATATGAAAGCTACCTCTTCCTCCCGGCACTGGCCGGAAGGACTTTTTAGTTTCGTCTATATCTTAAAAAAGTCCTTCCGGCCAGTGCCGGGAGGAAGAGGTAGATTTCATAACCCTTATTTTTAAAAAGAAAGCTTATATTATTCAAACACACGAAGCTTAATTTAGTGGAAACCGATTATAGGAGATTCAATACTAATTTTTATCAATACTAAATCATTATGAATGAGAATTTCGCGAAATTAGTCAGCTTTATCCAAGCTGCTTTTATTTAAAGTAACTTGTATTTGGTTCCCAAATTCGGCGATATCTTGAAGTTCATACCATTTTAAGACAACATGGTGGATGAGGCTAACGAGTGAACTTGGTCGAGACCTTAGTAATTCCTGTGCACATGCTCACTCACATCGGAATCGGTTGATATATACAAGTGCTGTCGCAGGCAAAAAATCAGATTTTTCAAAAAGTCACCCACATTAGAAATTTAAACTGCTATATCTGAGCCATTTTTTTAAGATAAAGACAAAACAAAAATTGCTCCGGAATCCTTATATCATGGTCAAATACTTAAGAAAAAACCCTTTTTCAATTTCTAATTTTTTTGCACCTCACTTTAAATATAATTTTTTATTTAATTAAATGGCGTCCATTTTGAAACAAGATGGCTGATGAAGCTGGCCAGCGAACTTGGTCGAGACACTACGATATGCTATCCACATGCCTTCTTACATCGAAATAGGTTAATAAATACGTGTGTTATCACGTGACAAATATCACATCGTTTCAAAATGTCAGCCATGCTAGAAATTCAAAGTGCTATAATTCAACCTTTTTTTAAGATATATACGAAACAAAAACTGCTCCGGAATCTTTGTATCAAAGTCAAACACATAAAAAAAAATCTTTTCAAAATTTCAATTTTTTGATAACTCATTTTAAATTAAAATTTTTTTTAAATGGCAACCCTTTTGAAACAAGATGGCGAATGTAGCTGGCCAAGGAACTCGGTCGAGACATTGGCATGTACTATGTACACACCAAGTTACATCTAAATCGGTTCATAAATACGCCCGTTATCGCGTGACAAAATCTGGTCATTTCAAAATGTCAGCCACAATAGAAATTCAAAATGCTATAACTCAGCCATTTTTTTAGCTATAGACGAAACAAAAACTGTTCCGGAATTTTCGTATTAAGTTCAAACACATACTAAAAAATCCTTTTCATTTTCCAATTTTTTAGTACCTCATTTTAAGTTTTAATTTTTTTTTTTAATTTAAATGGCCGCCATTTTTAAACAAGATGGCGGAAGGAGCTGTTGATCGAACTCGTTCGAGACATTTGTACGTATCATGTATACACCGAGGTACATCCAAATCGGTTCATAAATACGCCTGTTATCGCGTGCAAAAATCAGGTCATTTCAAAATATCAGCCACGCTAGAAATTCAAAGTGCTATAACTCAGCCATTTTTTAAGATATAGACGAAACAAAAACTGCTCCGGAATCTTTGTATCAAGGTCAAATACATAAAGAAAAAATATTTTTCAATTTTCAATTTTTTGCTACCACATTTCAAATTTAAATTTTTTTTAAAAAATTTAAATGTCCGCCATTTTGAAGCAAGATGGCGGATGAAGCTAGCAAACGAACTCGGTCGAGACATTAGTACGTATTATGTATACACCAAGGTACATCGAAATCGATTCATAAATACGCCTGTTATCGCGTGACAAAAATCAGGTCGTTTCAAAATATCAGTCAAGCTAGAAATTCAAAGTGCTCTAACTCAGCCATTTTTTAAGATATAGACGAAACAAGGAATGCTCCGGAATCTTTGTATCAAGATCAAACACATACGAAAAAAATATTTTTAAATTTTAAATTTTTTGGTACCGCATTTCAAATTTTAAAATTAAAAAAAAAAATTAAATGACCGCCATTTTCAAACAAGATGGCGGATGAAGCTGGCCAACAAACTCGGTCGAGGCATTGGTATGCACTATGTATACACGAAGTTACATCCAAATCGGTTCATAAATACGAGAGTTACAGTGTGACAAATATCAGATATATATACACTATATTGCCATTAATGACCGGCAACTTTCAATTTTAGACATTTTGTCGAATATTTAGAAATATACTTGACAGACTCTTCTGGAATTTCAGGATTGAAAAGAGCAGGTATGACCTCATATTTAGCAATGTCGATTTGATAAGGGGGGTTGCAATTAGGGGGCCAACAAAAAATCAAAGAAAAAAATAGTACTTGGGATCACCCTGTAAAATAAAATGCACCAAATGATCTATCGCTACCGAATATAAATAAACAGACATTGTGCAATATGCGTATTCTTTTGTGTAAGAGCAGCATGTATATTAATAGAGATATAGCGATTTATTTTAAAAAAATTTAAAAATTCTTGCATGTTTTTTGCTTATAACATGCAGGGTTTTCAATCAAATTTAACTCCGGTTTCAGAAAAATTGACAAAATATAGTAAAAACAATATAGTGCAATTAGAATATAAATATATTAAATATTTTAAGAAATATGAGCAGTTGTATGAAATAATTTTTATCTGCGCATGCGCGAACGATAACAAGGATCATTTTACATAATTTAATAGTCAACTCTATGGAGCAACGTATTAAAAAAATCTACTCAAATATCGTAAAAATGCAGAAAGATATCGGCGTTAGAATGAGCACATTTTTAGTAGTTCTTGAAAAGCAGCTGAATGATAAGGGATTTTTCACAAATAGTTATTTTTAATTTTTAATTTTCATTTTTTATTGATGATTTAGTTCTTTTTGGATAACCACCAGAACGAGACCACACCATGATCAAAAGAAGTATCAAAATCGAAGTATTTTTTCCAAATCTACTCGTTGATACTCACTAAATACTAAGTTTTTCCTGAAAGTCAGTTAATAAAAAATGGCTATTTGTGTAAAATCCCTTATCATTCAGCCGCTTTTAGAGAACAACTAAAAATTTGCTCACTTTAACGCCGATATCTTTCTGAAATTTTACGATATTTAACTAGATTTTTTTTAATAAGTTGCTCCATAGAGTTTACTATTAAATTATGGAAAATGATCCTCGTTATCGTTCGCGCATGCGCAGATAATAATTATTTCATACAACTGCTCATATTTCCTAAAGTATTTAATATATTTATATTCCAATTACACTATATTGTTTCTACTATATTTTGTCAATTTTTCTGAAACCGGCGTTAAATTTGGTTGAAAACCCTGCATGTTATAAGCAAAAAACATGCAAGATTTTTTTTTTTTTTAAATAAATCGCTATATCTCTATTAATATACGTGCTATTCTTACACAAAATAATACACATATTGCACAATGTCTGTTTATTTAAATTTGGTAGCGGTAGATCATTTCGTGCATTTTATTTTACAGGGTGACCCCAAGTATTACTTTTTTTCTTTGATTTTTTGTTGGCCCCCTAATTGCCCCCCTTATCAAATCGACATTGCTTAATATGAGGTAATACCTGTTCTTTATAATCTTGAAATTCCAGAAGAATCTGTCATGTGTATTTATAAATATTCGACAAAATGTCTAAAATTGAAAGTTGCCGGTCATTAATGGCAATATAGTGTATATATATATATATATGGATATATATATATATATATGTATATATATATATATATATATATATATATATATATATGTATATATATATATATATATATATATATATATATATATATATATATATATATATATATATATATATATCAACTTTTGAACGGAGGGTGGTTTCGGGGTCTGGGGGTCATGATAGATGAAAATATACCAAAATTTTTAGCTATGGAATTATGAAAATATTGGTAGCTTTTTGTTATGAAAGCTCGTTGGCTAGCCTCATCCGCCATCTTGTTTCATAATGGCAGCCATTTAAAAATTTAAAAAAAAATTAAAATTTAAAAGTGAGGTACAAAATATTTAGAAATTGAAAAAGATTTTTTCCTTATGAGTTTGAGCTTGATACAAAGATTCCGGAGCATTTTTAGTTTCGTCTATGTCTTAAAAAATGGCTGAGTTATAGCACTTTGAATTTCTAGCATGGCTGACAATTTGTAACGATCTGATTTTTGTCCCGCGATAATATGCGTTTTTATGAACCGATTTGGATGTGACAATTCATGAATAGTGCATAGCAATGTCTCAACCGAGTTCGTTGGCCAGCTTCATACGCCATCTTGTTGCAAAATGTCGGCCATTTAAAATTTAAAAAAAATCATTTAAAATGAAGTACAAAAAAATTATAAATCAAAAAGATTTTTTTCTTATGTGTTTGAGCTTGATACGAAGATTCCGGGGCATTTTTTGTTTCGTCTATATCTTAAAAAAGGGTTGAGTTATAGCACTTTGAAATTCTAGTGTGGCTGACATTTTGAAACCATCTGATTTTTGTCACGCGATAACACGCGTATTTATAAACGGATTGGGATATAACTTGGTGTGTACATAGTAAATACCAATGTCTCGACCGAGTACGTTGGCCAACATCATCCGCCATCTTGTTTCAAAATGGCGGCGATTAATTTTTTTTTAATTTTAATTTAAAATGAGGTACAAAAAAAAAATAGAAATTGAAAACACTTTTTTCTTATGTGTTTGACCTTGATACAAAAATTTCGGAGCATTTTTCGTTTCGTCTATATTATAAAAAATGGCTGAGTTATAGCACTTTGAACTTATAGCTTGGCTGACATTTTGAAACGATCTGATTTTTGTCACGCGATAACACGCGTATTTATGAACCGATTAGGATGTGACAAGGCATGTGCATAGTACATAGCAATCTCTCGGCCGAGTTCGTTTGCTATTTTCATCCGCCATCTTGTGTCAAAACGGTGGCCATTTAAAAATTTTAAAAAAAATTAATTTAAAATGAGGAACAAAAAATTAGAAATTGAAAAAGATTTTTTTCTTATGTGTTTCAGCTTGTTACAAAGATTCCGAATTATTTTTTGTTTTGCCTTTATCTAAAAAAAAGGCGAGATATAGCAGTTTGAATTTCGAATGTGTGTGACATTTTAAAAATCTGATTTTTTGCCTGCAACAGCACTCGTATATATCAACCAATTTAGATATGAGTGAGCATGTGCACAGGAATTACTATGGTGAGCTTTGTTGCACCCATTATGTTGTTTTAAAATGGCTTGCTATCACCGATAATTTGGGTTAATATAATTAGGGATATCACCGAATTTGGCAACAAAATATAAATCACTTTAATAAAATCAGCTTTGATAACGCTGACTAATTTCGAGAAATTCTCATTTATATTCAATATTGACAAAAATTAGTATTTAATCTTCTATAATCGGGTTCCACTAATTTGAGCTCCGTGTGTTTGAATAATATAAGCTGGCTTTTAAAAAATAAGGAATATGAAAGCTACCTCTTTCTCCCGGCACTGGCCGGAAGGACTTTTATCATTTGGAATGTATTCATGGTGATAACATTTTAAGAATTAATTTATAATCACAAATCATATTCTTTGTTTCAGCAATTATTTTCTAAATGCTCCATTGATGCCAAAACAAAAAGTTGCCACTTTTTAAAAAACATTATCATTAAAAATGAACTTCTGAATCCGAAACTTCTCCGGTCAATACATTTTAATATATATTTTTTTTTATAATCATTCAATACTCATCATTAATTTAAAACAAATTAAATTAAGAACAATTTTATGAACTATGTTTGCTTATTTCTTGTGCTACATGATAATCATTTCTATATTATTAAACGGAAAAACGAGAAACAAATTATAATTTTTTTTTTCGTTAAAAACGTATCGTCTGCTCTCTTTTAATGCTTTACTTTGAAAAAAAAAAATTAAAACATTTCTTCTAATACGATTTATACGAGAGGCTGGAAATTAAAAGTTAATTACAGTAAAACCTCCCTAAAGCGACCACGTTCCGTTCCAATAAAAATTGGTCGCTCCGAGAGGTGGTCTCTTAATGGAGGTCATGTTTAAATCTAGATTTTAATTGTTGAAAAAAGGTTACAATTAATGTTACTGAAATTTATTTTTCACATTAGGAAAAAATATAAAAGATTAAGTATCAAAACAAAAGGTAATTACATAAGTTAATTACTCCAAAGTTTAAAAAATGAATATATTGACGTTTGCTTTGATTTTACATACTTTCTTTTATAACTTTTATTTCCAAGTCCTTTCGAAGTTCAGTAAATAAATGCATTTTTTTTTTTTTTTTTGGACGAGAACAAATAATGACGATTTCATTGATTTGTCTATTTCTATGAGAGTTTCCTGGCAGAATAGAGTGGGGGAGTTTATCGACCGTCATTCTTAATTTGTCATCAGAATTAAATCCATTGCTTAAAAGGCACAAAGGGGTTTAAACACTTAAAACTTACCGGAATTAAAAAGAAAAAAAGCTCAATTTAGTTTAGAAGTTTGATGAATAATGCGCTCTCCGGAATTATTTTTCTTATAAAACCTTCTTCAAGCAACCAGGAAAAAACGTAATTTGTTTCATTTTCTTCAAAGAAATGGATCGCTAATGGAGGGAGTTCAACTGGGATGGTCTCTGAATGGAGGTAAAATTAGTATTGAACTTATGGGACTAAATCTTGTTCCAGGAAAAAATGGTCGTTTAGGGAGGTGGTCGCTTAATGGAAGTGGTCGCATAGGGAGGTTTCACTATATATATTTTAAGAAGATTATCTTTTTATTTTATAGTAAATGTTAAAATTTAAAAGTTATACCACAAAAACTAAATTTCGAAATTTTTGATCTTGAATACGTAAAGCCAGGCTTCTTGTTATAAATTAATAATTCGAGCCAATGACTTTTTTTAACACTTTCCAACATAAATTAATAGTATTTATGATTTTGGGTTGTCTGTCTGCAGTCTGTTCGAGCTCTAACTCGCGTAAATATACTCGGATCGACACTACTTAATTGATATATGATATTGAGGTTTGCCATGGCATGTTCGGTATTGCAAATGAAGTGTGTAGCACTATGGTTCATTTATAGGGGCACTCAAAAGTATTTTGTTACATTACGGTCTATGGGGAAAAATTATTTCCAATGTATTTTAATAGTGTTACACAATTTTAAACATAATGAAATTTATATACATTATTGGGGTGCACAGAAAATGGTTCCTGTAGAATATGTTACATGTAGCACATACAGTATTCGTACAGGAAAACTCAAAAGTATTCCTTTATATTACGGTCTATGTAGAAAAATCGTTTGCGGCGTATTTTAAAGATGTTACTCAGCTACAAACATGATGGAATTTATAGGAATTTTTGAGGTGGATTAAAACAGGCTTTCTGTAGAAGATGGGGTGCAAAGCATTTATCGGTCATTTACAGAGTCAAATAAAATAGTCGGTTATACAGGGTGATTCTAATTTGTTTTTACAAAATAAGAGCGGTGATAGTACCCATCTAGACGAGTCATAAATACTATAAAACATGGGGTCGTAAAACACTTATTAAGTCACAAATACAGGGTGTTTCACCTTAACTGAAGTCAGCTTGTCGGTACTAATTTTGCGAAAACTAAAAAAATTGCACTAAAAATGTAACGATATGTACCTTATTTTGTATGAAATGTGATAACATCACAAAAAGTTCTGCTAAAACAGGGTACTCACACAATCGATGATATTGTATGAACTGATAAACACAGTCCAAAATGTGGAGTGTCAAATACATACTGCTGGCGCGTATAATGGAAACTTCTACTACTTTTTTTGTGTGTTATCATATTTACAACAAAAGTGAGCATGTGAATTAAAAGTTTCATTGTAATATACTTCAGTTTGCTGAAAATTATTACCGTCAACCAATGTTCGATTAGGGTAGAACACCTTGTATTTGTGACTAAATAAGTGGATTGCGACCCCTTGTTCTATGGTAATTATTGCTCGTCTAGATGGCTACTATCCTCCCTCTTATTTTGTAAAAACAATTTTGAATCACCCTGTGTATCTACGGTGGGAAACTGTTCGCAGCGCATTTTAATTATGTTACACTATTTCAAGCATGATGAAATCGATACACATTACTGAGAATCACTGCAAGATGCTTGCAGTAGAATATAATGTGCATCACATTTATCGTCCATTTATAGGAACACATAAAAGATTTCGGATACAATAGTGCATCTGAAGTAATTGTCTATTAGGGATGATTGCTGAAAGTGTGTTTTCTGTTATGGTATGCGTTTAAAGTTCAACTAACTTTTTGCACACTACGTGGTGTATATAAATTCTGTAGACCATATACAGGACTACACAAAAGAATTCGCAAGCATTACTGAGAATGAGTGGGGATTGTTTGAAGGTTTTTTTCTTAATTTGAGTATGCATTTTCAAGATCAACTGCACTTAGTATACTCAGAGATGTTTGTAGCATATAAATAAAATAATATACAGGGGTAAGAAAAAACTGAATAAATAGCCTCTTATCGTTAATAATTCCTGAAAGTGTGATTTCTGTAGTTTAAACGTGTTTTTGCCTCAATTAAATATCAGCTTAATATGTGGCATGCATAAAAGTCTTCGGAAAATATACATGGCTGTTCAAACGTATTCAAGAACATTTCCGTCTAATGGTAGAAATTGCTAAAAGTGAATTTTCAGTTGTGTTATGCGTTTTCTAACAAAACTAAATTTTAGAATACTGTGTAGAAAATATACAAATTTATAGATCATATACAAAGCTGCACAAAAGAATTGGAGTATTTATCCGGGTATGTTCAGTAATTGTTGAAATCTGGTTTTCAAATGTGTTATGCCTTTTCTAAAATGTTTTCTTATGTATCTTCTTGAACTTATGAAACGAAAAAGTTTTGTTAAAGTATTCTGGAAATGTTGGAAAGCGTTTCATAATCTATGCTTGACGCATGATTTTTTTCTTGTTTACTCAAAGTTTGATTCTTCTTCCAAACTATTTACTCTGTCTAAGTAACCATTCTTACACTTAGAAATCGAGCTAACGTCGATTTTGAAGCAGATTACTGTTTTTTAAAGCAATTAGTGATAAATAGTATTCAAAATAGAAAAGGAACATCACTTTATCTCATGAAAAATAATGAAAAAGGAAGTTAATGAAGCAATCATTTAGATTAACTTTTATGATTCAAATCTAAAATTTCCTAGACTTTAATTAAGCACTAAAGTGCTGTACAGGGCCTAATATATATTTTGTAAATATTTCTAATTATTCCAAGCACACGCACAGATATTATTCTGAACCATCTTATGTGAAAGCCATTGAAGTATAATTAAAAACAACATCAACAAAAATTATAAATATTCTTTGTATTTTTTCTCGAGAAAAGTTACCTTAATTTCCTTACAATTTTTTTTGTCATTTCATCAATACGATAACTAGGGGGTGGGTGAAAAAAGTTAGCGAGATTTTTAACCCTTTCGTGACGTGTAATGCATATATGTATCATCAAAAGGTGCATGTGGAATTTGTTTTCGGAACCATTAATAAATAAATGTAATACTTGCCTTTTTTGATTAGAGAATTGTTTGGTATTTTACAAGTAAAGGGAACTGTTTAAGAAAAGCGGTGCCAACCAAATAAAATTTGTGTAAGGGATGCCATCTCGAAAGGGTTAATCTGTTCGGGACCATGGGTGCATATATGCATCTTCAAAAGGTGCATAGAGCAATATTTTTTTTTTGTACAAGTAATAAAGAAATATATATTTGCTTGATTTGATTAGGGCATTTCTATGATTAAAAAAGTAAAGGTAACTGCTTTAAAAAAAAGTGATTTCCAGCCGAATAAAATTCGTTTATGAGACGCTAAAGAGGTTAACAAATACTTATTGACGTAAAAACTTGGAATAAGAATATGGGTATTGTTAAAGATAAATAAAGACATCTAATTAAATAAAAAGTAATCTCTATTAATAAATATTAAATAAAATAATTAAAGTTTGAACAAGAATTACATAGGCATTTAAAACCACATGGGAAGTATCTGTTTTAGTTGTTGAGGAATACTACAATTATTAAAACTTTCAGGTTAGCATGGAAATATTTCTAAGAAATAAAATAAAAAATCACATGCCACACATAAATTATGAAGCACTTTCCATCACTATCTGAAAGTTGCTATGCAAGACTTCATATTTTCATAGAGTGAAGAGAGATAGCTGAATAAATAATTTAGAAAAAACATATAATACAGCATAAAACTCATTTCCAACAATTTTTATCTATAGAGGTGATGTATTCGATATTGCTTGTACAGCCCTGTGCATGACCTTTGCAATTTTATGTACACCACGTGGAGTACAAAAATTTCAAGCAGTCGGTAAATGCATAAAACAACTGAAAATACACTTCCGGTAATTTCCATCTACTGATGGCAAATTATCGACATTCTTTTATGCAGACCTACACTATATGGCCAAAGGTGACCGGCCACTTGCGATTTTAGACGTTTTGTTAAATATCTCGAAAATTATACATGAGGAATTATCCTGAAACTCCAAGTGTGTAAATAGAATAGTACAGGTCATACATTTCCGTGAGGATTTTTTCCCGAAACCCCATAGGAGATGGTGATGTCAGGAGTTTTTTTTTTACACTGATTCTTGATTTTAGTTCAAATTTCTAACAATAGATGGCGCTGAGAGCAATAGGCGCTCAGTCCAGACCCAATTTTGGTACTTCGGGATCCATTCAGGGCATTTTAATCTCCCTTTTTCGCATGGAAGAAAAGAGAGGCCGAAAAATTGAGCCTGGGTTTAGCGGTTATTGCTTGCAGCGCCATCTATCCATGATATTTGTAACTAAAACTGAGAATCACAGCATAAAAACTCCTGACATTTTACATAACACTCCTGAAATAATATTTTTAATACCTGTCACCGTTTGCAAGTTATTGAATTTTAAAATCCATTAGTCATTTTTCTGACACCCAGTACGTATCCAACGTTTCTAAGAGTTCCATTACCTGCAATTTATTCTGTTGAGCTGATTCAGATATCAGACCAGATTTCATAATCAACAAGGTTTTTTAGTGAGAAAAGTCCGACAGATTTGTCCAGGATAGCTGAAATTGATACAGCTTTGCCAACTTACGCCAAAGCTTCCTGCTTTGAATCTTAGCCTGGACACATTTTCACTCAGTTGGGAAAATACTACTTGTATGGTTAATTTACATCGGGCGATATAGCATTCATTTCGGCAACTTAAATTTATTTTAGATTTGCGCTTCCAAAATCTTATTTCTGACTCTTTTTCACCACCTTTTGAAACATTACATGTAATTATTTACAATCTATCATTACATTAGAATACTACGCGTCCTTTTTCAAGAAATTTTGACCTTGGAAAATAACTTTGAATACACTGATATATTGAAAAACACAAATTGAGAAAAATGAATTTAAATATTGCAACTCTGAATCATTTAAATGGTAGCATATGCAGTAGAAAACCTGGTACTTTTGGGTTATAGCGGCTCCCATAATTACGATTACGCCAAGGTGCAGTCAATTACGCCAAGGTCGTAGCCGAAATCATGAAGCGCAAACGAAGTACTCATGTATAATAGATATATAAAAATAATTATCATTGCATTAAATAATACAATATTTTATATTAATAAAAATATATTACAACATTTCTTAGCAATTTCATAACAATTTCTTAAAATGTTCCACAGGAATAACTACTTTTTAATGTTACGCCCTACATTATAGGTCATATTTCCGAAATTGCTTTTAATAATTCAACAAAAACATTTTTCCCAAGATATTTTCTCCATTTTTTGCCATTTAGCAGAACACCACATTCTTTTAACATGTTGTGTATGAACACTCCTTGTTGGATCAATGAAATTTTACTTACGGTTCACAGTAAAGTGATTGTAATCTGCTTTTTCAAGCTCCTGTGAATTGTACTCTTTCCAGAAGTCAGTGTAGATCGTTGAACCATCTTCTACATGTTCACATTTTTTTCGTATCATCGTACTAGCATTTCTATTTGGGATTTGAGCTAGAAAGCATACACCATTTTCCCGGCATATGCTTCCAGTGTTGTGGAAGTATCCTGCCGCTGTTGTTTTCCGACGAACAAACAAACTTTCATCGATTTCGGCAATTTTATTGGCACAGCCAATTCGTCCATTAAATCTTCGTATTAGGTGTAGGAAATACACGTCTCTCATGTAACTGTAACGGGTTAACTGTGATTGTGCAAATGTATGGACACAAGAATTTACAACTATTATTTTTTATTTATATTTCCTGTAACCTAGATGCAAACTTTTTAACTGCCAGTTTAACTGACTTTTTGTTTTGTAGTAGCAGTGTAGCAACTCAACTTGTAATGTAGATGATCTCCTGTAACCGTACTTCAGTCAGTCTGGTGTAGCCGCTCATGGAGGAATGAAATAGATGGAGTTGCAGTAAGGTAGTTGGAGGTGACGCCAAAAAAGTAACCCTAAAATCCGCTACAGAAAGCCCAAACAAAACCAAGTGCTTTGACACGTCTATCAATTCAAACCGGTTTAAACCTGTATTTCTTTGCTTTCATTTTTTACCGTCGGGAATTGTTATTCAAGATATGATTAAAATTTCGATTAAAAATGACTTATGTGCTGTTATAGGATGTAGTACTAGATCAGAATGTATCAAAGATACTAATATATCACTTCACAGAGTTATTTGATTATTTTATTATATGTATTTCAAATATAAATATCAGAAGCGTCTTTTAAGATTTTACTTCAAAGGGTAACATTCTTTCGTTATTGTCCTAAAATCGTTTGCACTCGAAAATCTAGATTTTTGATTAGTATTTGTAATTTAAGTTTCCATATATAATTTTAAAAGAATGCTTTCATCATTATATTTTATTTATTTACATGCAATTATTAATATGCTGTTAAAAACAAATAAAGACGTTTAATTAAATTAGTAGCGATTGATACAGTCAAAAATGGTGGCCTATTTGAAGCGCAATTATAAAATTTCATTCCATCAAAGAAACTCCATTAAATAGTTTGAATTACTTGAGTTTTGAAAGATTATTATTTTCAAAAAAAATAAGTTCACCTGATAAGAAAATTTTAGCTGTAAGAATGAAATTATTATCAATAAATGCTTAGCTCGCATTTGAACCAAATTGTTATGCATTTCTCAAGAATAACTTTTTCTTTTCAGAAAATTGACACACACACACACACACACACACAAAAAAAAAAAAAAAAAAAAAAAAAAACTTCCGTCTATACCAATCTTAAAATCTCATACATGTTAATACTTCAAAAATCGCTAGCACACTGCCAAAATTAAATGGCAGTCTATACCCATCATGAGGATTCTAAAGATACGAAATTCCATGCATTAGTTCTTGAGATATGACTATCGCTGAAATCGTGTAAATCCAGCAAACTGCAGCCTAGCAGCACCACCTATTTGGTGCTATACACCAAAACCACCAAATAACAACATATGTCAAAGTTAAACTGAATCTGAAGTTTGGGGAGAATCCGTGCATTAGTTTTTGAGATAGAGCCATTGCGAAAATCATGAAAATTCTAGCGTAGCAGCGCCACCTATTGGACGATTAACACCAAAACGTAATCAGCACCAACTCATATTAAGGACCAACTGAAACTGAAGTTTGATGAAAATCCGTGTATTACTTCTTGAGATACAACTACTGCTGAAATCGCAAAAAATGCAGTATAGCAATGCCACCTGTTGGGTGATTTACACCAAAAACTAATCAGCACCAATTTATATTAGGGACTACATGAATATAAATTTTTATTAAATTTCGTGCAATAGTTCTTATGATAGAACGCCCACAAAATTCGTGTGACATACTGACAAGTACTTTAGATACAGTAGTGTATCCGAATCTTTTGTGTGTCCTTGTAAATGAACGATAAATGCTATGCACATCATATTTCACCGCAAGTACATTGTAGTAAATCTGAGTAATTTATGTCTATTCCATTATATTTCAGTAACATAATATCGCTGTAAACAGTCCCCCCCCCCCCCCATATATCATTATATAACGGAATTTTTTTGTGTGCCCTGTAAATGAATAATAAAGGCTTTGCAAACCCCATATTCTACGAAATGCATGTTTACTGCACTTTATAAATGCATATCAATTTCTTTATGCTTTAAATTGTCTAGCATCATTAAAATGCACTTGAAACGATTTTTCCCATTGAGCATAATGTAATAAAGTACTTTTAACCGCCCATGCAAGTGAACTATAAGTGCCACACTTTTTTTTTTCAATAGCGATCACGCTATAGTAAACGTCAATAACATATAAAAAATGTAGGGTGATCCCAGTATATTTACAAGAGTTAGAGCTCGGCCAGAAGGCCATACAAACCGAAGACAAACATTTTTCATCTATGTTGGAAAGGGTTAAAGAAAGAAAACTTTTAATAATACAATTTTTAGTTTTTATCAGATGTTTTCAATATTTTATTTAATCTTATTTTGACATTTATTTATTGCTAATTTTCCAATTCCAATTATTTTAAAAGCAAGCATTTATTTTAATAAATAACAACACAACAAAGGCCCTTTAAAAATGTACCATTTTTTCTTAAATACTTCAGCTGTGATTCATCTCTTTGAATTCGTCTTATTAATACAAAATCCCTTCCACGTGCTTGATTTGTTTGGGCTTTCTTGGACGTTTAAATTTGAGCGATAAATGGTTTCATATTGCAAACCTTTTTTAAGGCATACTGCAACTCCATCTATCTCTTTCCTCCATGGTAGCCGCTGCCTTGTTTGCAAGCGAATAATGTTCACGTGTAGTTTTCAATTTTCAATATAAGTTGTTTTGTTTTTAGTGAATATATTAATTTTTCCAGCAATCTACACTGGCATATCTACATCAATTCGCAGACATTGATGTCTATTAGGTAAATGGTCGACTGAAACCTACAGACGCCATAGTGGTGACCCTAAAAGAAATGAACACGACGACAAGTGGTATCAGAATCTATAACGGAAGTTATCTCTACATCCTGAAGAGATCCTCTCTACATCCTGAAGAGAGTATCATATTTCTTCAAAAACAGCACTTCAATCACCTAAAAAAAAGTTCGTCTGTCTAACCGTCTGCTTATTAAAAAAAAAAAAGACTTACCACACGTGTGTGCGGGGCCGTGTGCGTAATGTAATACCTGATGTCTGTTTTTTTACACACGTGCGTGTGGGGCCGTGTGCGCGAAGTTTAAATGGTGTCCGATCGTCATAATTATTTTCCTTTTGGTCGGTAAGTGCATTTAATTCTAATATTTTGTCCCCATTTTAATTTGATGTCAACATATTTTTTTACGAATTTTTTTCGGCCAATCATGTTTGTTGATATATTGAAATCTCTTGCTTTGTCACGGGTGCTCTAAATCGGCTCATTACCATGAACTGCAGAAAAGGGCAGCAAATTATTCTATTTTAAATATTGTACATGTTGTAATATATCTCTTTTCTATTATTTTGCCTGTATTTATCTTGTATTCAATAATATCGTTTTAACCATGCCCGACGGCGTATCTGCTGAGTCCGCTAGTCAGATTTCCCATGTGGGAGTTAAACCTCCGCCTTTCTGGAAAACTAACCCCTCATTATGGTTTTGTCAACTGGAGGCTCAATTTGCCTTGGCAAAAATTACATGCGAATCAACTAAATTTAACCATGTGGTGGCGTCAGTTGACGCTGATATCCTCATCTCGGTCAGTGATATAATTACCAATCCTCCAGGCGACAAGCCATATGAAGCTTTAAAAAAGCGTTTAATAGATTCCCATTCGGAAAGTGCAGAATCACGTATCCGAAAGTTACTGCAGGGTGTGGAGATTGGTGACTTGCGCCCATCGCAGCTACTTGCGCGCATGCGAACTCTGGGTGGCGATACTGTGGGAGAGCCACTTTTGAAATCCCTCTGGCTCTCACGCCTGCCCACGACCACGCGCAGCATCATTGGCGCATTGAGTGATGCATTGCGGCAATTGTCTTCTGTTGCAGACAAGATCCATGATCTTGCTATTTTTTCGCAGATAAATGCTGCAGCTAGTAGTGCACCCACCGCTTCTTCGTCACTGGAGTTACAAATTGCACAGTTAACTCAACAGGTTAGTGAGTTAACCACAAAAATTAATCAGCGTAGTCGCCCAAGACAGCATCATTCTCGTAAACGTAATTTTCGTCGCAGCAGGTCTAGGGGGCGCTATAAAGAGCCTGCAAATAATCTTTGTTTTTATCAAACGAATTTTGGCTCAAAGGCTAGGAAATGTACTCCCCCATGTAATTATCACACGGAAAACTAAACCGGCGATCGCACCAGGGCCACAATCGCGACCGCCGTGCAAATCGCATTCTTTTGGCCGACCCTACATCAAAATTAAACTTCCTCATCGACACCGGGGCTGATATTTCAGTTTTGCCAGTAAGTTACGCCAAGCAAAATGCTGTGAATGACGGTTTAGTACTTTATGCTGCAAACGGCACAAAAATAGAAATATTTGGTACCAAGCTTTTAACCCTTGATCTAAATTTACGCAGAAATTTCACCTGGTCATTTGTTGTTGCAAAGGTTAATCAGCCAATTATTGGCATAGATTTTCTTAAGGGGTCTCAGGACTCTTAAAGCTCTAAAATTTTCGAAATTTTAAATTTTTTAGATGTTAAACTTCTATGTTTTCTAAACATTTTGATATAATTGTTATCTTGAAATTCCCATTAGAACAGAAGTTATGGCATTTAGAATTATACTCGCTCAATAGCTGAAGCGGTGTTTCCAAAACTTTGAAGTCATTTTTTTCCAAATGACTGTTTTCGGCATAACGCGCACGATATCTCAAAAACTTCTGAATATTTTTTCATGAAATTTTCAAAACTTATGTTTTATGTTAGTCTGTATAAACTGAACCTAAAATTTCTTTTTTATTGTAAAAAGAAAATATTTTTTAGGGGTTTATATTGTTGAAATTTTCTGAATTTTGCATTAGCTAAATTCAACTTTGTATTAAAAATATAAAAATGCTTTAAATACAAATTTATTTAGGTTCAGGGTAATTATTATAATCTGATGTATAAGTAGGCACCAAAATTTTCATTCTAGTTGCAAAATTTATTTTGTAATCGTGCGCATAAGCTGTTATGCCGATTTTCTGCTCGTCAAATGTCTGACAGTTTGAAGTCCCCTGTAAACGCTAATTCTGCATCTTGCAATTTTTCAAATATTTGAAATGAAAGAGCATACTTATATCTTTCATTCCCATTTAAAATTGTGTCTTAATATCAAATACATTTTAAGATATTAAGTATTGAAAATGGTCCTTTTTTTTCATTTTTTCCAATTTTAAGAGTCCTGAGACCCCTTAAGAAATTTAATTTACTCGTTGATGCCAAAAACAGTAGCATTATTGATGCTGTAACTATGTTATCGTCACAGGGAAAGGTTGCTCGCATTATACCGGGGAGCAGTACTTTAAGCGTCCTTCTTGGTTCTTCCAAATTTGATAAAATTTTGTCCGAATACCCTGAGCTTACTAATCCTTCGCACATATGTACGGAAAAGCAGCAGCAACCTATTTTCCATTTTATCGAGACTAAAGGCCCCCCAGTTTTTTCCAAACCGCGTCGTTTATCGCCGAAGCTCCTTGCTGCTGCTCGCCAGGAATTTGAGTTTATTTTGGCGGAGGGCATTGTGCGCCCTTCTAAAAGCCCATGGGCAAGCCCACTGCATATGATCCCAAAGGCCAAGGGTACCTGGCGTCCCTGTGGTGATTACAGACGTCTCAATTACTGTACCGTTCCCGACAGATATCCGCTCCCCCATATTCAGAATTGCACTCAAATGTTTCACAACAAAAAAATATTTTCAACACTGGATTTGGCTCGCGCTTATCACCAAATTCCAGTTAACCCAGAGGATGTTCCTAAAACTGCCGTCACAACTCCTTTCGGCTTATTTGAATTTTTTTTACACCTTTTGGCTTGAGAAATGCTGGACAAACTTGTCAGCGATATATGCATGAGGTTTTAAAAGGGTTAGACTTTTGTATCCCCTATTTGGATGACATCCTCATTGCATCTGCGAATGAGGAGGAGCACGAATGTCATCTTCGGCAGATTATTGATCGGCTCTGGCAACACGGGCTAAAATTAAAACCTGCTACGTGCATTTTGGGAAAATCCTCCGTTGCTTTCTTTGGGTGCCTCATAACACCTTCTGGCGTACAACCTCTCCCCGAGAAAACTAAAGCTATAGCCGATTTCCCAAAGCCTCAAACAATTGTTGAGTTGAGACGTTTTTTAGCCATGATAAATTTTTATCGCCGTTTCATTCCTCAGGCTGCGCGTACTCAAGCCCCTTTACATGAATTGCTTAAGGATTCTAAAAAAAAATGACAACCGTCCGGTACCGTGGAATGATGTTTTGACACAGGCTTTTGAGACCTGTAAACTTGAGCTTATAAATTGCGCAACACTCGCGTATCATGCTCCCCATCAACAACTCACCTTAAGTGCTGATGCTTCAGACACGGCTATCGGAGCTGTGTTAAATGTCGTAAACAACAACGAATTACAGCCACTCGCCTTTTTTTCACGCAAGCTGAGCCCAACTGAGCAGAATTACAGCACCTATGACAGAGAACTCCTTGCAATTTATTCTTCTGTTAAACATTTCAGGCATACATTGCAAGGAAGGCATTTTATAATATATACCGACTATCGTCCATTAACATTTGCTTTTTCAAAAATATCAGATTCAAGTTCCCCGCGGCAACTCAGACACCTAGATTTTATTTCGCAATTCAGTACGGATATTAGATATGTTGCTGGATCTAAAAATATTGTGGCCGACACTTTATCACGCATTAATGATATCCACTTAGCCTCTGTTGACTTTTCATCCATGGCAGAAGAACAGGCTAATGATACAAAATTGACTGAGTTATTGTCAAATCCTGACACATCTCTCGGTTTCCAGAAATTGCATATTACTCCTCAAACTATGCTCTATTGTGATGTGAGTACTGGCAAGATACGACCATACGTACCAGAAAAGTTCCGTCACATTGTCTTTAAAAGTTTACACAATTTATCCCATCCTGGCATCGGTGCTTCCCGTAAACTTATCCAACAGAAATTTGTGTGGCATGGTATGGCAAAAGATATTGCCAATTGGGCATGTTCATGCATGAGTTGTCAGAAATCCAAAATTCAACGACATACTCATAGCCCTTTACAACAATTTCCTGTCACATCAGAAAGATTTGAACATGTCCATCTTGATATACTGGGACAGTTACCTCCATCAGATGGATATACTTATCTGGTTACATTTGTAGACCGTTTTTCTCGCTGGCCAGAAGCAATTCCATTAAAGAACATTACTGCCGACACCATTGCCAAAACATTTGACAATCACTGGATTGCAAGGTTCAGCGTCCCAAAAATTTTGACCACTGACCAGGAACGTCAATTTAAGTCCCTCCTGTTTTCTTCCTTAAGGAAGATGTTAGGCATCCATTGCATCAGGACGTCTCCATACCACCCAGCTAGTAATGGCCTCGTGGAACGTTTTCACCGTACTTTGAAGCAAGCCCTGAAGTGCCACAACCACGGACGATGGACAGAGTCCTTGCCCATTGTACTCCTGGACATTCGCTCCTCATTCAAAGAGGACCTCAAGGGTACTTGCGCTGAGATGCTGTATGGCACAACATTATCTCTACTTGCTGAATTTTTGCAACCTTCCAATCCCACAGAACTGTCTCACACCGACCCTGCAACTTTCTCCAGCACCTCTGTGACACCATGCGCCAGTTAACTCCGGTACCAACATCAGCACATAATAGGAAAACTCCTTTTGTGCATCCTTCACTAGAGACATGCACACATGTCTTGGTACGCAATGACACGGTAAAAGCACCATTGACACAGCCATATAATGGTCCCTTTCTAATTATCAAACGCAGTGCTAAGTGTTTTACTTTGCTCATAAAAGGGAAAGAAGCGGTAATAAGTATTGACCGCCTCAAGCCTGCCTTCCTCATTCAGGAGGACACAATATCTACGGCTCCAGCTGCCAATTCAAAAAACCTGCCAACTCCAGAATCTACGGAGAACCTGCCAGAATCTACAGAGGTTGCACCATCATTGCCTACCACTAAAACTACCCGTTCTGGAAGAATTGTGAGGTTTAACCCTCGCTATCTGTGATGTTGTCAGTACCTGTGGTACTTGGGGTGGGGGGGGGGGTACTGTAGCGGGTTAACTGCGATTGTGCAAATGTATGGACACAAAAATTTACAACTATTATTTTTTATTTATATTTCCTGTAACCTAGATGCAAACTTTTTAACTGCCAGTTTAACTGACTTTTTGTTTTGTAGTAGCAGTGTAGCAACTCAACTTGTAATGTAGATGATCTCCTGTAACCGTACTTCAGTCAGTCTGGTGTAGCCGCTGCCTTGTTTGCAAGCGAATAATGTTCACGTGTAGTTTTCAATTTTCAATATAAGTTGTTTTGTTTTTAGTGAGTATATTAATTTTTCCAGCAATCTACACTGGCATATCTACATCAATTCGCAGACATGGATGTCTATTAGGTAAATGGTCGACTGAAACCTACAGTCGCCATATAACTATTCCAATCAACTCTCGCATTTTTAGTCATACAGTCAGTCATAAAAGTCTACATACACTCATAAAATTACAACAATCTAACACAATACTAAAATTTTGGAAAAAAAACTTTATATTAGTAAACATTTCAGACTAATGTTCATTAAAGAAAATTAAAACAGCACTCATTAAAATTAAGCGAAATTGTGCAAAAATCGATATTATATAGTCACAAAAGTCTAAATACAAATAATGTAGTGTAGGACCTCCCTTGGAATCTATAACTGCTTGCATTCTTTTTGGCATTGACAAAACAAGATTTTTCGTCGTATCGGGAGTAATGTCCGACCATTCACGTTGTATTGCGATCTTCAACATTTCTTTACTTGTAATTGTGTGGTGTTGAATTCGACGATCAAGTTCATCCCAAATGTGCTCAATGGGTTTAAGTCTGGTGACTATGTGACGGCGAATACAGTTGCCTGGTTACTTTATAAAGGAGCAATTCCTTTACGATCTTAGCAATATGCTTTGGATCATTATCTTTTTGGAAGACCCAGCTATTTACCAGTCCTAAATTCTGAACAGATGAGTCTAGATTGCTCTGCAGCGTTTTTTATTTTTAAATAGCCGAATTTATCCAATTTACCGTCAATAAACACTAAATTTCCTACCCCAGCCGTCGCCATTAAACCATTATACTCCCTCCATCGTGTTTAACATTTGGTGTAAATTTTTCTGGTTTCATTTCTGTGGAGTTTTTTTTTTTTTTTTGCTAAATATTTCCATGCCCATCACAGTCAAAAATATTAAGCTTACTGTCATCAGTAAATAACACTGTTTTCCAAAAGTCAAAGTCCTTATCAATATGTTTAGATGCAAAATCTAGCCTTTTTTTTTTTTTTTTTTTTTTGGTTTGAAGATGAAATTAGAGGTTTCCTTCGGGGAACTCTACCATTCAAGCCTGCCGATCGAAGAATTCTACGAACATTTTTTTAAACTTTACTTACTATAATTATTGTATAACGGTCCTTAAGTTTTCTTCAAAGATCACATCGAGATTTGTTGAGCACATTTCAACGTAATTTATAATTTCTAAGTGGGTCTGTACAGCAGTACGACTTTTTCTTATAATTTCAGCAATCTTGCTTTAAGATTTATTTTCGTTTCTTAATTTTACGGCCATATTTACGAAGTTAAAAGGAGGTTTCTTTCCCTGACTCATCTTTCAGAATGTATACAACCGTTTACATACAATTAAATACTCCGACTATCTTGGGATATGAAGATGAGAGTAACTGAACTTCTCGTGCCCGGTAAAATTGAAAAGTGAAAACGAAAGAGATTCATATGCACACTTTGTTAACATCCAATTAAGTGTATGTAGACTTTTCTTACATGTTAAATACAGTAAATATGCAGATTTTAATAGTAATTATCATTTTTAAGCTTTTACAAAGCATTCGGAAGCATTTTTTAGGTTAGAATAATAGACTAATGTGCTTTTTTGCTTGTAAATTCGAGTAGTTTTGGTGAAAGTTCTATTTTGATGTATGTATGTAGACTTTTGTGACTGACTGTATGTAGCTGCTTCTTGCACCATTTTATGGATGTTAATTCCTCTGTCGAACAGTTCATAAGCAGTTACTAACGGTACTCTCGAGCCAATAAACCAATTTCCAACGCGTAAGCCTTTTCTACAACTTTTTACGTTGTACCTGCATACAGCTTCTTCATTGGCAACATACAGTTTCATTTCATGGCCATTTTCGCATAGTTGTTTGTTGGATGAAACCGTCGCTTCTGAAAAAATCCCTGCCGGCCCGGCCTACAGGCGGAGGTAGATTTCGAAGTTAAGTATATTAATTGCACCAACAAAAACTAAATCATGATTACATATAAATCCACTTTAACAGTTTTATCCGGCCGCTTTTGACGAATTTTTATTTCATTTTTATATAATAGCTGGTTTTATCAGAATCATGATAAGGCGGTATTAAAAAAATACTTTTCCATGCTCAACAACTCGAAATTTTCTGGCACATTTTCAGATTAAATTTTAATAGAAAAAATACGAAACTTGCTGACGTGATTTTTGAAAAGATTTATAAACGACCTGTGTTTTTATTTTTCTTTCAATTAATTGAAACTTTATTCATAAACAATTATTTTCTCAGTAGGGCAGCATTTTTCGTTTCTAACACAATCGCTTCGGGAAATTCTGCTCAAAATGCCTGCTTTGACATCATTTTTTTTAACATATTCTGCCTCTATCAAAAAAATCGATCATTACGGTACATTATATAGTTTCCGAAGAAGAGAATCTATCAATTGGACGCGTTTGAGAGCAAAAATTAATTTAAAAGTCCTTCTGGCCAGTGCCGGGAGGAACAGGTAGCTTTCACATTCCTTATTTTAAAAAAGCCAACTTATATTATTCAAACACAAGAGGCTCAATTTAGTGGAAACCGAATATAGGAGATTCAATACTAATTTTTATCAATATTAAATCATTATGAATGAGAATTTCGCGAAATTAGTCAGCTTTATCCAAGCTGCTTTTATTTAAAGTAACTTATATTTGGCTGCAAATTCGGCGATTTCTTAAAGTGCCTGCCATTTTAAGACAACATTTTGGATGAGGCTAACCAGTGAACTTGGTCGAGACCTTAGTAATTGCTGTGCATATGCTCACTCACATCGGAATAGATTGATATATACGAGTGCTTTCGCAGGCAAAAAATCAGATTTTTCAAAATGTCACCCACATTAGATATTGAAATTGCTATATCTGAGCCATTTTTTAAGATAAAGACAAACAAAAAATGCTCCTGAATCCTTATATCAAGGTCAAATACTTAAGAAAGAAACCTTTTTCAATTTCTATTTTTTTTGCACCTCACTTTAAATATAATTTTTTTTAATTTAATGGCCGCCATTTTGAAACAAGATGGCTGATGAAGCTGGCCAGCGAACTCGGTCGAGATATTACGATATGCTATCCACATGCCTTCTTACATGGAAATAGGTTAACACTTGTGTTATCGCGTGACAAATACAAGATCGTTTCAAAATGTTAGCCATGCTAGAAATTCAAAGTGCTATAATTCAACCATTTTTTAAGATATAAACAAAAGAACAAATTTTCAGAAACAAAAACTACTCCGAAATCTTTGTATCAAGGCCAAACACATAAAAAAAATCTTTTTCATTTTCCAATTTTTTAATACCTCATTTTAAATTTTAAATTTAATTTATTTTAAATGGCAACCCTTTTGAAACAAGATGGCGAATGAAGCTGGCCAACGAACTCGGCCGAGACATTGGTATGTACTATGTACAGACCAAGTTACATCCAAATCGGTTCATAAATACACCTGATATCGCGTGACAAAAATCAGGTCGTTTTAAAATGTCAGCAACAATAGAAATTCAAAATGCTATAACTCAGCCATTTTTTTAGATATAGACTAAACAAAAACTGTTCCAGAATCTTTGTATTAAGGTCAAACACATACGAAAAAAATCTTTTTCATTTTCCAATTTTTTGGTATCTCATTTAAATTTTAAATTTTTTTTAATTTTTTAAATGGCCGCCATTTTGAAACAAGATGGCGGATGAAGCTGGACAACGAGCTCGGTCGAGATATTTGTATGTACTATGTACACACCAAGTACATCCAAATCGGTTCATAAATACGCCCGTTATCACGTGACAAAAATCAGGACGTTTCAAAAAGTCAGCCACGCTAGAAATTCAAAATGCTATGACTCACACATTTTTTAAGATATAGACGAAACAAAAACTGCTCCCGAATCTTTTTATGAAGGTCAAACACATAAGAATAAAATATTTTTTCAATTTTCAATTTTTTGGTACCACATTTCAAATTTAAATTTTTCTTAAAAATTTAAATGGCCCCATTTTTAAACAAGATGGCGTATGAAGCTGGCCAACGAACTCGGTCGAGACATTGGTGTGTACTATGTATAAACGAAGTTACATCCAAATCGGTTCATAAATACGCCCGTTGTCACGTGACAAAAATCAGGACGTTTCATTTCAAAATGTCAGCCACGCTAGAAATTCAAAATGCTATAATTCAGCCATTTTTTAAGATATAGACGAAACAAAAACTGCTCCGGAATTTTTGTATAAAGGTCAAATACATAAGAAAAAAATATTTTTCCATTTTCAATTTTTTAGTACCACATTTCAAATTTTAAATTTTTTTTTAAATTTTAAATGGCCGCCATTTTCAAACAAAATGGCGGATGAAGCTGGCCGACGAACTCGGTCGAGACATTGGTATGTACTATGTACACACCGAATTCCATCCAAATCGGTTCATAAATACGAGAGTTACAGTGTGACAAAGGTCATATATATATATGGATATATATATATATATATATATATATATATATATGTGTGTGTGTGTCAACTTTTGGACGGAGGGTGGTTTCGGGGTCTGGGGGTCATGATCGATGAAAATATACCAAAATTTTTTGAAATCGCTTTCCTCCGAACGGCTGCAATAGGTAGCATTTTGTAATGAAATGTAATTTCTACCTAAAAATGAGTAAGAAAATAAGCAGTTTGCATTTGATAAGATGATTTTTTTTCTTCAACCGCTATGTATTTTTAATTTGTTTTTGCTGTAAGAATTGGTCCTATCAAAAACTTGTCTATATAAATGTTGAAGACAATATTAAGAAGATATATGATAAATTCATGGGGATTTTATATCTTGTGAATTGGCGGAGTTATAGAAATTTTTCTTTTTCACACCCCTTTTTTTGTTTTCGTTTTTAATTTTTTTTGCGGTACGAATTGGTCCTATCAAAAACTTGTGAATACAAAAGTTGTAGATAATATTAAGGAGATGTATAATAAAATTAATTGGATTTGATATCTTGAGAATTGACGAAGTTATGAATTTTTTTCTCGCAAGAACCCTATTTTTGCGCCCCTTGAGCCCCTTTTTAATTTTATCCAAAATCTGTGATACATAAATTTTTGGTCCTATTTTTAGAAGTAATAAAAACTTTAAACTGATTTGATATGTACAAAAATTAAGAAGTTATGGGTTTTTTTCTGTTTTCACAAAACCCCTCCCTATTTCCACCCCCTTGGTCCGATTTTGCCCATTCACGAACTTGACCGATATTTTATGCCCCTTGATTTTATGTATCAGTTTGGAAGAGATTTGTGCAGAATTGTGGAAGTTATCGTATCCAGAAGAAAGTGATATATATATATCGATAGATACATATATATATATATATAAAGTTTTTTACTGATGGTGGTTTTGGGTTCTAGGGGTCATGATCGGTGTAGATCTGCAAAAAGTTTTCAGAAATTCCAACATAGGAACGATGCCAATAGGTAGTATTTCATACGAAATCTTCCTAAAAATGAGATTACATCCATTTCAGTTCTTGGCAATTCAAAGATTGCTTCCATAGTTATAAAAATGAATGCAGGCGATTAAAGAAAAAACAATGCAACATGCAATTTAAAACAAGTAAAAATTAAATTTAAAAAATCAAAAAACCCGACTGCTTAAAAAGCGAACTAATTAATTATTTCTCATCAACGAGAAACTATTTTTTATATTACTTCCCTATTTACTTTTATTTACTTGTATTGATGACTTTTAAGTTGTGTTTAATTGTTAGTTCCTATCTATAAACACTGTTTTGATGAGGCCTATAGATGCCTATGATGGTTAGAGCTGCAGTAAAGCTAGAAATCCTACCTACAGAACTTCCAGGTTGTGTAATATTTAAACGGAGCTTCTGATTGTAAAATAGTCAAAGAAACATCGTCTTCATTTTGAAAGACCTATCCTATGATATGCCACTCAATATGGTGCGCAAATTTTTTTTTGGTCACTACCGCCATTTTGTATTTTACGGCCACCATTTTGTATTTATAAAAACAAAATCTAGCCTATAATGATCAGACGATTAAGACGAATCGATAAAGACCTCATTCATTAAAATCCATCCAGCCGTTGGGATGTTTCGAGGGTATAAAGAAATCCACATATCCAGATACGCGTGAAACACATAACCCTTCTTGGCAGTCGGGTAAAAACAAACAAGCACGTGAAATATGTTCTGGAACAACATGAAAAATTAATATGATAATAGCATAAACACGAGCTCCTTTTTAGGATTGCAAATGTTTGACGAGATTTTATGCCTGACTTTAGCGATGTATCTCTGTCACTTGCCGATTCATTGTCGTGAACCAGTTATATCCTAAAAGTTCCGAAAGCCTTTTTGTCATATTTATAATTATCAGATCATTGTGTAACTTTGATAGAATATAATAGGGATAACTAAATACATTTTAAGCAAAAAATTGACATTTTCGTCATTTTCCTTTAAATGAAAGATAGCAAGTCTCCTTAACAGTTTGAGGATAAGATAGATAAAGGAACTGTCAGAAAATTTAAATCCATGTTAGAAAATTTTCACAATTAAAAAAAATTGGGATTATCCTGAACATTTCGAAAGAAACTGGGACAAATCCTGAAAATTGAGACCGTCCCAGGCAATCTGGTACTATGGTAAGCCTATACAGGGTAGTCATAAATAACTGTCAATATACAGGGTGGCCATAATTAAAACACCCCTACTTCGACCTCTCTATATATTGAGCTATTCGGTGTATAACTTACAAATTTTGTGCACATGCTATTCAAAACATGAGGAAACGTATTAAACGAAAAAAAATTGTTTCAGAAACCACCCATAGATGGCGCTGTTCAACTGGTCATACGCTGAAAAGATGCATCTCTACGAACTTTATTTGAACGTACCAAATATTCACGCGACAAGTTCCTTTTCTACGCACAGAATGCTGCTCAAAATGGTTTCCCAAATGAAGATATAAAATCTGCAGTCTGTGGACAGCTTGTTCAACTGCAGATCTTAACTAGTCGATTGAGATGCTTCTCACAAGTAGAGTGATACTTTATATCAGGTATGTCAAGGTTACTAGAAGTTCTCGATAAACAAAAAATTTTAAGTGTCTCCACAGCAAAAAATCACATGGATTAAAATCCGGAGAACAAAATGGCCAGGTTGTCAGAAACGCATGACTGGATGCTTTTTCATTATTGAAATGTTGCAGAAGAAATAGCATTCTCCCCAGTTTTTATCCTCTTTTATACCCAAAACATGGCTGAAAACCATGGGTTTATGGAAAATTGAGTGCTCACTAAATGAAATGGCAGTTACAAGGGCAGTTTAAGCTTACTTGTTTTTTTTTCCATTAGGGCATTTGAACTTAAAACGAAAAAGTTTATTTCCCATGTGTTTGGTTTTATTATTTTTTTTTCTCTTTTTCCGATTTTCTGGTGTACAGCGGAATCTATCGGTGTTCCTGGAACTTTTTTTTTCTTTTGCATAATCCTTTTCTCCATGTCTTGAATAGTATGTATACAAAATTTGAAGCATTTATACGGAGTAGTTCAATATATAGGGAGGTCAGAGTATGGGTTTTTTAAATGTGGCCACCCGGTATGAGAAATTTATACGGCTAGCAACTGTACTGCTCGAGGAAACTGAATGTCATTTGGTATGTGGATATTTTATAGCTTTGGTCAAGAATAAAGCAAAGAATAACAATCGAGCTCTCGCAGTTATGGCTACGGTGAAAAAATTTCAAGAATTTCAAACAGCAACACCCATTTTCTTCATCGCTTCTTCAAAGTAGAAAAAAAAAAAAAAAAAAAAAAAAACTATAAATGGCGTTAATTTTAAAAGCAGAAACGGCTACATAAAATAAACGCAAAGGAAAGACACGAGAAGAACAAATGTGCCTACAAAGGTGATAAAAAGGAAGCAATTTACTTGTTTTACAAAATTTTCAACTATTTGTGCTGACAGACGATGAAAAAATCACATGCAGAGGACCTGTGGGCAACAATAAATAACATCATAAAGACAATGCAGAATATCATGTCAGACTCAGCAGTTTTTACATGCATAACTACAATTGTAAACGCCCCAAGAGACTGTCAAAACTGAGTGAAGTGTATTTCGGTGACTCTGCAAACCATGGAAACAGAAAATGGCAGAGATGACAATGTCACAGTCACCAATGTGTTCTTACAGCACATGTAGAGAACTACATGGTCTTCTTTGCATTCGTTTTATGTCGCCCTTTCCACAGTTAAAATTAGCTTGTTAATGCCATTTATAGTTTTCACTGTGAATGTCACTTTGTGATGAAAAACTGGATATTGCCATTTGAAATTTTCGAAATGTTGCCACAGTATTTGTTACTGTGAGAGTTCGATTTTTGTTATTTACCTCATTTTCAAGCCCATGCCATAAAATATCCACTTCCCAACTGGAACCTTGTTTCCTTGAATGGTACGGTCACTAAGGGCAAAGGTTTTTGGTGCGACTTGAGAATTAACTCCTGCTCGGCATAATTGCAAAAAATGGTCAAATTGGCGATTATTAAATATTTTTTTACAAATTTCATACTATAACCCCGATAAAGAAACGGAAGAATGTTGCCATTCCGAATTTTTAAATACTTACAGATAAGTAAATTAGTGGATTTAGAGATTTACAAAAAAGATAACTGGGGAATAGGGTGATATGAGAGTGGCGACATACCGGATATAAAATTTGATTAGTTGAAGAGTTTGAACAAAATAATGCTAAGAATAATTTTAGAATTTAAATGCAGAGTATTAATTTAAACTGTAAACAGACTGTTTCTAGATATTGATTTATGAAAATAAATATTTTATTTCACGAATTTAATAATATACATTTTAAAAAGATAATATGAACAGTAAGAAACAACGTTTTTATGCACATTTCATAAATAATACAAAAAATGTTAACAGTCATTTCCAAGTAAAAAAAAAAAAAAAAAAAAAAAATACAAGAAATTCGGGAAATCCGGGAAATCCGCAATCCCTAACGAACGTATGAGGGCTTCTCGCCTTAGAAAATAAACAAAAAAAAAATCACTGGATGAAGTAACCTTGTTGTATAGCAATTTCAAACATGCATGGAATTCATCAAAGCCGCAATCTCTAACGCGCGTATGAGCGTTTTGCGATGAAAACAAAACAAAAAAAAATCTCTGGGTGCAGCATCCTCGTTGTGTAGCAATTTCAAAAATGCATGGAATTCGTCGGCGCAAGTATCAACGCTTCGAGCCCATGAAAACAACAACAAAAAACACCACTGAGTGAGGCCACATCGTCGTGCAGCAATCTAAAAAATGCATGAAATTCGTTAAAGCCGCGATCAGTACCACACGTGTGCGTGCTTTACGCCCATGGAAACAAGAAAAGAAACGTCACTGAATGGAGGAACCTAGTTGTGCAGCAGTCTCAAAAATCCATGAAATTCATTAAAGCCGTGATTAATACCGCGCTTATGAGCGAAAATGACAGCAAAAACAACATCACTGGATGCAGCAACTTCGTTGTGCAGTGATCTCAAAAATGCGTGAAATTCGTTAAAGTCGCAATCAGTACTGCATGTATGCCCATAAAAATACTAAAATACTAATAAAAAATTACAGGATACAGCAACCTCATTGTGTAGTAACACTCAAAAATAAAATGCAAGAAATTCGTCAAAGCCGTGATCATTAGAGAGTCAATTATCAATACCTTTAAGCAATAAAATTTACAATTTATAAATGGAAACTGAAATAAATGATCTTGGAAATTTATTTACTTAACATTATTTTTCTTAATTATCTCTGGCGCTATATATATGTACAGAAACGTTTGTGACGTCAGTTGAAACTGATTTATTGTACTATGGATCAACATTTTTTCAATGCTTTTTTTTCTATTAATATTACGAAATCCCCATTAAATGGCGCAATTATTATTTTAATTAACGAAAGAACTAATAAATCAGTAAATCACTATTAGCTAGTCGGATGTGCCAATCCCAAAACTTTCTTCTTTCTCACGCATTAATATTTCAAAAAGTAATCCTTCAGTGTTATTAATGCAGTACAACACCAACTTTGATTTTCATGTCAAGTTTCTGCTTCATTTTACTAATCGGAGTAAAAACGAGTTAATCTCGATCATAATATAATATAAAATCAATATTTTTCGTTATTCTGTTGTACATTAATTGCTTGAGAATGGTCGGGGTAGCTAGATGCGAATTGCCCGTCGTTTCATGAAAAGTCGGTGTACAACTGAACTATGAAAAATCGCTATTACAGCACCCTCTTCCGTCGGATTGTTCCCAAATTCCAGGAGTACCTGCTGTCCATAGCCAAAAACATAAACAAAAAAATTAATTCAATCCTATGCATAACTTCATACATTTTCCGGTAATACAAAGCGACATACATACATACGGATGCACGGACTGACAGAAGAATATTTTGTATAAACATGGTTTTTGGTATCTCTGAGCCCTAAAACATGTAAATCCGTCGAAAATTTGAAGTCGAAAAAAATTCCGTTTACAATAGAAAGTAAAAATACAAATAAACGTCGAATTTGACATAACAAATACATCATACGTAAGAAACATAAAAATAGCATTTATCGACACTTTTCAAAACGCCATCAAATCGGGTGCCAAGCAGTCGTAAATTCTGTGGTTTGACCACTCTGTATATACACCACACATCATACACTAATTTAGTTGTTTTAAATGAACAACATAATGGCAAAATGCTTCTAAACATTATGAACGATAATGTCTAGATAATGTATTGTATCAGAATTCTTTAAGGGCAAGTAAAAAACATTAAATGTTACATGTACGATAGACAAATTGGATTATTGACACATCAATAATGATATCAGTTTCATTATGTTACTGATACTATAGAATCACTAAAACACATTTCAAACAATCACAGCCTATTGATGGCAATGTAATAAAAAAAATTGTATATCCCTGTTAAGGAACTATAAATGCTACACACTTCATTTTCAATAGAATACATATGTTGTAGTGCATATCAATAATAATCTAAAATCTAAATGTATGGTATTACTATTATTGTACAGATCGTGGCCTATAGTGTCCAGTCCAGTTTTCTTGACGATGGGCCCTGAGATGTTATACAGCATATATCGCAGTCAGGTAGTCAGCCTAATGCTGAACCCTCAGTATTAAGTTCCCAAGCAATATTGGTACTCATTTTATTGACCACGAAGGTATGAAAGGTTGAGTGAACCTTCCCCAGCCTGAAATCGAAATCTGGATCTGCAGTGTAGAGTAGTCGGGCATGCTGCCTTATAGACCGAGAGAAGACCGCATAAACTACCACCTCATCGAGTTCATGGATGAAATTCATGCAAAAAATAGAACTCGATTAGCATATTAAAATGGAACTGGTCTACACCTCATATCTTGGTGGAACACCCGGGCAGACTGGATATTGGTGGTTGTTTTTTACGTCCCCAACCACCCCATCGAGTTCACGGAGGAAATTCATGTACTAAATAGCACTCGATTAGCATAATGAAATGGAATTGGTCTGCCACCTCATATCTTGGTGGAACATCCAGGCACCTATCCTTGGTACCCCTTTGGGGTGAAAAAAATTTAAAACAGCATGTAAACGCCACATAGCTTGAAATTCTAACTTAAAACACGTAAACGCTGTGCTGTTTCTTCCAAAACTTACAGTAATATTTTTATTAAATTAGTTAAAGTTTTTACATGCAATCTTTGCGAATTTATCACAAGACTCCATTTAAGTTTAAGACTGAACCTAAATTTGCATATTTTTTTAGCAAAATATCGGTTTTAAAAATAAAATTAAATTGATTTCATATTTTTTTAAGCTTATCTGTGGGTTTTTTTTTCTGTGTCTGGAATTATAAACAAACTTTTGCCGCCTTAAGATATAGATATAATCTAAAAACCCGCAAAATTTATATGTAAAAAATATAAAGAAGTTTTTAAAAAATCTTGCCTGCAATTTTTTATTAAAAAGGATCTTTTTAGAGATTATTTTGTATCCTTTTAATCAATTTTCAAGTAAGAACATCTGGTACAAGTTTAGTGAAAATTACTGAAAGTATGGGAAATTTTTGTACAGTTTGTTTTAAAATGTTCAGAATATATTGCTCTTCAATACAAATGTTTTTTGAAAATTCGAATTTTTTAAAGAAAAAAGTCAGTTCATATTTAAAAGTCATATGCCTCCCACTAATAATGCGAACGCATTTGCCAGCTAATGTTAAACCAATGGCAACATTCTTTTCAAATTTCTAATATGCATTTCAATATTTGTAAATGTTTTTTTCATAGGATATCTTAGGTGTTACCAGGCATCTTCATACACTGTCGATTCTGGGTGCTTTTTTTTTTATGACACTTTTAGTTTAGAAACCGGTTCCAAAATTGAAAGTACTGCTAGAAAAAAAAAGAAAAGAAATGCAAACATGAAATAAAAAATGATGCCATTGGTTTAACATTAGCTTGTGAGTTTGTCTGCATTATTATTGATTAGGTTCTTAATATCTTGAAATATAGTAAAAAATGCGTAATGTATCCTAATAAATGTGTTTTTGAAAGACATTGCAATTACAAAAAAATCTTTTCTTAAAAAATATCAATATTCAAAACACACATGACGATGCAGGGATGCAGTGGAGGGTATACAGAGATACGCGCATATACCTGCTGTATTTTTTTAAGAAGCTCCATATACCATCTGTTTCTAAATTAAAGGCTATAGCGTATTGTCTAGGCATGACCTTCATTACTTTTTTTTTTATGACTGCAACATTGGTCAGGTATTTCAGGGATTTTATCTAAACCCACCCAAAGTTATTGAGTCCTTTTTTCTTTTCTTTTTTTTTGCTACAGGTTGGAATTAGAATTTTATATTGAGTTAAGTAACCAGGTTTATTAAACTGGACCTGGCTTGGGTTGGTTGGTTGTATACCCGACCCGATGCAAGATTCTAACCCAAATTCTACCTACAGCCAAAATGAAAAAGACACCAGCTGGCATAATAAGGTTGGAATGGGTTAAGATAAAATCTGGCCACCTGACCTGATGCAGGATCCGAATCTGGCCTACCAAAAAAGACAAACAGATGACCCAACAAAGCCGGGTTGGGTCAAATTGTGGTCACCTGACACAATACAGACACTTTCACAAATTAGTCACACTCTAACTTCACAAAGTGATCACAAAAGGGCTTAAAAAAGTCCATAACAACCTCACATCCACATCACTGGAACTTCACATCCATGATCACAATGTAACTTCGCAGTGACGTCACCATGATGTCACAATGTTTTATGGGAAATAATTTATTCCTTTTTATTGGTAAATAAAGTTGAAAGTGCATTTTATTCTTTAATTAAAAAAAAAAAAGAAAGAAAAGAGAATTAAAAATAAAATGAGACACAAATTTATTTACAATAACATACAGTAGGTATGAACTTAATGTAATGATTTTAAAAGCCATAAGTATGTCAAGACAAAAAGGATGAAGTGTATTTCTTTTAAAAAATGAATTTATAAAAGAATGACAGGGTGTCCATTAAAGCCCTACTCATCCCAATTAACTTCAAAAGTATACTAAAGAAGATAGCAATAATAATCTAGGTATAGTAAAGTGACCATGAACATAGAATAGAGAAGGACTTCACACGAAATAGTGTGAATATCGTGTCGCGATTTTGGTCTTAAATGAAGGGATGGCAACGGTTAGAATACAACCATGTACATACCAGCGCCTCTAGCGGACAACGTTCATTGGCTGGATCTCAATGATCAAAGAAGTTATTGGTAGAGCAAATTGAAGCAGACGAAACCGAGTACAACCGTGCGACACAGCGCCATCTATTAGACAAATTTTCAAGGAACGGTTTTCTTCTTCTAAAACCTATTTCGTGAGAAGTCCTTCTCTATTCTATGTTCATGAAAGTGACAATGTGATGAAACTTCTTAGGGCGCGTTCAGCACTGCCACCCCGAGTGCGATTTTACAAACCATCACGCGTAGCGCGATTGAGTACAATATCGAATGGTGATTGGCAGAAAGATGGTTACGGAGTTTCTGGGGAAGGAGTTAAATGTATCAATTCAATGAGGGACTTTGTTTATAACTAGTAATATAAACTAGTAATATAAAGGTTTCAGTTTTTTGGCTGGAGAGGTTGGCTGTGCGAGGTGATCCCTCCTTCTACACGTGGGGGGGGGGGGGCGGTGACCGTTTTGCAGCCGGCGGTATCTGAGCTTTCTTTTCGGTGAAGCTTTCGCTGTTGTGGTTCGAAGTAAGGTGTTTGTTTTTTCTCTCTTTTCGTGGTGGTCATTAGTGAACTATCTTATTGGTGATTTGGTGGGTGTTTGGTAGGTGTAATAGTTTTATTTACGTTTTGTTTACCTCTACTATTTGCTGATTATGTCCCTGGATAGTGTTATGGCTTGTTCTGAATTTAAGATAGTGGATATTGATGGAACAGCGGATTCTTCTGCTGTCAATGTTGATATGGTGGAATGTGAAGAAAGTACCTCATGTGACAGCGACAAAAAAAAACGGGGTAGAAAACTTCTTGACATGTAACAGCGATAATAAAAATGTGGCGCGGTCCACTGCTTCCACGGAGCTGCTTCTTTCAATGGCTGCCGAGAATGGCGGTAAGTGTTTCAATATTTTTTTACAAAGTACAGATTCAAAATCTATTCCAAATAGAGATCCTAGAGCTGTGCAAGTAGATATTAAAAAGACAATCCCTCATGCTAATCATATAGAGAATGTCCGTCACACACGTACGGGCAGTCTACTTATTAGCACGAAAGACGTCAACTGTGCTGTTGATATTTGTCAGGTTACAAACTTTTTGGGGGGTTCCAGTTAAACATAGAGTTATTTGGGAGAACATTTCGAATCGCTTCCTGGTTTTCAACGTACCTGTCGACATCCCCCTGGAGGAGGTGGGCCAGGAGATAATGGTCAATAACAACGTGCAGATCTTAGAAATGCGACGATTTATTAAGAAAGATTCATCTAGTACTGTTTCCCCAGTTTTAATTACCTCCCTTGGTATTGCTATACCGACTGAAATTAAGTTATGGTTCACTCTTCAGAAGATCCGCCAGTTTATCGATAGACCAAGGCAATGTGTATGCTGCTTCAAATTTAACCATGCAACCGGAAAATGTCAGTCCGAAAATATCTGTGCCACGTGTGGCCAAAAGCATACTGGTCCGTGCACGCTAGAAGTCAAATGTGTGAACTGTGGGGGGGGGGGGCACAGGTCAGATTATCTCCAGTGCCCCACCCGCTTGAGAGAAATGGATTTTCTCCGCTTCAAAAGTGGAAATTTCCTATCTTTTACTGAAGCTCGACGAAAATTTTCGACGAGGGCGAATTCTGAATCATATGCACAGAAAACCAGTGTTAAAAAACCCGACCAAGATGAATTAAAAAAAGCTATTGAGATCAGGACTAATAACATGTTAAAGATTCTAGTTGATCATTCAGAAAAGCAGTCTGCAAAAATTCTAGAAACTATCAGTGCTCTGAGTAATATAATTATGAACTGTATGGCTAAACTCAGTGACAAATCCCCGGAGCGGAAACGTGCCTACGTGCATGGCAAAGGGGGGTAAAAAAAAGTTTTTGTTTTTCTCTTGTGTTTTGGGCGAGTGTTCCTGCAGGGGGCAGGTTCTTGATTTTTGTTTTGTGTTTGATAGTTTTTCTTTTTTCTGTCTCTTATGGGTATTAGTGTGCTTCAGTGGAATTGCCGAGGTATCTCCAACAAGCTCCCCTTCCTCCAGCTTGAACCTTTCTTGTCGTCGGATGTCTTGGTTCTCCAGGAAACTTTTCTTTCACCGGTGAAGCCTCTGTCAGTGTCGGGTAAAGTGTCAAGACAGAGTCGGTCGGGCCGGTGGTGGTCTGGCTTTGGCGGTGAACTCTACTTGGTCGTCTACAAGGTTGTGTTTCGATAATTTGGGCTCAGCTAACGAATTCTTAGGCGTCCGCATTTTCCTTTGTTCTTCCTGTCTCAACATTATCAACGTTTACTCCTCATCTGGGTTGGTGGTTGACGATCTTTTGAAGGTTTGCCGTGATCTTTCTGGTCATTCTCTTATCTTGGGAGATTTTAATCTTCATCACCCGCTGTGGGGATCCCCGGTGTCCTCGCGGGCCAGCGTGCGTTTGGTGGACTGGCTTTCTGATAGCCCCTTCTGCTTAATGAACTATTCTGCTCCTACCCATGTGGCCCCTGGTGGGGTTACTTCTTTAATTGATCTTTCGATCTGTTCTTCTGGGCTTCTTACTTGCTCCTCGATCGTCGTTGAGGATGATCTTTTCGACAGCGATCCCTTCCCCATTGTTATCTCTGTAGATCTTAACCCTTCTCTGCGTCCCGGTCCCATTCTTTACAACTGGGCCCGCATCACCCAGGAAGTTAACTCCAGCCTACATTTGGCTACCGATATCCAGCCGTCATCGTTCCAGACCTTGGTTCGTGGTGCCATGTCGAATCACAGTACAGCCTGTGTTAAGTCCCTGAAACGCCTCTCTGTGTGGTGGACTGCGCGGTGTAGCACCCTTAGCAAACAGAAAAAGTTCCATCTGCGAAGAGCTCGTCAACTAACTTCTGTGGATCACTGGATGAAATATAAAAGATTCTCGGCCAAGCTCCGCCAGGTGGTCAGGGAAGCCAAGCGTCGGTACTGGGACTCCATTTGCAGTAATGCGAATGACCCTGGCCTTTTATATAAAATTTTTCGTAACCTCAAATCTCGGTCCAGCTCTTCTCCTGATTCCCACCTCTACTTACAACTACCTGACTCTTTTTCTGCTGATGCGGTAGCCCAAGCTGAAGCCTTTGCAGATCACTTTGGTGAGGGAAGCTGCCACGAGCCAATCCCATTTACTTATGGTGATGAGTGTAATGATTCGCTCAACTGTCTGTTCACGATCTCAGAGCTAAAGATGGCCATTGGAAGAACGAGAATTTCCACTCCTGGGGAGGACAGGATTAGTGCGGCCCTGTTCAAGGGGCTAAACGATCACTCTTTAGATTGCTTGTTGAGTATGTACAACAGCATTTGGTGCTCAGGGGACATTCCCTCAAGCTGGACGTCGGCGACCATTCTCCCAATTCTGAAGCCTGACAAGCCGAGACATCATATTTCTTCATACCGTCCGATTGCCTTAACCTCGGTAACGGGTAAAATCTGTGAGCGGATGATTGCCAGAAGGATTGTGCACCACCTACTCTGCCATAAAACCTTGGTCCCTAGGCACCTTGGATTTCTTCCCTTCCGGGATTGCCATACGGCGTTAGCGATTCTCCAGCATGACATCACGTCTGCCAAAAAGGCGAAGAAATATTTTTGGGCGTCTCTTTGGATTTACATTCAGCCTATGACTCTGTCTACATTGATGGACTTATTTATAAATGTGCCCAGGTGGGCATCACAGGACGGATGCATCGGTGGATTCATCGCTTTCTCGCTTTCTTTCTACTAGAGTCGTCAAGGTTGCGTGGAGGGGTCACGTGTCTTCCTCCCGAACTATTGGTAGAGGTGTTCCCCAGGGGGCGGTTTTGAGTCCCATCCTTTTTACAATTTTCATGGCAGATTTTTATGAGGTCCTGGTGGGCCTGGGCATCAAGTTCCTCATCTATGCAGACGATATTTTCATCTACTGTGTGAATGATTGTTTGGACACCTGTAGAGTCAAACTCCAAGAGGCTCTTCGACTTATAATAGTGTGGTGTTCCTATTGGAAACTATCCATCCGGGCTGACAAATGCCATACGATTAATCTCTCGAGACGGAGAGCGGTCTGTGATTTCCACTTCAGCGTGAACGGTGGACTCATCGAGTGGTTCCCCGTTCTAAAGTTCCTAGGTTTCCTTTTTGCCCGTCGTGGAGGCTTTCGGAAGCATGTAGAATACCTCCGGACGAAATGCTTTAAAAGGATCAACATCTTAAAAGCTCTAGCTTACAAAAGGTATGGGGCTCGTTCACATCATCTGCGGACGTTGGCCCTCTCTTCTATTTGCAGTATCATCGAATATGGAGCTGCTCTTCTCACGGCCGCTAGTCCTTCGCTACTGAAGATGCTTGAAGTGATACAGACGAGTGCGTTACGGGTTGCTCTGGGGCTCCCGAAGTAGACGCCTAATATTCTTCTTCTCAAGCATGCTGGGGCTTGTCGCCTAGCTGACAGAATCAGGGTTCTGGCTTTCGGCTTCTGGGTGAAGCATCTTGCCCTTGGCAGCTGGTCTCCTCTCTTGGACTCTTGTGAGGATATTCTGGTCTCACCAGGAAATCATCTTTCTCATGTTTCTGAGTTTTTTGCCGGTCTGGGCATTGATCTGGATTTCCTCATCAGCTTCCAAGTTCCTCTGTCTCTTGACTCGAACGCAGTGAAATTTTTCACCTCTGATCTTCCTTTTCAGCGTACGGACCTTGATGCTAGCATCATTGCCCCGATGTTTGCTGATTACTTCCAGGACTTTACTGACTCGTGGTATATTATTGCCACCGATGCCTCAAAGACAGATTCCCTCACTTCGATTGCAGGCTGCACTTCCTCACACCACTTTGGCTATAGGGTGCAGCATGTCAACTCCGTCTTCACGGCGGAAGCTCTCGCAATAGGCGTGGCTCTCGACGAATTGATCTCGTTATCTCGTCCCGTGGTGATTTTAACAGACAGCTTGTCGGTTCTTTTGGCTCTCCAGTCTGCTAATCTGAAGTCTCCCAGAGTTATCCTTTGGCTCCACAATAAAATTGTTCGGATGCAGCATTTCTCCATTCACCTTTCCTTTTACTGGGTTCCGGGACACCGTGGTATCCCCCTCAATGAAAGGGCCGATGGCCTTGCCAAAAGTGTTTCTGTCTCTGACCCTCTGATTGATTGGACCTCGCCAGAAGATACTATCAGTAGGTTCTCTCACAGTGTTCTGCTGCAGGGTGAGCACTCTTACCGGACTTGCAAGTATTATGCTTCTTATGGGGATATCCCCAATGTCAATCACTCTCGGTGTTGGGTTCATAATCGTAGGGATGATGTGATTGTGTCCCGTCTCCTCTGCAGGATGCTTATTACCCCGGAGATTTTAGCTCGCTTTAACTTGGTTGCGGACGGCAGCTGCCGTGCGTGTGGTGTTTTGAACTCCTTGGAGCATATTTTGTTTTCTTGTGTCAGGTACCACGCTCAACGCAGGAGTTGTTGGGCGGGTTTTGATTTGAGCATTGAGTGTTTTCGTTCATTTGGTTGCTTTATCAAAAAGTTTTGTTCGTCGAGTGTCTTTCGTAACTCTACGCTACGGTTTATCCATAGTATTGATTGCTTCTAGGTAGGTGTCTAGTGCTGTCTGTGTCTGACGTTTCTGTTCGTATGGATCATTCGGGACAACAGCCGTGCTGCTTATAGGTCCCAAAGCCCCCCCCCCCCCCCAATACCTACCTACCTACCATAAAGGTTTCAAGTTGTGCTTTTGTTAATTTTTTTTAGAATTGTTTAGATCTTTATTGAATTAGTTAAGTTAATAAATAGTATTTATTAACTTATAATAAAGATCGCTTATTATCAGTTGCTTCGTAATTTTTAATCGTGAATTAGTTAATTAAATTATAATTACAATTAAGTTAAATAAAATTTAATTATTTTTTTATTACATAAAATAAAATTTAATTTTAAATAAATTTGTAAATTCATATAAGCTAGTTTTAATAATTAAACGAACGTTTATTAAAGTACTGTAATTCCTAAATTTACATTAAAAATACTTTTATGTTACAACTTTAGTAACAGATAGATATGAAATTAACAGAATCAATTTATTAGTTTTACCAAAAGTAATAAATTGATTCTGTTAATCAAAATCCATGGTTAACAGAATGGTTCAAAATTAATATGGTTCAAAAGTCAACAAAAAACCTTAAGGTTTTAAGTTGTGTCCTTATTAATGTGTCGATTTTTTAGAGTTTTGTTTAGATATTTATTGAATTACTTAAGTTAATAAACAGTGTTTATTAAATGATAATAAAAATTAATTATCAGTTGCTTTGTAATTTTTAATTGTCAATTAGATAATTAAATTATAATTACAATTAAGTTAAATAAATTTATTATTACATACAATAAAATTTAATTTTAAATAAATTTCAAGAATTATTTTTTTAAAAATTCATATAAGCTTTTTCTTAATAATTAAATGAACACTTATTAAAATGTTATAACCTTTAAACTTACATTAAAAATACTTTTAAGTTGAAACTTTAATAACAGATAAATATCAAATTAAAATAATTAATCTTTTAAAAGTAAGCATTAGACTTCAATATTTATATTCATTATATAGTATTCAACAATTACTGATTCATCTGTATTTATTAAGTAGTGGGGAATTACCATTAACTAAGGATTTTCTTTTTTAAATAATTTTATTTAAATATATAAATAATATTGATATTTTAATATATATAACTATATTAATTACTTTTTTTAATTTAAATATATAATTAATATTAACTCCGTGGGGAAATTAATTATTCTTGTGAAATACTAGTTTAATATGTTGATTTCAGTTTCATTCTTTAGTTATTCAAAATATGAGTTGCTTCTACTGAAAAAGTAATTATTTAAATTTTATTTAACAATCGGAAATATTAGTTTACAGATATTAATGAATATAATAATTTATAAATAAAATTGGTAGAAGAATATTCCCAGATAGCAATTTTAGTTTGCAGAAAATTTTCAGCAATCTTACTTTGCAGATTTGCAATGTTGCAGCAAGCTCAGCATGACAAGTCTGAAAGTTCATAACAAGACTGCAACAAGATTATGCAAACTCCGAAGTCACCATACTTTGAACTTGCAGCTAAGTTGTCGTGCAAGTTGCAATCTTGTTGCATCAATCTTATTGCAAACTCATAGCAAACTAGTAATATTGCGATGTCAGACTATTTGCAAACGCATTGTAAATTTGCAATATTGTCATGTCAGAACATCTGCAAATGAATTGCAAACTCGGAATCTTGTCATGACAAGTATAACTGCAAATATGTAGTAATTTCATTGAAATGTTGTCAATTCTCTGAATTTTGCGTGTAGTACACAGGTAAAATAGGATTTTTTGAGACAACAGATGCCCATTCACCCAAATTTGGGAAGAACTTCGTTTTGATACTAAAGATGAAGATCCAATGAGTACTAAAAAAATAAAGTTGTTTTATCATGTTTTGTGCGCAAAAGGGGGCATTGTTAGCTCAGGGAGGGGGGTAACTAAAAATAAATAAATAAGTAGGTGAAATGGGATATTGTTTATTATGTTTTTTATAATTCCGAATCAGGTGAAATCATCAGTAAGTCAATACGATCATTTCTTACAAAGTTACGGCAGGTTTTATTAATACAAAGTCTTTTGCAGGTAAAATAGGTTTTTACAGTAACAAGTGATTGCTATTCACGAAGCTTGAGACAAACCTCGTTTTGGCACTACAAATTAAGATCCGATGAGTCTCCAAAATGTAAAGTTGTTTTACTGTGTTTTTTTTTTGGGGGGGGGGGCATTTTTTGATGGGCATTTTACCTCGAGGGGGGAAAATTCAACTTTTTTTAACTAGGTCAAGTGGGATATCGTTTCGTATGTATTTGAATAACATTATCGGCAAGTCGATACGAACATCTATAAGAAAGTTACAGAAAAGATTTTATCAATGCAAAGTGGAAAATTATATTTTATTTTTTACATAGTTTTGTCACATTTATTTTACGTTTAAAAAGAGTTTTTTATATCATATTAAGTCATCTGAAAACTATTAAATGTCTTCAAAATAGCAATAGTCAAAATCAGGATAATTTTGAGTTTATTTCAAAGTCATTAAATTTACCAAAATCCACTACTTATAATCTGGCCTAACTTTGTAAACAATGATCGTATCGGCTTGCTTGCGATATCATTTGATTCAGAATAAAAAAATTCACAACAAACGATACCCCATTTGACATTTTAAAAATAAGTTCTGTTCGCCCATGCGTGTTAAAGTCCCCCCCCCCCCTCCTCAAAAAGAACTCCACGATGATTCAACTTTATTTTGGGGGAACAAATCGTATCTACATTTCTAGTGCCAAAATGAAGTTCTTACCAGATAAATTTTCTTGAATGGCTATCAGTTGCTGCTGTAAAAACCTACGGTACCTGCACCAAATTATAGTTTTCGACTTCGTATTCATAAAACTTGTCGTAACTATGGAACAAATGATCGTATCAATTTGCAAATGGTAATCATTCCATTAAAAAAAAAAATAATAATAATAAACGATACCTGTCTCTTAACATACCTAAAAAAAAAATTTAGTTTGCCCCTCCCGCTCCCTGAGTTAAAAATGCCCCAAAACATGATAAAAGAACTTTATTTTTTAAGGACTCATCGAATATTCATTTTTAGTATCAAAATGAAATTCTTCCCAAACTTTGGTGAATGGTCACTAGTTGCCGCATTTCTACTCAAGTTTTGATTTTATATTTTTTATCTGTACGCTAATAGTCGTACTTTTGAAGGTTGTGCGAGTTTTGTGCAGGATTCCATATAATCGGAGGTTTGTCAAATGCTTGACATTTTTATGCTACATAGACCGAGTAAACAAGGACTTATAGTTTAAAGTAGATTCCAAATCACCACAAATATACTACCACAACCGCAGGAATTAAACCCAACATAGTTGAATCGGAGGCCACAGGGCTAACCATTCAACTACCTGGTAAGCCCCAATAACTTCCAATAATATACCTTAATTTGTTTAGAAGTTTTATTAGACTCGCCAATTCTCAATTAGTTGCTTATTCCCTTCTAATTCTTAGAAGGTAATTAAAAACATTATCTAAAAATAAGTGGTCCATGTACATAACCAATGCAAAGCAAACCTAGATGAGTATAAACACACACCCTCAAGTTTAATTTCATATATAATTTTATTAAAGAAAATATAATTTATTTTCATTTCTTTTTGGCCAGAGTGGAATATATTGCTAAAACTTATTAACTTCCAGAAGGAAAAAAAAAAACTCATTTTAAAATTAAAATTTCCCTATGGGGCGATCCATAAATGATGTCAGACTTTTTTTCAACATTTTTAACCCCCCTCCTCCCCTTTGTCACAAAATCTCACTCTTCACCATACCCCCTCCCCTCCCCTTGTCACATGTCACGCTATATTACGTAAATATATACTTGCAGCTCAGAAACAAAGCACTATGTTATAGGTCATATTTCAAATTTTATTTTTGAAATTTAACTATGTGTTTTAATGACATTTCTGAGCATAACAATAAAACTGATTCGTGTATTTATTTTGTATGAAATAAGATTACGGTTTACAACAAAAAGCATAATATACAATAATAATAAAATATTAATATGAAAGAGCAATTGAAAACAGTAGTATTTTAGAATTTGAAATGGAATTTAATATATTTGGTTTTTAAATCCTATATTTACTTTATGAACACAAAGTACTTTAAAACAGATTGATTTTGAAGAAGAAGCCTCATTATTAGTTTTACTTAAATGGAATTGCCATAACATTTCATTTGTCACATTAATATGAACATTTATAAAATTATATATTAAATCATAAAATAGAAATTACTCCGAATCATTTACTATAACGACTCTTCCTCCCTTGGAGAAAATATATGCTCGTCCATAGAGTACACAGGCATTTTGGCATCGCACTCATCCTCGGGAATAGTAAGTCCTCTAATATCTATGCAATGTTAGTAAGACCTCTAATGTTTAACGAAAATGTGTGATGTCAGACTTCTTCTTACCCCCTCCCACCCCCTTGTCACAAACTGTCACAAATTCACAAACCCCTCCTCCCCCCCTCCAAGCGTGACATCATTTCTGGATGGCCCCTATTCACAAATCTGATTAAATATAATTCCACAAAAACAAAATATTTGAAAAGTTTCAAGAATTTAAAAAGAACAAAGTTATAATAAAACAATACAGTCTATTAAATTACAAAGTTTATTTTCACACAGCTACAAATAATAGTTTCTAATACAAAGTATTAACATAATATTTACCAAATTAACATACAATTATTTAACATTCTTCTATATATTATTTCCGTGTCTTTGCATCCTAAAAGAGAGAAACAATAGAGTGCATTTTAAAAGTTACAAGTTAAATTTTCACTGTTTTCAAGAATCTTGCTTAGATTTAGTTCTAAAGGTGATCACAAATTATAACTCTTCAGGCAAAATGACCGAATCGCTAATGTTAATCCAACGAGATATATTTTTTAAAATATCTCGTCTGTATTTTTATATTTTAAAAAGACTTTTTCTTTTGCATTGGATAGCTGAGGTAAATTTCTGCAATTGCGGTTTTTACTTTATTTTAAGTTCGTTGAAGTTTTTATTTATTTTTCTTTCTTTCTTTTTATTTTTTTATTTTATTTATTTATTTTTTTTTTGTGCGGACACTTTCACTCTTTTCACTGTTTATGCCGGCTCGAAAGGTGAAAGTATATAAAAAAAATCATTTAAAAATATTGAAATGCAACCGAGTTACCTTAAAAAAATTCTCTTATTGGATTAACATTGGCGAATTGGTGTTTCCGCTTGACTGAAGTAGCCTCTTAACCCTTTAAGCCCTGACCCACACAATTGTACGGGCGATTACAGAACTGCCAACCTTTGAAAATGTGAAATCGTAGCACACAAAATTAAAATTAATCTGCAGGTTGGTTGGTTGGTTTTTCGTGTTTCGCAGCCATCTTTTGACATTCATTAAAAGGAATAAGGTTTCAGTCTTTCAACAACTCAATATATTTTTTCCCTCTGAAAATTTTTATACGATTTTTAGAGTTTCTTCTCGTTAGCCTGGTTCCAATTTTTTAGCCCAGTGCAGTAAATTTTGACGAAATTCGCGATTTTTTTTTCCCGCGATCATTTCAGGATATTCGCTTTTTTTTTTTTTTTTTTTTTTTTAATTGTAATTCACATTTTTCTATCACGATTCTTAGTAGAAATCCGCTCTATTTACCACGAACTTTTGACGAAATTTGCATTTTTTACAGCGATCCTTTAACGAATTTTGCATTTTTGACTACGATCCTTTGACGAAATAAGTGTTTTATTTCCACGATCTTTCGGCGAAATTTATGTTTTGTTTCTGCGATATTTTGACAAAATTCACGTTTCTACCACGATCCTTTGACGAAATTTATTTTCTTCTGCGACCAATTGACGAAATTAACATTTTTACACGGTCATTTGTCGAAATTAGCGATAGGTTATCGCAACCGATTGGCAAAATTTTCAGTATCTTTTTGCGACCAATTAACAAAATTGACTACTCGTTTCCGCGACCTTTTGACGAAAGTTGCAATATTTTCCCCTCGATAGTTTATCGAAATTCGTGATATTTTGCGCAATTTTTGACGAAATTCGCAATCTCTTTCTGAACGAAATTAGCGATTTTATTCAGCGACCAATTGAAGATAATCACTATTTGTTTCTGAGACCTTTGACGAAATACCCGATATTTTTACGCGATCATTTGAAGAAATTTTCAATTTTTTCCGCGATCGATTCATGAATTAATTTGGGGAAATTCCATAAAAGAAAAAAAAAATTCGCGGACTTCCAAGAAATTTAAAATATACTCGCAAAAGTATCATAGGTCTGTGGAAGAATTTACAGGGGGGAATACTGCACAGCATTTTTCTTTATGCAGGACTCTCCTTTTCCGTGTGCAAATCGTGCGATTTTGCACACTATTTCAAACCTTGCCTCTCAAAGAACCTCCTCCCCCCTCCAGAAATTCTTAAAATGGCATCCCTGTTTCTAAGGAAGGGAATTCCTGTATAAATATTTACAGAAACACGATTCACTCGTGGTTAATATACTTAAAGAGGGTTTTTATGTTAAGAAGTTTGTTTTGCAGACCAGATTTTTTTTGCCATGAGCATTTTTTAATGTCCGAATTTTCGGACTAATGACCAATTTTTTTTAAACTTTCGGAAATGAATACTAGGTGTATTCTGTTACAGAGTGATTCTGTTACGAAATTTTGGAAATTTCGGAACAGAATCACTCCTGAAAAATATGCTGCGCGGGATAAAAATTGCAACTAGAAACAAAAAATGCGTTTGTGTATATTTTGCAAAAAATCGTAGTTTAAGACCGATTTTCGTAGCATCGTAGTTTATAGGTCCAAATCGTAGCAACTACGATTTTTTCGTAGCAGTTGGCAGGTATGCGATTACTAATGTAAAAGAGAATGACTACTTCCTGTTTTTGTGCGATTTAAAACCAAATCTGCACATTTATATGAATTAATTGGCTTTAGATGTTTTGATAAGACACAACTAGGGGGTACCATCTACAATACAGGGTTATATTTTCTGCTTTTAAAAAGACTATATCATCTGACAGCAATAGACAAAAAGTATGTACTGTCGTAATTTCATTTAAGTATGATTTATAATGTTTGCTTGGATTTAATATTTCTTTTCATATAGTTTATTCATGATTTTAATTGATTTTGTCTTTGATAAATTTAATTAGGCTTCACAAAAGTTGAAAAACAAATGAACCACACAATTGTGCGAGTCCGGCATTTACCATTTCCAAAATAGATACAATTCCTAATATATATATAAAAAAATTTTAAGTGATTTTTTTAAACTTATGTTTTTAGCAATTTATTTTTTATTAATTACATTTTTAAAGCTGACCAATTTTAAATTAATAGGTTTGTACTATTCATGATTTCTATTTAAAATGGATAGTATTAGATATATAATATGCACATGTAACGAACTGTATGTTTCTGCTCTGAGTTATAGGTGCCATATATGATTTATAAGTTTTATATGAGTTATATGCATACCACGAGATTGATTTTTAAGTTTGATAAATTCATTCCATTTTGTCGACACAGCAAGTAAACCACCAGGAATAAATAATAAATTATAGAAAGTTCAACAAATGCTCGACAGATTCCGTAGTGTCTGCTTGAATTTACCAGGAGATCAGGGAAAATTTTCCATAGATGAGCAGACGATTCCTTTTTTTAGGACGTGCCTCGGTAAAGCAGTATATAAAAAACAAACCACACTCTGTTGTAACAGCATCATCTGGGATAGTTTTAAATTTTGTATTATACCAGTGGGAAAGTACAGACCTGGTCCACAAGGATCTAGGCTTAGGACCTGCTGTCAGGGCCGAAACTAAGGAGGGGGGGCAGAGGGGGCATGTGCCCCGGGCGCCAGAACGAAGGGGCGCCAAATGAAGGATTATACCTTTGGAAAGGATTATTTTCTTCTGATGGACTGATGGCTTCCATTATTATGAAACAGCCATTATAAATGAAGTGTTAGGTGAAGATGAAATAGCAGTCGTAAAAAGTTAGAACTCTGATTTTCTGGTCAGAATGGGGAAAAAAAATGGCCATATTTTTTTTTTTTTTTTTTGAAAAAAAAAATAATATGTATGGGAAAAAAGGGACGAAATGGGAAAAAAAGGGACTGTAAGGAAAATTATCACCTATTTTTATGAAAATCATGTTAAGACTAAGTGATAGCCACAATGTTCATTGATTTCTAGAAACAGTTGTTAACATTGGATAAAATAATTTTTTTTTCTTAATTTACCTCGAAAAGTGCAGAAATAAACCTTGGGGACGGTAAGACTACCAATAAAGCCACGATCTTGAAATTGATATTTAAATGCTGATTTAAATTTTGCAGTAAATTTCCTGTCAAAGAATTTTAGACATTCTTTCTCTAGCATACTTCTCCATGAGAAAAAACTTGAAAAAAATTCTGTGGCTGCATCTGAAGTGATTTTCTGTATAAGTTTAGCAAGAGGGACGGTAAAGATAAAAAACCCAGGGACAGAGTTCAAAAAATAATATCAACCGTAAAAATGTGTGCAGGTTAATTTTTTGCACAATATTTATATTAAACAATTGTCCCAGTTTCGGAAAAAATTACATCGAATTACTTTTATTGAAACAATTTTATACAGACAGCTCCAAATTTAAAAATCAGCATCAGGGACGGGACGGTATAGGAGTTTTCCTGGTATTTGGACCCCCAACATCGTCCAAAACTTATTTATCTCGTTAATATTGTTATATGCAATCATGCAATGGAATGTTCTCCAGTATATGAAATTAAAAAAAAAACACAAAAAATGTATTAAAATAAAAATTATTATTCAGGGACATAAAAGTCAAAAGATTGTGAGAATTCCCCATATATTGTTGTGCTTTTGTACTTTTTCGGTTTTGGTTACAGTTTTCTTTTATATGAGTACAGTTTCACTTTCAGAACAGGTTTCAAAATTGAAAGTATCTGCATATAAAAAATTGCATAAAAGCTCGAAAAGGTACGATTGCACAACTATATATATCAACCAGGTGTATCCTATGCAAAAAATAATATTAAAAAATATTAAAATGTGAGCCCAAAATATGCAAAGAACTGTCCATAGAATTAACATTAGCTTGAATGTTAAATTTTACTTCGGGTGACTAGTGTCGGTTTTTAAGAATTACATTTTATCAAAGGTTATTATCATAGAAGAAAATAATAAATAAAGATGCAGTTAAACACTATTTTACATGTGAAAAAGGATTCAAAACGAAACATCTTTAACAATAACACAAATAAATAGTCTTCGAATCTGACATTAACAATATAACAATGGAATTAAGGTTTTAAGGTCCAAAGTTTTAATTATAAAAAAAAATATTTTGTAACTATTAAAATAATATTTTGGTGCTATGGTATCCGAGGTTTTAAGTATCACACAAAGCTATTTTATAACTTTTTTTTTGGGGGGGGGGGGGGTGGAAGAGTTTAAGTAATTAGTCAATGCATTTTAGTTATTTAGCGCTAATTCATTGCAAAAATTCTGGATTTTTTAAAAAGCTCCGTATACTCCCGGTTTCTCGAATAAATCTATATCGTACATACTCTAGACATGACGTTCATAACTTTAGCGTACACCCTCTGATTTTTTTTACGATTACAACACTGCAAACCAGATCGATATTTGTCATAATTTTACGAACCGGAATATTGTTCCGATTTGCTCTGCACATTTCAAGCCCAGGTTTGCTGTCGCGAAAAATTAACAATTTCAAAATATTCGTATTTAAAATTTAAGAAAAATAGGAAACAAAACGACTTATACACATCCGATTAACAAGCAGTTATGTCAAAAGAAAAGAGAAATTTTTAAAGAATTAAATAAAACTGACGCCGAAAGGAAATACTATTAATAACTTTAATAAAAATTAGAAAATAGCGATACCATAGGCGTAACCAGGGGGGGTGCCCTGGGTGCCCGGGCACCCCCCCGCTTGCGCAGACTCGAGCACAATTACTTTAAAAAAATCGAAATTTACAAAAGAAAAAAGTCCTTCCGGCCAGTGCCGGGAGGAAGAGGTAGCTTTCATATTCCTTATTTTAAAAAAGCCAACTTATAATATTCAAACACACGAAGCTCAATTAAGTGGAAGCCGAATGTAGGAGATTCATTACTAATTTTTATCAATAGTAAATCATTATGAATGAGAATTTCGCATAATTAGTCAGCTTTATCCAAGCTGCTTTTATTTAAAGTAACTTATATTTCGCTGCCAAATTCGGCGATTTCTTAAAGTGCCTGCCATTTTAAGACAACATGCTGGATGAGGCTAACCAGTGAACTTGGTCGAAACCTTAGTAATTGCTGTGCAGATGCTCACTCACATCGGAATCGGTTGATATATACAAGTGTTGTCGCAGGCAAAAAATCAGATTTTTCAAAATGTCACCCACATTAGAAATTGAAACTGCTATATCTGAGCCATTTTTTAAGATAAAGACAAACAAAAAATGCTCCTGAATCCTTATATCAAGGTCAAATACTTAAGAAAGAAACCTTTTTCAATTTCTAATTTTTTTGCACCTCACTTTAAATATATATTTTTCTAATTTAATGGCTGCCATTTTGAAACAAGATGGCTGATGAAGCTGGCCAGCGAACTTGGTCGAGATATTGATGTATACTATCCACATGCCTTCTTCCATCGAAATAGGCGAATACGTGTGGTATCCCGAGACAAATACAAGATCGTTTCAAAGTGTAAGCCATGATAGAAATTCAAAGTGCTATAATTCAACCACTTTTTAAGATATAAACAAAAGAACAAATTTTCAGAAACAAAAACTGCTCCAGAATCTTTGTATCAAGGCCAAACACATAAAAAAATATTTTTCATTTTCCAATTTTTTAATACCTCATTTTAAATTTTAAATTACATTTTTTTTAAATGACAACCCTTTTGAAACAAGATGGCGAATGAAGCTGGCCAACAAACTCGGTCGAAACATTGGTATGTACTATGTACAGACCAAGTTACATTCAAATCGGTTCATAAATACGCCTGTTATCGCGTGACAAAAATCAGGGCGTTTCAAAATGTCAGCCACGCTAGAAATTCAAAATGCTATAACTCAGCCATTTTTTAAGATATAGACGAAACAAAAACTGCTCCCGAATCTTTTTATCGAGGTCAAACACATAAGAAAAAAATATTTTTTCAATTTTAAATTTTTTGGTACCACATTTCAAATTTAAATTTTTCTTAAAATTTTAAATGGCCGCCATTTTTAAACAAAATGGCGGATGAAGCTGGCCAACGAACTCGGTCGAGACATTGGTCTGTACTATGTATAAACGAAGTTACATCCAAATCGGTTCTTAAATACGCCTTTTATCGCGTGACAAAATTCAGGACGTTTCAAAATGTCAGCTTCGCTAGAAATTCACAATGCTATAACTCAGCCATTTTTTAAGATATAGACGAAACAAAAACTGCTACGGAGTCTTTGTATAAAGGTCAAATACATAAGAAAAAAATATTTTTCCATTTTCAATTTTTTGGTACCACATTTTAAATTAAAAAATTTTTTTTAATTTTTAAATGGCCGCCATTTTGAAACAAAATGGCGGATGAAGCTGGCCAACGAACTCGGTCGAGACATTGGTCTGTACTATGTATAAACGAAGTTACATCCAAATCGGTTCATAAATACGCCTTTTATAGAGCGACAAATTTCAGGACGTTTCAAAATGTCAGCTTCGCTAGAAATTCAAAATGCTATAACTCAGCCATATTTTAAGATATAGACGAAACAAAAACTGCTACGGAGTCTTTGTATAAAGGTCAAATACATAAGAAAAAAATATTTTTCCATTTTCAATTTTTTGGTACCACATTTTAAATTTTAAATTTTTTAAAATTTTTAAATGGCCGCCATTTTGAAACAAAATGGCGGATGAAGCTGGCCAACGAACTCGGTCGAGACATTGGTATGTACTATGTACACACCGAATTACATCCAAATTGGTTCATAAATACGAGAGTTACAGTGTGACATAGGTCAGATATATATATATATATATATATATATTGATATATATATATATATCAATTTTGAACGGAGGGTGGTTTCGGGGTCTGGGGGTCATGATCGATGAAAATATACCAAAATTTTTTGAAATCGCTTTCCTCCGAACGGCTGCAATAGGTAGCTTTTTGTAAAGAAAGCTACCTAAAAGAAGAAGTGAAAGCAGTGTTCAATTAGTTGAGCAAATTAGTCTAATTCAGAAAACTTACAGCCTAAGTTTTGAAATGTAATAAAAAAGAAACCTACGTTCTTTTTTCCTTCTTTCTTTTTTTAAGAAAATTATGTTGTTTATCTTTTTTAAAACTAGAATATTTACAAGAATCTGAATTAGTCGTAGTAAGTCAAAAAGCTAGCTTTATAATCTCACTGTGACATCTTTTGTTTGGGGGAGATTTTTTTTAACGCCGTTCTTTCATGTTCCTGCAATTTCATGAGAAATTAACGCAAGTTCTTGACGAGGATAGAAACTATTTGTCTCTCTGCTTTTGTAGTTTAAAATCTAGAAAGAAGCAAAAAAATTTGAAAGGGAATGCAGATGTGAAACGGTAATTCAAAAATGCGATTAACCGAGGGAAAGAGGAGGGAGTGCACAGACCCTGCCTCCTTTGAAAATGAAAAGTAATAGCACAGAAAATTCAAATTAATCTGGAGGTTGGTTGGTTGGTTGGTTGATTGAATTTCGTGTTTCGCGATCATTTTTTGACATTCGTAAAGGGAATATTGGTTGCAGTCTTTCAAGTCAATATAGTAATTTTTTTCCTCTGAAAATTTTTATACGATTTTTAAAATTTCTTCTCGTTTAGCGGCGTTCTTTTGAAAGTAGGAAAAGGAACCGGTTTTAATCTTTTAGCCCAATGCAGTAAATTTTGACCAAATTCGCGATTTTATTTTGCGATCATTTTATGATATTTACAATTTTTTTCAAAATCGTGTGACGAAATTCACGTCTTTCTACGCAATTTTTGTCGAAATCCGCACTTTTCACCACTAACCTTTGACAAAATTCGTGTTATTTACCTCGATCGTTTGACGAAAGTAGCATTTTTTACCGCGATATTTTGACGAAATTGACATTTCTTTAGCACGATCCTTTGATGAAATTCGCATTTTCATTCTGCGATGCTTTGACGAAATTCTCGTTTTAACCGCTATACTTTGATGAAATTTATTTTCTGTTGCGGTCGATTGACGAAACTGATTTTTTTACTGGGGTAATTTGTCGAAATTCGCGATAGTTTTGCGCGACCGATTCTCGATATCTTTCCGTACCAATTAACAAAATTCTCTACTCTTTTCCGCGACATTTTGATAAAATTTGGAAACATTTTTCGTCAATCGTTTATCGAAATTCGTAATTTTTTTGCGCAATCATTAGACGAAATTCGCGATTATTTTCTGCACTCTTTTATCGAATTTTCCGATATTTTTCCACGATCGTTTGAAGAAAATCTCAAATTTTTCCGAGAGCGCTTCACGAATTGACTTTGAAAAATTCCAAAAAAAGAAATAAAAATCGCGGACTTAAAAATAAATAAAATAAAATAGTCACTGAAGAATCACAGTTCTGTGAAAGAATTTGGAGGGGGGAAATACTGCACAGTATTTTTCATTATGCGGGACTTTCCTTTTCTGTGCGCAAATCGCGCGATCCCGCACGTTATTTCTAAACCTGTCCCTGAAAGAAAACTTCATTACTAGTGGAGTTTCGTTGGTTGGGGTTCTTTTAATGAATGTAGAATTAAACAATTCTAGGATTGAGGTGGGGACTGCCTTCGGCAACGTACTCCCGAAAAAGCTACGACCTATTCTGTCTCGAAAGAAGCGAATGTTGAATTATTGCGTTTTTTATTTCGAGCCAAATTAAATTTTCAGCTTCCTTATAAGAACTTATTTGAAATTCTTCCAATTTAATCACTCCAATTGCAAAAATTACCGGAGAGTTTTTTCTGTCTCAAAAAAAGTCAAAAAATCGCCTCAAAGCACGAAAACCGCTGCTAAAAATTGCATTAAAATTCGGAAAAGATTAAAAAACCACAGGGAACGAAATTAGCTAATTGGGTAAAATATTTAAATTGTATTCCTTTTAGGAATATAAAAAAAAAATCACTACGAAATGAGGGGAAAAAACCCTCTAAAAATAACATTAAAAAATTGTTAAAAATTAAAAAATCGCTGTAAGAATCTCGAAAACACTTTATTGAAAATAAGACAAAGTTTATACTGGATAAAATATTGAAATCTGATTCTTTTTTACTAATTTGAAAAAAAAATGCCGCTAAATGCGAAAAAAATCGCATAAAACATTAATTGAAAAATTCCAGAAATTGTCTTCGATATGCATGACTTCAGGCATACAGGTCCTGTCAAATCTTACGGCTGTGCGGGCTGCATTGTTTTTACAGAGTTTAGCGCGCTCGCGTACACACACACACAGACAGACAGACAAGTACCTATCTTTATTATTACAGTCACATCATGATAGTATAATTTTTATCATCTTGATAAAATTTAGTATATATTATCATGACTTGCTTTACTTAATATATTCGACACATTCTGAGGTAAAAACATGAATTACCGTAATTTCCGGCCTATAATTCGTGGATCAAACAATTATGTTCGGACCCAGAAATCTTGTTTCATAAAATGTAACTTGTTAAATCGCGATAAATATTTAACTTCAATAATGAAATAAAATTTCTGGATCGAAACATGATTGTTTGATCCGTGGATTATAGGCAGGAAATTACGGTATTAATGAATTATAATTATTTATAATAATAAAATAATTATTTATATAGACTTTCCTCCAAAATTTCTTGGGTTCCTCCGGTGATCCCTAAGAAGTCATGGAGTCACATTCTGAAAAACTTTCGTACGTATGTACGGTGTACCGCATGCATTATCTGAGATTTATGATCCCGCAAAATTTCATCTACGAGACTTTCAGACCGGGAGCCGGCAGCACAGACAACCACCTCATCGAGTTGGAGGCTGAAATTCTAGAATTAGCTAAAACTCGATTTCCATATTAAAACGCATTCGGTCTGCCAAGTCCTATCTTGGTAGAAAACACATAAAAACCCGATTTTAGCGGTCGACTCGTAGGTTTACCATTGCGTTTTCCTGCACCCAAAGGCATGAAAACATGGCGGACTGGGAGCAGGAATACACAACGGTTACCTACGAGTCAACCGGTAAAATCGGTTTTTAGAAGTTTTCCACCAAGATATGACTTGGCAGATCGATTGCGTTTTAATATGGGAATCGAGTTTTAGGTAATTCTGGAATTTTAGCCTCGAACTCGATGAGGTGGTTGTCTCATGGTTCGTACGCCTCCTTGAATTTTGCAGACCAGAAAATTTTTCAGCACCAGTATTATCTTATAGAAATTCTCTTCTTAAAAGAAGGAGAAATTTTGCACGTTTAACCTAGATTTCCTTTTCTATAAAAAGATACTGGTAGTTTTCCTGGAGAAATAACGGTATCCGTACGAACCATGTGTCTGTGTTGCCGGCTCCCGGTCAATTTGATTGAGATAATTTTAGATCTTATGCAGTGTTCCCCTGTGCCTATAGAAGTTTCCAGCATGATTAAAGGCCTTTTTAAATCTTTATAAGAAGTTCGGGTGCCAAAAGATTTTACACTTGTGACCACTCTTACTCACTGTCTTATGTCACTGCTGCAAGGAGATTTACATTTTTTTTTCTTTTTTTTTTACCATTAGATTTAGTTTTGATGTTTTGAACCCCTTCTCATCCCTCCTCACGGAAACAAAAATCGCGTTTGAGCCCTTTTAAAAAGAAATATCACACAACTATACCTTCTAAGATGAAAACCTGTCTAAAGCGGAAATTTGACCAGTTTTATGAGATTTAGTTTTAGCAGGTTTTACCATATAAGATATTGTTTGTATCCAACATGTTCAGGTTAAGAAGTCTGGGCACCCCCCCGTTCAAAAAGCTGGTTACGCCTATGGATACGATAGAAGTCCATGATAAGAAGCATGGAGAATAGCACACTAAGAAACTGTTTAAAATACTTGATATTTATATATAGAAAGGGGTTTAATGGCCATGAAAAGATAATTTAAATTTAAAAATACATTCGAACGCACTGCTGAATTCAAGAGGAGGGGAATTCCCCCCGGAAGGTTTGATATTTTATGCTTTTTAATAAGCAATTTCCACACCGAATCTCTAAAATGTCCCCCCCCCCCCCCTCCAGAGCCGCAGAAATTAATCCCGGAGAAAAATATCTGAATTCAACACTGCTCGATCGGCGTGAGCAAGAAAAAAGGCAAATATTAATTAAAACGATATCTTAGAAATTCCCCTTAAAGTTGAGAAAAATTCATTTAAAAATTAAAATTTTCAATAATGCCTTAACATGGACCAAAACCAAACTATTTAAAAAATGTAAGTATTCCTCAGTAAATAAACATAACTTTTTAATTTATTAAAATTTCTGTACGAAATAAGTTGTAGTTTGTACAGAGAAAATACAAAAATATCCGAATCACATTTGAATAATTAAAATAATAAATACCTTTATATCTGGGTTCTTTACTTGAACGCTAATCCAATGGCGCTGCTTCATGGAATTCAATAAAGAAGCGTTGTAATTTTGTCTTTGTAAAATTTCCGCGCATGCGCGTTTATATTTGTTCTCCTTCCAACAAAAGGAATTTTTCGCTTACGTCGTTATTTTATGACAGTGTTGTATGAGGTTTAGAGCAAAGTTGTGTTGCAAGAAAGCGATTGATTATATTCCGTCTACCTAGTAATGTCCTTGCGGCAATATTATTACTTCAAATTTTTCGTGACAAGAAAATATCAAGAAAAAATTAATCTTGCTGCAATTGTTCATGCTATCTGGGTTAATGTTTATTTTTTAAGTTTATGTAAGGTTTTGTTATGCATCATTAAATTATGCAAAACATATAGTCCCCTGCCCCTTTAAAAAATTACAAAAGATGAGATGATAGAAATTAATTATTTGTCATTCACCTTTTCAGTTAAAATATTAGTTATTTTTCTTTTTTTTAATTAATAAATACAATAAAATAATACAAGAATTGTTGTACTTGATTGCTTATTCGATCTGCTTCATATTAAATGATACTTGTATACATGAATTGTTTTCTTTTAAATGAATAAGATAATAAATCGTGTTGGACACTATTTTTTGTTCTAATCATCATTAAAAATAAAGAAAATATGAATATGCGAGCTCTGACGATTTTAGATCAACGCAGTGAAAGCTATCCTCTTCCAGCGAATTAAGCCCCTCCTACAGCGAGGCGACCGACCAATCATTATTCGATATTGTACTCAATTGCGCTACGCGTGATGGTTTGTAAAATCGCACCCCGGGGGCACTCTTCCCACCAGTGTTGATTTCAGGGGGTGGACCGGGGGGGAATGTCCCCCCCGGAAGATTTGAGATTTTGTGTTTTCAATGGTCAAAAAGTGCAATTTCCCCCCCGGAACTCTATAATGTCCCCCCCGGGGCCACAGAAATCCCTCCCGGAGAAACGTGTCTGAATTCAACACTGCTTCCCACCCTATTTACAGGGTGGTCGTTCAGAGACGAAATCACGTGATAAGGGCCACCCCGGGTTAGCGTTCAGGAAGGAAGAAAGTGTCACCCCGAGTGGCTTTTTTCACCCTCAAAGAGCGTGTTCAGAAGTGCACTTTGCGCCGCGCGCGCGCTCAGAAGTTTATGCCATGGAGTAGGTGTTATCGAAGAAAGGAATTTTAACATAATGGACATTATCCGTCTGACGTCACACTCCCCTATCACGTGACTTGAAAAAGAAGTTAGCACATGTAACTGTAAAAATAACTGTACTTCCGTACACACGTTATTTGTTTGTTTACAGCCCGCTCTCAATTTTTCATGCGTTAGCTTTTACGTTATTTTATATTTTTCTCTTCTCATCGCCATAGGATTATAGAATGAATTCTATTTTCGACGAACCCCTTCCTATTCGAGATTTTAATGGAAGTAATATTGATGAATACATCCTGAAGATAAATGAAACCAACGAATTTCATGGCGAACGAAAATGTCTCGAAGAAAAGATAAAAGGACGAAAATTTTTAAAATCTAAATTTATCAATGATTTTAAATTTTTTCTGGATGCATCTAATACTCGTGTTGCAGCTAAAGTAAGAGCAGAAATGAAGAAAACCTCGTACGATGTTAATTTAACAATATCTTCAGATAATGAGGTATGAACATTTTTTAAATATTTCATTAGTGAATAATCTTATATTGCTTTTTAGTGTGTTTTTTGGCTCAGATGTGTTATTATCCCCGGGTCCGCCATCTTGCATGAAAAAAATCCTTTCTCGCCAAGTAGTAATGTCGCCAATGGTTAAATATTGTTGATAGGTTAATATAATGTTGAAAAAAAAAATGGAATATAATGATTATAACTATTAATAAAAAAATAATTTTTAATTCAAGCCAAGAAAAAAATCCAAGATGGCGGACCCCGGGATAACAACATATCTGTTCCCTAAAACTATTTGTGCTGACAGGGGCGCGCCGACCCAGTGTGCAAAGTGTGCACCGCACACAGGCGCCAGAGTACTAAAGGCGCCAAATATTTTAGGCGAAGCTGAAATATTTGAAATTTTTTTATTTAATTTAAATTTATTAAACTCGAAAGTGGTTTATTTGGGATGAGTTCCATATCCTGTGCCGGAAGATTTTTGGCGAAAAAAAATCTCGCCAAAATGTCGTTTTGGCGACATGAAAATTTTTCCAAGATTGCAGAAAAACATCATTTTAAAATCTTTATATTATTTATAAATCAATGATTTTGCACCATTTTTAACGATAGAAAATGATATAAAAACATGGATTTATAAATTACACAAAGATTTAAAAACGAAGTTTTTGCGCCATCTTGGAAATTTTCTTCCGATACAATTACACAAATTTTAGCAGCATTCTAAATAAATGTTCCTTTTGAGATGAATACTTGTTATTGTCAGGGGGGCTCTGCCCCCCTGAACCCCCCGTTCTTAAAACATTTTCGACAATAAAAAAGAGAAAAAAACTGGCCAGAAACTTTTTATAAATTTCAATATTTCAAAAACTATTATTTTTAAGGGATCCCATTTTTAATGCAGGTAAAATACCGCTCACAACTGGCAAAAAGAAAAAAAAAGTATTAAATCATAGAAAAAATGTATAAAAATAATTTAAAAATGTTTACACAACAACAACAACAAAAAAAACAATCAGCAAGAATTTAATGTTTATAAAATGATCCCAGTTAGGGTCTGAAACAGGGTAGCAACTATTCATATGAAAAAGCACATGTTTAGATTTATTTAGAATGCTGCTAAAACTTGTGCAATTGCATGGGAAGAAATTTTCGAAGAGGCGCAAAAACTTCGTTTTTAAATCTTTATGTAATTTATAAATCCATGTTTTTACATCATTTTCTCTTTTAAAAATGGTGTAAAATCATTGATTTAAAAATAATATAAAGATTTAAAAATGATGTTTTTCCGCAATCTTGGAAAAATTAACGAGACTACTTACATCGACCGGCGCAGAGAGTAATCTAAATGTGAGTGTGGCGTCGGCGTGGCCGCGGTAGCAAATTCTTATCTAACCGAATTCAAAATTTGCTGACTAACAGTTCCCGTGATACTAGTAAACCAATAAGCTTCAAGATCTCACGCCATCCAGTCGTCCGGTTTTGAAAAGGCATTTCCGAAAAAAAGCGACCCTAAAGCCGTTCGAACGATCCGAAATCCGACGAACAAACTTAAACCAGATCAAAACATTTATCGCCAAACAAAGCGCGCCAACAAAATCGCCAAATCTTCCGGCACAGGTTATGGGACTCTTCCCGTTTATTTCTGATACATTTATGAATTTATTTTTATTTTGAAAATATATAAAATTTGCAGATGTTTTTCAGCGGGGTAGCTTTAGGAGGGATGGGGGGGGGGGGAGTCTCAAGCCGAAAGGCGCCAAGGCGTCGAAAGATAAGTTGAATGTTAACGGCCGAAGGGCGCCACATAAGTTTTAACGGCGCCTTCAAGCGACTGAAATACATTAAAAAAAAGAAGCTAGAAACTTTACAAATTCGGAAAGGAAACCGCGAATGCCGTGTTTAGCATCCCTGCTCTAGATCAGGCTTTTCCAACCGTTCGGAAAACAGGATGCGCATTGCAGCTGGTGGCAAATATGGATGGACTCCATTATTCAAATGATTGAAAATGTGTAACACTTGTATCTTATTGTAGTATTGGTAGCGATAGACATACTGACGATCAGGGCTTAATTTCTAATAAAAAAGTACCGGAGCCCTAGTATTTTGCGGTGCCGCTACTAACAACCGTATCGCCCCCCCCCCCCCCCCCCCTGTCACTCCAATCTGCATATTTATATATCGTACATTATTTGCAAAATTCAAAGCATTTTTTTTATTTAGCAAAATAAAATTAGTATGTTGTGGCCATCACAAAACTTTCTTCTATCTCATACATGTCAATGCTTCAAAATTCGCTATCACAGTGCCAAATTAAATGGCAATCTGTGCTCATCATGAGAATTCTAAAAAGATGAAATTCCGTGCATTAGTTCTCGAGGTGTCGCTGAAATCGTGTAAATCCAGCAAAATGCAGCAATGCAGCGCCACCTATTGGGTTATTTACACCCGAACCTAATTATCATAAACTTATGTCAACGTCTAATTGAATATGAAGTTTGAGGAAAATTCGTGCATTAGTTCTTGAGATAGAGCTATTGCGCAAATCATGAAAAATGCAGCATAGCAGCGGCACCTGTTGAGCGATTTACACCAACACATAATCAGCAGCAATATTAATCAAGTTATACTTAAATCTGACGTTTGATGAAAATTTGTTCATTAGTTCTTGAGATAGAGCTATTGAAGAAATAGTGCAAAATGCAGCACAGCAGCGCCACCTATTGGGCGATTTACACCAACACGTAGTCAGCATCATTTCATATCAAAGAGTAACTGAATCTGAAGTTTGATGAAAATGTGTCCATTCGTTCTTGAGATAGAGCCGAGGATAGAGCTATTGCAGAAATCGTGTAAAGCCTGCAAAATGCAGCCTAGCAGCGCCACCTGTTGGACGATTTACACCAAAACGTAAACAGCATCCATTTATGTCAAGGACTAACGGAACCTGAAGTTTTATGAAAATCCGTGCATTAGTTCTTGAGATACAGCTATTGCGGAAATCGGAAAAAATGCAGCATAGCAGCGCCACCTGTTGAGCGATTTACACCAAAAACTAATCAGCACCAATTTTCATCAGGGACAGAGTTGGGCAGTATTGAAAATACATGTATTTGAAATACATTTTCAAAATACATTTGTATTTTGTATTTTAAACGGACTAAAGGAAAGTATTTTGGTAATGTATTTTGAAATGATTTTTCCAAGTATTTTGTATTTTAAAAGTACTCAAAATACATTTCTGTGGATTTCAAGCTGCTTTTTTAAAACCGCAAAATCTAAGATTCACAAAAGCAAAATACGTGCCTGACTGTTTTGTTTCGTCTTAGGATTATAATGAATGCATCTGCTCTGCTGAAGTATTTTTGCTGAATGATTACAAAACGTTCTAGTTTTTATAGTTCTAACATTGCTATGAGAATGAAAAACTACTGTGTGATAAACAGGAAGAATCATTTAGAGTTTTGCTGCGTATTCTATTTTTTAAATACGATAGAAATATACTGCAGTTAGTTATTTAGGAGACTCATGAAAGAATGACTCAGCCCCCGCTGGTAATGTATCAAGTGAATTAATTATTTGGGATAATACAGTTGCGCTGTATTAGGCGGGAATTTTTTAAAAAATAATTTCTGTTGATAATGTTGTTAAAAAGTTAACGCATTATGCATGTGTAAAACAAGGTCTACTTTTATAAGTGGAACTTTTCAAGCCACAACTAACTTTAAAGCTCATTTAAAGGTAAGATTTTTGGTTTTATAACGGTTATGCATTGATTGAAACATTATTTTTTATAGCTCCTTTGTATTCATTGTATTAATGTTCAGGTATAATTTACCCCACTCGTGATATTTATTAAATGGAGAATGAATTTTATTACATAAATATAGTCCTATTTATTGATATATTTATTATTACAAATACAGTATGTATATGTTTAAATACAGTTTTACAATATAAATGAATGAGATATTCAATACGTTATGAAAATTTAAAGTCATTTTAATAAAATCACTTATTCAAGATTGATTAAACTTTAAGACAGACCACGACGAAGAGCGATGCAAGGCACTTTTAATTTATTAAACTCTAAAAGATCATTACTAAAGCTCACTACTAAAAGAAAAAAATAAGAAAAAACATTATTTGGTGTCATTTCTGCATATTATTTAAGTATTGCGCGCGGCAGCGCAATACTTATTTATTTCTAGTGTCACTTCTCAATGTTAATTTAACATAGAAAAGCCTATGGAGATGATAACTTTTTCATTTTTTCTTCCCACCTTTTTGTCCCTGATGCGACTCATTTTTTATTCTTTACTAATTCTAATAATATTATAAATTTAAAGTTTAAAAACGTTTGCCTGACGTCAGGGTCAAAACGAATGGCAAAATACTTTTGCATATGGGTGAATTATAACTGAGAGAGAAACAAGGGCCAATTTTTTTGTATATTATTCAAATATCTTAATAATTCCAAATTTCACTTTTTTCATTGAGAATCAACGGACATTTTTAATAGAAAATGTAATATTTTTTCTTCATTGTTGCAAAAAATTCAAAAGCCGTAATAATAATTTATTTGGTTTTAGTAGAAAGATTCCCGCGTGAAAAATTTTAATTGAAATAGTTTTTTTTTTTTTCAAAAATTAAAAAGGTGAATATGGCGTCATAGTGGAAATAAAAAGGATATTTTCAGAATACGTTTTTGCTTTGGTCAAGTTTATATTTTAGTAAAAAGTTTCTAATGGATAGCTATTTTTACGCAGGTAGCGAACTTAGTGGAGAATTACATAACTTAAATTTTAAAATGTATTTTTTTTTTTTTTTTTTTTTTTTTTTTTTTTTTTTTTTTGAGGCTAGAACTATTTAAACCCCAAGTTAAACTTAGGTAATAATTTTATGATGTGTTTACATCACCCTTTGGGAGAGAATAAGGTTTAAAAATTCAAGTAAAACTTTTATTTTTTTATTTTTTACTGTATCATAGCTATAATATTGTTAAATATTAGCAGTAAGGATTCAACAGAATTTACATTTACATTCATAGCGTTCCTGAGTGGGAAATAGGGTATCTAAATTTAAGTGAAGTTAATTTTTTATGTGTTGATTATAGATTTTTTACGTTCAGATTGGAAGTTTTTGTCCAAACTACCGCAACCTGCATTACTACAGTGGTGAAACATTTTGAATCACACATTGGTAAACTGCATCCCACATTGTGATGCAATACCGCATACATCAAAGCCTGATGATGATACTCTGTATTAATTTTGAAATGCGTTCGTCTGAGTGCTGTAGTCATTAAAAAAACATGACATATTGAACAAAAACATAATTTGAAGAACAAATTAAAAAAACAAAATTTATTTCCTACATTGTTTAAGCCTGAGAAGGGACAGATATTAAGTTATTTCATTCAATTAGTTCTACATTTAATGTTAAATTTTTGTAACAAATTAGTTAAGCCAATTGAAGATTAAAAAATAAAAATAAAATTCATACAATATGATACTTAAAACATCCTAAAAACTTAGATTCCGTTCAAATGAAATCGAAATAAATCTTAGACTTTTTTTAAAGTTTTGTATTTTGCATGCATCTAATAATTTTATGCACAATTTTCATAAACATAATACAAAATCTGCAATACAAATATTTTCAATTAAAAATGGAAGAAGTCTAAGATTTATTTCGATTTCATTTGAACGGAATCTAAGTTTTTAGGATGTTTTAAGTATCAGATTGTATGAATTTTATTTTTATTTTTTAATCTTCAATTGGCTTAACTAATTTGTTACAAAAATTTAACATTAAATGTAGAACTAATTGAATGAAATAACTTAATATCTGTCCCTTCTCAGGCTTAAACAATGTAGGAAATAAATTTTGTTTTTTTAATTTGTTCTTCAAATTATGTTTTTGTTTAATGATATTCCTAGGTCTTAAACAAAAACATTTAGCATGTTGTTTATTTTATATTTCTCTTTAAATTATTTCTTATTTTTTATTCATGTGAAGCACTCATATTTGAGTTGCAGTGATCGAGGCATTAATGAATTATCTATCTATCTATCTATCTATCTATATATATATATATATACAGACTTCCAACAAAGGGGGTTATGCAATTCGTGTATATCCATGCATAACTCTTGAACCGATGCTACGATTTTCAATCTCGCTCACTCTTCTTCTACTTTTTTTTTTTTTTTTTAAGAAAGGGTTTAGTTTGAAGGTGACAACGTTTCGATTTCAACAGGACAATACTATAAACCTTTTTTTGGTTTTATAAGCATTAACTTTCGTAAAAATGAAGCTATCATCACGAAATTTTAATATATCATCCATCGTGTACTGCACGTCAAAATGAGCGATATTAAACAGCTAAGGGAATTAAGTAAAATGAACGTGAATTACTGTTCTGCACCAAGTAAGTAACCAGATTTTACCCGAACGCACATCAACCAGATATGCCGTTTGGGTCAGGTGGAAGCTCATTCTTTCATTGTGGGTCGGGTTCGAGTTGGTTTGACCCTAATTCGAGTTCTGGTTTGTTCTAGTTGACACTTGCGGGATGGGTTTGAAACAGTGCTGAAATCGTAAGAAAAAAGTCACGGTTTCCTGCGGATTCAGTTCCAGCTGAAAAAATTGCACTTTTAAAATCCTTAATAAGAGCTGTCGGGAGGGCGGGGGGGGGGGGGAATCTATGTTCTTAATATCCTCATCTGAGCAGTCTCTCTTAGGCTGTGAAAACAGAGGTAGGCGCTGTAACTTTATTGATTAAACAGAGAGTGTACAGAGCTTCTTAAAAATAATCCAGGTGGTATACGGTGTATATCTCCGTATATCCTCCACTACATCGCTGGTTTGTTAACCTATTTTAAAAATAAACTTCACTATATTGTTTAAAATGAAAAAAAACTATTATTTTGTCTAACTGTTACTACGCAAACATACACGGCCCGAAATAACAGGTCTCGGCCCGAGCCCAACCCATAGAAAAATCTTTTTAGCCCGTCCCGTGCTGTACAAAAAAAAAAATAAAAAAATAAATATTGGCACAGCCTGGTATAAAAGCTAAAAGTTCGGCCCGATCCCAGCTCGTACAAAACCTTGATTAACCCGGTCCAACTGAATTTCAACAAAATATTGATTTTTACGCCAATATGGTTAAAAAATCGTCTCGTATGAGGAATTCTGACAAAAAATACTTATTTTAGCTTTTTTTCATGTTTATACTTTTCATTTTTAAGAAAACATGCTGGACTGCGATATTTATCTTTTAAATGTATCTGTATTTGTATGGAAAAATCTTAGTTATCATTTAAAATCTAATCCACATTCTAATCCACATTCCATGGTGTGGAGACTTAAATATATGAAAAATGCTATAGCATAAAATCTTCCAAGACGGAATCGACAGGAAAGGAGTTATAGACAGGTTTCGTTCTTAGCAGGTACATAGTTTGTTGTAAATGTATTCTTTTCGCGCGTGTTATTATATTCATTTTGCATGGATCAACACATTTTTCAGTTTTACACATGATTCGTCTTAGGCAGGTTCTTTTTCACAGTTTCTTTTTCTGTGCTTTAACTTCATTGCCTAGAGATACTATATGTACTATTCTTTAAAAATAAAAAATTTAGCAATTTAATTGTAGAATAATGGCGATTTTTAAAAATGTACATTTTGTGCAAAAACTGTTGGGCCGTGCCAGATTTTACTGATTTTTGCATAGGCCAGACCGGGCAGGGACGGGCCAAACATTTTCATACGTGTTGGGTCGGGACCGAGCTTGAAAATTTTGGACAGTGCAGACCTCTATGAAGAATGAAGTTCAGAATCTTGATTATCCCCACCAGTTCTTTGTTATTGTAAATTTTGTCAGGACGTTTTCTTGATCCAATTAGGCCAAATTTTCTGTTATGAAAAACCGATGATAAAAGATCAAAAATTCTGTATAAGATGCTCATCCCCAAGGGACTAAGCCTCGATTCAGCCCGTAAAAAAAGAAGTCAGGCCCGGACCGGAAAGAATGATGTCGAGGTCCTGACCGGCCCAAGCCTTCAGAAAAACATAAAACCCGTGCCTGACCCGGAAAGAGTGAAATCCAGGTCCGGCTCGATCAGAGTGTTCTGAATGAAAATTGGCCTGCCAGGCACGGCCGGTGCAGACCTGTAACCTTATGCCCAAACTTTTAAAATTTTAAATGTATTTTGTATTTTCAATGTATTTTGAAAATACATGTATTTTGTATTTGGATATTTTAAAATTCGAAAAGTATTTTGTATTTTGTATTTTAGGTTCTAAAACTAATGTATTTTGTATCGAAAATGACTTTTCGATGTATTTTGCCCATCTGCTGTATTATGCTGATCAGGGACTACCTGAATATAAATTTTTATTAAATTCCGTGCTTTAGTTCTTGAGCTAGAGCGCCCACAAAATTTGTGTCCCACACAGACAGACTCACAGACAGACATTTTGTAAAAACATGTTTTTCGGGTTCTCTGATCCCTAAAACGTGTAAATCCGTCGAAAACCGGAATTCAAAAATTTTCATGAATCCAATACTTTCCTCTTGTAAAGATAGAAGAAAGTAAAAATTAAATAATATCTATCAACATATACTCAGCTGTCAACTATTCCACTTTCTAGTTATTGCTCCTTTTAAATAGTAATCTTTGCCTAGTTTTAATGTTAATTAATTGCAGAATTCTTCGATTAAATATGGTAAGGATTATGATTCGGAAATAGTGTTAACACAAAAAAGGATAGTTTGCAGATACGCATTTTTAAGAAAAAAAATAAAATGAAATTTACCGAAATTAATATTTATTTGCTGAAAAATGGACTAATGTTTTTTAATTTCCTATAAAAGGTGCATATCTTAAACTATAATCGATTTCTTCTGATTAGCAGTAGCAATCTTTTGTGGTGAGTCCCTGAAAATCAGATTAGATTAAAAATTTGACACAGTTATCGGAAAGATTCGGTGCTTTTATACAAAAAAGGGGAAACACTGCTTGATTGCTTTCTATCAGAATAACTATGCATGGCAATTATATCTACTTACAAATGAAATTGACTTCGTAAATCTGCAGAGCAGAACCTTAGCATGGGCAATGTTCATGATACAAAATAAATAGAAAAACCACTAACGTGTCTTTTATACTCGTACGCAATAGACGACAAAAACCCTCAAACTGATGCTCGTTGGCTAAAAACAGAAAATATTCTTTTCAGGTTAGATATGATATCTAAATATTAGAAAAAAAAAAGCCAATAAAAAATTACCCTACTGTCACAAAAGAAAATCGAACTGAAAGCAAATTCATCGTTCAGTCTCTTGAGTGGCGCCGTATCAACACGTCGCCGACATAAATATGAATGTAATTAATTTGAAATAGAAAAACATGATTTCTGTTTTCCCTTCATTTTGATCAAAATAGCATTAAAATGATTTGAAATAGAATATAACACGTAATTTTGAAAGAGGAAAGGTTTTTTTCCCCCCTATACATGAATAAATGCAATTTTGAATGTAATTGTATTGCACAATGATAAAGCAACATAAGCCCCAGGTTATGCATGGTTCCCATGTAAATTACCAAAAAAAGCACAAATTAATCGGCTACATATAACTGAAACAATAAATAAGTAAAACAGGATATAATTTAACACGCAATGCTTAAAAAAAAATTAAAAGCGCCATTCGATTCCAAACCAATTTAATAGTCACGCCTATCATTTTATGCTTTTACGCATAAAAACGAGCCCATGAATATGTAAGAAAGTTTCATGTTGTTCAGGAGGTAAAAATATTTTTTAGAACAACTTCAAACTGAATTACGTTTCATGGAAATTTCAATTGTATTTATTAGATTTGCTTTGAACAAAGACTAATCGGTCAAGTGCGAGTTTCACTCGCGTACAAAAAGTTCCGTACAATAAATTTACGCGTTGACTTTGTAAAAAACTTGCCGTTGTTCTATTAAATATTTATCAATAATTGAATTCAATTGGAATGAAAAAGGGTGACTATTTATCGTTATGATTCGCCTTACCTAAAACAAAGACCTTGTACAAAGTTTAAAGTTGACATTGTGACAAATGCGCCTTGAAAGGATGTTGCAAAGTTGCATCGCCGCCTTGATCTGTGCTGCCTTTATCTAGAAAGGTTATTAATTAATATCTACTAATTTTCCAATATCCTTTTTGAAAATTATTATCAGCAATCCTTGGATGATTTCGTGACGATGAGTACCTCGAACTCCCCCTAATTTCCTCACTGAGCGTCCACAAAGTAAAGTTTGTGTATAACGGAAAAGTGCGATTTTCTGAAAAACTATATGACCTAGGTAGGATAATGCTGCTTACTTGCTTAATGACAAAATTATTTTGCGTTTGCGTATTCGGGATAGAACATAATACAGTGAAACATCTCTGTAAGGGCTACATACCGTTCCATCGAAAATTGGCCCTTATGAGGGGTGGCCCTTGAATAGGGGTGACAAAAAAAACAACAACTAAAATAATGAAATCACAACCTATGTAGGTGAAAAAACTGTTTATTAACATTTTCAAACTCTATATATATGATTGAAAACATTTTCTATTGAATTTTGTTTACTTTTCATAATTTTTTCACAGACAATTTTGGTTTCTCATGATTTTTTTACTTTATGGAACAAATTACTTAAATTTGCATAATTTATTAATGCCTTAGAATGAGATATTAGTTCATTTATTTATGCTAGCGTTTTTACACACAAGTGCAAAAATTGTGCTTCAATATGCATTCACAGTTTTAGTAAATGTGGAATCAGTTTTTCTAGATAACCTGTTATCCTTTGTGGGCCCACAACAAAGGGTCAAGTTTTCCCTCCAACCCAACCCCTACAGGTTGAAAGGTCTAACAAAGTGTGAGAAACACATGTTTGTCGTCCTTCATTGTGTTTCTAAATCCTCCCCATCTCCCCCTGCCTTCTTTGTTGCAAGTGCAGTTGTCTGCTGAACTCTTACCTTTTGGTTCAGAAATTCAATACACCTGTTTAAGATTTAAGGCACATGTGAAAAAAATGGCCTTTATGAGGGGTAGGTGCGGCCCCTAATAGAAGTAAATTTAGCATTATGTCTATGGGAAAAATTTTCGTTCCTAAAAATATTGGCCCTTAATAGAGGTGGCCTTTGAATAGGGGTGGCCTTTAAAGGAAGTTTCACTGTATTAATTTTCAGCAAAAAAAAAAAAAAAAAAAAAAAAAAAAAAATAATTGAAATCAAAAAGATAAAAAAATCCGAAAAAGAAGGAAGGGTTAAGCATGTGACAAGATAAAGATACGTTTTGACAATTATTATATAAGCAGCATAGCGGTTCTATATTTGCTAATATAAAACCAATCGTTCTAGGACAGGGAAAACATTTAAAAATGCACCCCTAATTATGATCTACGTGTAGTAATTGTTTAAATCGCATCTTACAATAAAAAAATTATAATTCGCTCCGTAATTAGAGAAAATATTTTTCTACCTTTATGTATATTTACCGTATTACGAGCACCCCTTTCCTTGTGTCATGGTGCTACCATTAATTATTTGAACACATTTATATTTCTTAATTAAAGTTTGTTTGAACTGCTTTAAGTACAAATATAAATAAAGACGAACGCTTAAAAATTCGGGGAGAGATGGTAAAAGCTAATTTCTTAGGAGGTATGCCATTGTGGTGGGAGGCAGCAAGCAGCTGAAGCACCCATTTTTTAGGGATGTCCGTTATTTACATAGCTGTGAACATTCCTTATTTTTAAAGTCAAACAAAAATATTTTGAACAAGAAATTTAATTTATTAAATAAAATAAAAAAGAACCCCATAGAAACAAGGCACATTTCATTAAACAAAATTTCAGGTTCAAAATTTGTTTATTTGACCTGGAGAAAACCCCGGAAGGTTGGCTTGGCAGGTATGTATTTATAGTTATTGATTTATTTTTTTTGGGGGGGGGGGGGCTGTAGGGAGGAGGGGTTTGGGTATATGGGGCGCTAAGTGAAGTTCTGCACACAGGCGCCGGATACTTCTGGCGCGCCCCTGTGTGCTGAGGCTTTTTTTATAATTATAATTCAGATTTCATTAGTGAATAATCTTATATTGCTCTTTTGTGTGTTTGTGTTTTTTTTTTTTTTTTTTTTTGTTTTTTTTTTCTCCCACGCCCAACCCCTTTAAAAAAAAAAAGAAATTTGGTTATTTGTTTTTGAACATTTGTTATTTTCAGTATTTTAAAATATATTATTTGCAAATAACAATAAAAAAAGCCTCAGCACAAATAGTTTTAGTACTTCTTGTTCTTCGTTATAGCGGCAATAAGTTTCTTTTAAGAAATCATACTAAAGGTGAGATTTTTATAAAATGTTGAATTCATTCATGATTTAGACCATGGAATGCGATTGTGTATCTAAATATGTCCTGTCATTTGACATGACATGTAAATGTGCTGGTAACAGATAAATTTCAATGTTTTTAGTTTATAAAAAAATAACCAATAAAAAATCAATTTTTATTATATTTTTCATTACTCTGCCTTGCATGTTTTAAAAAACCTGAGCTATTGTTGACAACCTTAAACCAATTCTGAAGTAGAAAAAAAATGAAATTGTTTTGCGGTTCCACTGTTTTTCCTTAAATTTTTTTATAAACAAGCAAACTGGTTTTACTAAACTCTTTCTTCCTTATTTTCTTTAAAAATTTGCATGTTTATGTTTTAATGGTACCTTAATTTTGTATATTCTGACCATTCACATTATTTTGTGTATTTGTAAGTTTATATCATTATTTTAAAGTTGTTTATATAAAAAAGCAGATTTAGTGGTATTATTGAGTAGCAGTTTGCCCAAGTACCGAATAGTTGCATGTAAGAAAAAACCACTAATGTGCTTGGAAATGAGATTAAGTACAACATTTCTATATATGTGTGTATTATTATATGTACACACTGATTTTCCTGAACCCATCATAATAACCTTAAATGAACTTCTAATTTGTATGATTCTACATGCTTCAATTTATATTTTTTAATGAAAAGAATTGCAAAAAAAATATTCATTTTTTAATGATAAAAATACTCATAAGAAGACTTTTTTCTTCAGTAACAGGATTTCGCCTTTCATTATGAAATGTTACTTTTCATAAAAATGTAATAAATTTGACAACTTATAATTACCCAAATGACTAAAGAGCTGGATATGTTATATAAAATGTATATCTGATGACTGTAAAATTGGTTAAAAAATCCTCCTGTTAATTTCAAAGAACATAGAGGAAAAGAAAGGGAGGCTTTGGAAACCGTAACTAACCGAAATGGTGCAAATATCTCTGCTGGGAAACACACTCAAAGGGGAGATCCAATCATAGGCATTCTTCATTACATCTAACAATTCGGCAAATGTTTTTGTAGTAAACCTAAGATAACGCCCTTCGTGCCAACGCCCCGTGAGAATTCAAAGCGACATTTTGTCAGTTTGACTTGTGACTTAGCAACGATTGTGACAGATATTTTTTAACATGATCTGTTTATGTTCTGTTGTTATGTATGTTATGTATTACGTAGTAGAAGGATGGAATGTTTCCATACGTAAAATTAATTATTGTTAACAGGAGTGTAAAATAATTAATTTTACGTATCGAAAATTCACTTTTACTCGAAATCTAACATAACAACTAACAGATTCATCTAATGCATTGTACGATCTTTGAACTAACACCCGCTAAAGGGGTTTCTCCCTCGGAGAGAAGCTCCGTCCAAGAGGGGAGCGCACTGCTTCACGCGGACAGGGGACAGCAGCGAGTACAGCGTTATTCCTCATTTTGATAATGATCGCTACTGGCGATCACGCAAAAGCTTGCCAAGTAAACCCCGTTTTATCTTTGGCTCCTTTATGCGACTTCTACCGCTTAGCTGTTTGCACTCTTTCGCTGACGGTCGAGGATTTACACTGTGTCTATGGAAGTTTCCTTTCTTCATGCTTCGTTTTCTTTGTTAATTTAGCAGTAAAAGGTCTTTAATCTGTTTTAAAGGTCTCCTAAGAAGTAAAAGATATATATTTGTATAATATTCTTAGCAGGAAAATGATACACATCTTTATACAATGAGAAATGCATTTAAAAAAAAAAAAAAAAAAAATTGAATTCGCGCCCCCTTCTTGTTGCCAGTTATGAAAAATGATACACATGCTTTATACAGCGAGAAATGCATTTAAAAAAAATTGAATTCTCGTCCCCTTCTTGCTGCAG